>OZ010800.1:298271010-298871010 GCA_963932465.1 Maratus speciosus
TTATTCTTCAAAAAGTATTTTCTTTTGTGATTATACTATTGAAATTTTTTTGCATTAGCTAAATACAACTTTGTATTAAAAATATAAAAATGCTTTAAATACAAATTTATTTAGGTTCAAGGTAATTACTTGTATTACAATCTGTAGTATAATTAGGCACCAAAATTTTCATTTCAATTGCAAAATTTATTTTGTAATCCTGTGCGTAATCTGTTATGCCAAATTTCTGCTCGTCAATCAGATGTCTGACAGTTTGGATACCCCTGTAAAGGCTAATTTTGCATTTTGCAATTTTTTGAATTCATGAAATGAAAGAACATACTTTATGTCTTTCATCTCAATAAAAATTGTGTCTTAAATTCAAATACATTTTACGATATTAAATGTTGAAAATGGTCTCTTTTTTTCATTTTTTCCAATTTTTGATAAAATGAATATCATGAATAGCATGATATGTGTTACTGATCGTAATTAAAATCTCCCGTACGAGGGCGCTGTGTCAGCGCCGTAATTTTATTTATTATTCCAATCGTCTGCGTGTTGACGATAGATTGTATATTAGTTACTAGTGAGTGGAAACACTGAATTTTTGTTGTTGTTGTTATTGAGATAATGGAATGTTTGATTTGGAAACGGCCAGAGAGACTGTTTCACTCTTAACAATTATTGTTTTAAAATAAAGAAATATACAGTTCACTGCGAAGAGTTCCTTAAAAATGGTGTCATTGAGTAACTTATTGTTTATTCTTAACATAAATTGGTCCTTCGAGGCCAAAGTAAACGGATTTATCGTTTGCTTTTAGAGTCAAGAATCAGCGACGAGACTTAGTTTCTTCGAATAAGGTAGGACTTTTTCTTTAACATGTCTACTGAATTAAAAAATATTTTGACAAAAAAAAGAGTTTTAAAATGTAAAATTACTAAATTTGTGAGTGAAATTAAATTAAGTGACTCTGATGAATGTTCTTTAGAACTTGTAAAAACGAAATGTGATCAATTCAATATAGAATTGAAAGAAATGTTTGATAAAATTTATTCATTGTGCGATGAAGAGGAAATTGATAGATATATCGATGAACAATCATCGATTGAAAAGGAGTTAGATGAAACTTGGTTAAAAATTAAAAGAGCGAAACAAAAACAAATAAATGTTCTTAAGGAATCAAAGCCGAAACAAGAGAATAGTGTAACGGAAGTTCGACTTCCAACGATTAATCTACCTTCTTTTAGTGGAAACGTACAGGATTGGATATATTTTAGTGATCTTTTTAAATCTAGCGTTCACAATAATAGCGCACTTTCGGGTGCTCAAAAGTTATCATATTTGAAATCTTCGCTTCATTCTGAAGCTGCAAAAGTTGTACAAAGTATAACGATTTCAGATGATAATTATCAAACAGCGTGGTCCTTATTAGAGGAAAGATATTCCAATAAAAGACAACAAGTGTTTGCTCACATTAAAAAATTAATGTCCATTAATTCAATACAAAGTGAAACACCTAGTGCTATTCTTAATTTAGCAGATACCGCCAGTGAATGTATCAGATCTCTAGAAATTCTCGATCAAAAAATTGAAGGGTTTGCGGATACAATAATAACTTATATATTGTGGCAGAAATTAGATGGGTCCACAAAATTATGGTTTGAACGTGAACAAAAAAAAGACGAGCTACCAAAATTAAAAGAATTAATAGAGTTTTTAAAAAGACAAGCGAGAACACTGCAAGTTTCCAAACCTCTTATAAATAATGTAACTCCTAAACGCAATGCTCAACAACGAATCACTAGTATGGTATCTACATCTAATGGTAAAAACTCAAAAACATTTAAATGTGTTAAGTGTCAGAGTAATGAATTCCACGGTTTGCACAAATGTCCAGAATTCTTAAATCTTTCAGTGGCTTCTAGATATGAATTCGTAAAGAAAAATAATATTTGTTTTAACTGTTTAAAATTCCACTCGGTTAGAAATTGTAAATCTACTTATTCTTGTCAGAAATGTATGAAAAAACATTCGAGTTTACTGCATTTCGAGAATGAAAATGAAAAGCAAATTCAAAACAGCGATAGAAAAAATGAATTTATTTCAAAACCCGAGGTCAGTGATTGCAATACCCAAAACCAGAATCAAATCGTAGCGCATTCAAATCTAGACCCGAATGCTGCAACATTTCACATTTCTAACGAAAGAGCATTTTCAGGTACATCTGTTTGTGAGATGAATTATTTAAGTTCTGGCATCTTATCAACTGTCATTGTTTATATTAAAAATAAATTTGGTGAATTTAAGCCGTTAAGAGGTTTGATTGATGCTGAATCAATGAGTAATTTCATTACGATTCAGTGTGCTGATTATTTAGGAATTAAGAAAGAAAAAATAAAAGTTGCGGTTTCAGGATTAAATGGCATCTCCGTGAATATTAACTCCAAGGTAAAAGCATTAATTTCGAACAATTCAAATTTTAAGGCGGAAATAGAACTTCTTTGTGTACCAAAAATATCGGATACTATTCCAGTAAATCGGATTAACGTTCCAACAGAACAATACCTTAATAACATTAAATTAGCGGATCCAGAATTTTACAAACCTGGAAAAATTCATGTTCTTTTGGGAGCTCAAATATTTTATGATCTTTTAGAAGTCGGTCGAATTGAAGTCCCCAATTCTAATTTAAAATTCCAAAACTCGGTATTTGGATTCATTGCCTGTGGAAGCGTATTAAATCCTGACAATCAAATCACGCAAAATACTCATTGTGGGCTTGTTTGTAACTATGAAGATTTGACAAAAGAAGTTCAAAAATTCTTTCAGTTAGAAACATTAGGGATAAAAGACGATCCCACATGTACTGACGAAGAAAGAGCATTAGAAATATTCGAAAAATCTGTATCTTATAAAAATAAACGTTACGAAGTTACCTTACCATGGAAAAAAGATTGGCGAGAAATGAACGACAATCTCAAAATAGCCAATAATAGACTAAACTGTCTTAAAGTGAAAATGAAGCGAAAATTAGAGCTTCGTGCTCAATATTGTGAGACTTTGAAAGATTATGAAAATAAAGGAATCATAGAAAAAATAACGGAAACACACAAGCCAGTGGAGAAACCACTTTTTTATCTTCCACATCAACCTGTCTTTAGACAAAGCCTGACAACAAAAATGAGAGTAGTCTTCGATGCCAGCTCACACGATGTTGGCGAATTATCGTTAAATGATTGTCTTTGGCCAGGTCCAAATCTAAATCCAAACATATTCGATCTACTTATCAATTTTAGATTAAACAAAATAGCATTGATAGGTGATATAGAAAAAGCCTTTCTGCAGATATCCCTAGCGGAGAAAGACAGAGATGCAGTGAGGTTTTTATGGATTGGAGATAGAGGTATAGAAATATATCGCTTCAACCGAGTTCTTTTTGGTATGAATGCTTCCCCGTTTCTTCTTGCTGCTACTCTAAGAAAACATATCAAGAAATTTCAAGTTAGATATCCTACAACAACAAAGTTATTAGATAGGTGCCTCTACGTTGATGATTTCATCGCTGGTGCTGACAACTTGCAAGATGCGTTAGAAATCTCTCGAAATGCTGTTTATATTATGAGCGAGGCAAGTATGAAACTCAGAAAATGGTCAACTAATGATAACGATTTGATGGAGCAATGGAAACAAGAAGGGTTTGATACTCAGCCTCTACACAACCCAATTGAATTAGGATTTGACTCAACAAAGGTTCTAGGAATGTCTTGGCATACGAGTGAAGATTGCTTTATCGTAGATGTAAAAGGCTTATTAGAAATGTTATCAAAAAATGAAAACACCAAGCGCTTCATCCTGCGTGCTATTGGAAAAATATTCGACCCTCTTGGCTTGCTCACTCCTTATACTATTCGCATGAAATGCCTATTTCAAGATCTGTGGTTGAGGAAAATTGCTTGGGATGAAGATCTACCAATAGATGTTAAAGAAAAGTGGCTTCAATGGTGTTCTGAGATCCCACGCCTCTCCGACCTAAAAATTCCAAGAATTGTGCTAAATTCAACGAAAGAAGAAAATTCAGATGTGGTAGAGATTCACTGTTTTTACGATGCTAGTAAGAAAGCCTTCGGCACTGTCATATACCTCAGAATTGTAAAAGAAAATGCTATTGAAGTTAACCTTGTGACTTCAAAAAGTAGAGTTACACCTCTTAAAAAAATCACTTTACCAAGATTAGAGCTATTGGGAGCTTTACTTGCTGCCCGACTAGGTAATGCAGTCAAGAAAATAGTAGATCATAAGAAGCCATCAGATGTGTTCTTCTGGACAGACTCGAAAATCACTTTGTACTGGATTAGAGGTTCTAGTAAAAGATGGAAATCATTCATAGCGAATCGTGTCAACGAGATTCAATCTTTGACTGACTCCAATTCGTGGTTTCATTGTCCGGGAAAGTCTAATCCAGCCGACCTCCTTACCAGAGGCGTCAGTGTTGATATGCTCTTAGAAAAGGATTTGTGGTTTAAAGGTCCCCCCTTTTTGAGAGAAACTGTTCTCCCAACTAATGACTGCAACATCCAAAATTCGCCAGATGACTATTCTGATGAACTAAAGAAAACAGTTAAATGTGAAAATGATAACTCTTTAGTTACTCTAGCTATTTATGATCAAAATTATTTATTAGATTATATTATTAGTGTTAGTAATAATTATATAACTATCATTCGTATTTTATGTTATGTGCTTAGATTTATTCATAACCTTCGAAATGTTAATAGAGTGAAAGATCATCTTACTTCTAAAGAATTGAATGCTGCAGAATTATCACTGATAAAGATGGTTCAACAAAGTGAGTATCAGGAAGAAATAAAATGTCTTCAGAAAGGTAATTCGGTACCAAATAAAAGTAAACTAAATTCTTTAAATTGTTTCTTAGATGAAAGTAATATTTTAAGAGTTGGGGGTAGATTGGGTAACTCATATTTGACAACAAATGAAAAACATCCTATGGTTCTGCCAAGTAAGCATCCCCTTACTTTAATTATTGTAAGATATTTTCATTTAAAGTATTTACATGTAGGATCACAAACATTGTTGTACCATATTCGTCGTAAATTTTGGATAACTAATGGTAGAAACATCTGTCGCAAAATAACATATGAATGTGTCACTTGTTTTAAAAACAAGCCTGTATTAGCGAGTCAAGTTATGGGTGACTTGCCCAAAGAGCGTGTTACACCTTCATTTCCATTTTCCATTATTGGAACTGATTATTGTGGCCCTTTTTACATTAAATTCAAAAATCAAAGGAAAGGTACATATAATAAAGTGTATGTATGTATATTCGTTTGTCTCTGCACCAAAGCTATTCATCTAGATTTCGTTTCAGATCTCACTTCTGCAGCCTTCATTGCTTGTTTTAAGCGCTTTGTTAGCAGAAGGGGAAAGTGTTCAAAAATATTTTCTGACAATGCAAAAAACTTTGTAGGGGCAAACTTAGAATTGAAAAGGCTTCACAATTTGGTTAAACACCCAGATGAAGCATTAGCTGATTATTTTGCAAGGGAAAATATCGAATGGAATTTTATTCCTCCGAAAGCGCCGAACTTCGGTGGTCTTTGGGAGGCAGGGGTTAAATCATTCAAATTCCATCTAAAACGTGTAATTGGTAACGCGCACCTCACTTTAGAGGAATTTCTGACAGTAATTCTAGAAATTGAAAGTGTTTTGAACTCAAGACCTCTGTCCCCATTGTCATCAGATTTCGACGATTTCGAGACTCTGTCACCGGGTCATTTTCTTATAGGTAGGCCCTTAACGTCTATTATTGAACCCCAGCTCACTGAAATTTCGGAAAACAAACTTAGCAACTGGCAAAAAATAACAAAATATAGCCAGCAAATATGGAAATTATGGAAGCGGGACTATCTGAACACCTTGCAGCAACGTAATAAATGGCAAATAAATAAAAACAATATAAATGTTGGTTCTCTCGTATTGATCAAAGATGAAAATATGCTCAGCACAAAATGGGCAACAGGTAGGATTTCCGAGATATTTCTCGGTAAGGACAAAAAAGTTCGAGTAGTGAACATTCGTCTACCTAACGGTAGAATAATAAAGAGAGATGTGAGAAGTATTTGTCCCCTTCCAATTAATGGAAACTAATTTCTTTAATGTATATATTTGGTATATTTTGAATATATTTTGTTGTTTAATTTCTATAGTATGTTTTATTGTATTCAAATGTAAAGTAATTCTGCCATTTTTCCTTTGTTATTAATTATATCTTTGCATTCTTATATGTAGTATTATGTAATTTTACATTATATATTAGAGTAGTTTTGAAACCTGCAGGTTTCAACGGTCGGGAGTATGTTACTGATCGTAATTAAAATCTCCCGTACGAGGGCGCTGTGTCAGCGCCGTAATTTTATTTATTATTCCAATCGTCTGCGTGTTGACGATAGATTGTATATTAGTTACTAGTGAGTGGAAACACTGAATTTTTGTTGTTGTTGTTATTGAGATAATGGAATGTTTGATTTGGAAACGGCCAGAGAGACTGTTTCACTCTTAACAATTATTGTTTTAAAATAAAGAAATATACAGTTCACTGCGAAGAGTTCCTTAAAAATGGTGTCATTGAGTAACTTATTGTTTATTCTTAACAATATGAATAACACTTACGTGGTGGAATTTTTCATCAGGGGCGATATCCCACAAAAATAAGTAAAACACAATTGATTTCTAATTGAGAAAAGCATGCACTGCAATTATGAGCTATTTCTCAAACTGATATAGATATTCAATATAGAACGTGAACACCTCTGAGTTTTATCGTGCAGAATACATACCTGAACAAATGTAGTAAATGTAGAATACCTTATTAATCGTCTTCCTACAAAGGAAGTTATAGCACAGTCATTAACTGGTGATTTGCAGAATTATAATTTGGCCCTGATGGAGATACGAATTGTTTTGATAAAAACTGTTAAATACAGAATAAATTAACCATATTTTTGTAGTTAGTTGTTTGAAGGAAAATAAAATTTGCCTAACTTCTAACTGGTGAAAATGACAGGTTCGTTTTTAAAAGTAGGTTTTTAAAATTAGGCGTGATTTTCTTGATGTGAGAGAGATAATAACGACCATTATTAAAATATTTTTTAGCCTCCGGTATGGTATGCTATTTCTTTCTCCCAGCATATTTTGTGTCCGAAAAATAACGTTACCTTACAGACGCTTGCCGTAAAACAAAGCATTACGATTACATACTCTTTAGCAATTTTTTAAACTTCTGAGCATCGCACATTTTCAATTTTTATACCGTTGTACTGGAAAAAAAATGTTTTTTTCAATGCATTTTGTTTGAAAACTTATCTCCATTTATTTCTGAAATATTAATTTTTTCTTTTTTAGTTTTTGGTGCCATTTGCTTAATATTGGCAACGAAAGTACTTCATTTCTGTAGAAAGTAAAGGAAAAATGGTTTTAAAATAGTAATTATATATTTTTGTTGCCATTTTCTCGTAACAACCGAAAGAAAATGTAATTAAAATACGTGCTATTTTGAAAAAAATATAAACGAATGATTTCTGTTAAAACATTGGAGCTATTATATACTATATTTAATTGTAAGTATCTATGAATCATTAGATAGCCTTTTTTTGTCGATTTTCTTGAATGACGGCATCTTTTTGCTGCATTTATGCATTATTTCGCGATATTGATGTGCTATGCATGCTTTACTGTAGATGTTTAAGAGTAGATCGTAAATGTGGAATTCTTAAGCGGATGCGAATGACGTCATTTTACATAAAATAAAACGTGTGCTTTAACTCTTAAAATTGAAATATGTTTTGTACTGCAGTAGAGTCCGGCTTAACCGAGTTATTTTCTTCTGATGGACTGGTGGCTTCTATTATTATGAAACAGCCATTATAAATGAAGTGTTAGGTGAAGATGAAAGAGCAGCCGTAAAAAAGGCCATCCCCTCCCCCCCCCCCATTCTGACCAGAAAATCAGAGCTCTAACTTTTTACGGCTGCTCTTTCATCTTCATCTAACATTTCATTTATAATGGCTGTTTGATAATAATAGAAGCCATCAGTCCATCAGAAGAAAATGAAGTAATGGAAATGCCGGAGGCGACACTAAATTCTGGAAAAGCAGAATTCCAGTTCTCTAGTTTTTTAATTTCGTTTATCTATACTAATGCAGTGAAACCTCCCTGTGCGACCACCTCCCTGAACGGCCATTTTTGCATGGAACGAAATTTATTCCCATAGGCTTAATACTAATTTTACCTCCATTCAGAGACCATTCCAGTTGAACGCCCTCCATGAGCGACCATTTTTTATTTAAGAAAATGAAACAAATTCCGTTTTTTCCTGGTCGCTTGAAGAAGGTTTTATTAGAAAAATAATTCCGGAGAGCGCATTATTCATCAAATTTCTAAATTAATTTAGATTTTTTTCCCGGTAACTTTTAAATGTGTTTGAATCTCTTTGTGCCCTTTTAAGCAAAAAATTTAACTCCGATGACAAATTAAGAATAACGGGCAATAAACTACCCTGCACTATTCTGTCAGGAAACTCTGAAAGAAATAGATAAATTAGTGAAATCGCCATTATTTGTTCTCGTCCAAAAAAAGTGCATTTATTTACTGAACTTCGAAAGGACGAGGAAATAAAAATTATATAAGATAAAACCGTAAAATCAAAGCAAACGTCAATGTATTAATTTATTTAACCCTGCAGTAATTAACTTATATAATTAACTTTTGTTTTGATACTTAAATTTTCATATTTTGTCCTAATATGAAAATTAAATTTTAGTAACATTAATGGTTACCTATTTTCAACTATTAAAACCTAGTTTTAAACATGATCCCCATTAAGACACCACCTCTCGGAGCGACCAATTTTTATTGGAACGGAGCGTGGTCCCTTCTGGGAGGTTTTGCTGTATTATAAAGAAGTAATGTTTGTTTGTTTGCTTGTTTATTTGTTTGTAAGGGGTAACCTCTGGAACTACCAAACCGATGTGAAAATTAATGTTGGCAAATTGATGGTGACAGTCTCTGCTCCAACGTAGAGTATATTTTATGTGGGTTTCGTTAACCCTATGGGTGGTGCAGAAGCAAAAAACGTTCTAAAATTGTGATTTTGTAATACTGAAAGAGCTAGAAGCTTGAAATTTGGCATAATAGCTGGCAGAGCTCTTTAAGAACAGTTTCTAAAAAAATCGAAATTTAAAAAGGTGAAATGGGCGAAAAGTTTCCTAAAAAAAGTTCTAAATGCGATTTCTATGGAATTGTTAACCCTCTGACTGTCTGGGAAAAGGGCAAAATTGTAATGTTGTTTTCTCTGCATTTTGTTTTAAATGCTAAAAAAAAAATGATTCTTTGAACATTTTATAAAAAAAACTTAATAACGAATGTGAATGCAATCCTTGGAAGTATTAATCATTGTTCAATGTATTAAAAATACATTAAATCAATAAAAATATATTACTTTAAATATTGCTTGTATTGCAGTGAAACCTGGAGCTTAGTGAACGTATTAACACGGGCTTGTCAGTGAGGGGGTTTTAAGGATAGAGAAAAGAAATTTGACATGGCTGCTACTTGCAAAACGCAGATGCACGCACATAACAGTTTTTTTCTAAAATCGAAATTTAAACGAGTGCAGCAGGGGAAAAAATGGTCTAAATTGCGATTTTTGTAATACGGAAAGGGCTAGAAACCTGAAATTTGGCATAATAGTTAAAATAGCTCTTTAAGAACAGTTTCTAAAAAAATTGAAATTAAAAAAGGTGAAATGGGCCAAACGTTTTCTAAAAAAAGTTCTAAATGCGATTTCCATGGAATTGTTAAGGATAGAGAAAAGAAATTTCACATGACTGCTATTTGCAAGACGCAGATGCACGCACATAACAGTTTTTTTCTAAAATCGAAATTTAAAAGACTGCAGCAGGGGAAAAAATGGTCTAAATTGCGATTTTTGTATTACTGAAAGGGCTAGAAACTTAAACTTGAAATTTGGAATAATAGTTGGCATAGCTAAGAACAGTTTCTAAAAAATCGAAATTTAAAAAGGTGAAATGGGCGAAAAGTTTTCTAAAAAAAGTTCTAAATGCGATTTCTATGGAATTGTTAAGGATAGAGAAAAGAAATTTGACATGGCTGCTACTTGCAAAACGCAGATGCACGCACATAACAGTTTTTTCTAAAATCGAAATTTAAACAAGTGCAGCAGGGGAAAAAATGGTCTAAATTGCGATTTTTGTAATACGGAAAGGGCTAGAAACTTGAAATTTGGCATAATAGTTGGCATAGCTATTTAAGAACAGTTTCTAAAAAAATTGAAATTAAAAAAAGTGAAATGGGCCAAACGTTTTCTAAAAAAAGTTCTAAATGCGATTTCTATGGAATTGTTAAGGATAGAGAAAAGAAATTTGACATGGCTGCTACTTGCAAGACGCAGATGCACGCACATAACAGTTTATTCTAAAATCGAAATTTAAAAGAGTGCAACATGGAAAAAAATTGGTCTAAATTGCGATTATTGTAATACGGAAAGGGCTAGAAACTTGTAATTTGGCATAATAGTTGGCATAGGTCTTTAAGAACAGTTTCTAAAAAATTCGAAATTTAAAAAGGTGAAATGGGCCAAAAGTTTTCTAAATAAAGTTCTAAATGCGATTTCTATGGAATTGTTAAGGATAGAGAAAAGAAATTTGACATGGCTGCTACTTGCAAAACGCAGATGCACGCACATAACAGTTTTTTCTAAAATCGAAATTTAAACAAGTGCAGCAGGGGAAAAAATGGTCTAAATTGCGATTTTTGTAATACTGAAAGGGCTAGAAACTTGAAATTTGGCATAATAGTTGGCATAGCTATTTAAGAACAGTTTCTAAAAAAATTGAAATTAAAAAAAGTGAAATGGGCCAAACGTTTTCTAAAAAAAGTTCTAAATGCGATTTCTATGGAATTGTTAAGGATAGAGAAAAGAAATTTGACATGGCTGCTACTTGCAAGACGCAGATGCACGCACATAACAGTTTATTCTAAAATCGAAATTTAAAAGAGTGCAACATGGAAAAAAAATTGGTCTAAATTGCGATTATTGTAATACGGAAAGGGCTAGAAACTTGTAATTTGGCATAATAGTTGGCATAGGTCTTTAAGAACAGTTTCTAAAAAATTCGAAACTTAAAAAGGTGAAATGGGCCAAAAGTTTTCTAAATAAAGTTCTAAATGCGATTTCTATGGAATTGTTAAGGATAGAGAAAAGAAATTTGACATGGCTGCTACTTGCAAAACGCAGATGCACGCACATAACAGTTTTTCCGAAAATCGAAATTTAAACGAGTGCAGCATGGGAAAAATGGTCTAAATTGCGATTTTTGTAATACGGAAAGGGCAAGAAACTTGAAATTTGGCATAATAGTTGGCATAGCTCTTTAAGAGCAGTTTCTAAAAAAATTGAAATTAAAAAAAGGTGAAATGGGCCAAAAGTTTTCTAAAAAAAGTTCTAAATGCGATTTCTATGGAATTGTTAAGGATAGAGAAAATAAATTTGACTTGGCTGCTATTTGCAAGACGCAGATGTACGCATAAAAAATTTTTTTCTAAAATCGAAATTTTAAAGACTGCAGCAGGGGAAAAAATGGTCTAAATTGCGATTTTTGTAATACTGAAAGGGCTAGAAACTTAAACTTGAAATTTGGAATAATAGTTGGCATAGCTAAGAACAGTTCCTAAAAAATCGAAATTTAAAAAGGTGAAATGGACCAAAAGTTTTCTAAAAAAAGTTCTAAATGCGATTTCTATGGAATTGTTAAGGATAGAGAAAAGAAATATGACATGGCTGCTACTTGCAAAACGCAGATGCACGCACATAACAGTTTTTTCTAAAATCGAAATTTAAACGAGTGCAGCAGGGGAAAAAATGGTCTAAATTGCGATTTTTGTAATACCGAAAGGGCTAGAAACGTGAAATTTGGCATAATAGTTGGCATAGCTCTTTAAGAACAGTTTGTAAAAAATTTGAAATTAAAAAACGTGAAATGAGCCAAAAGTTTTCTAAAAAAAGTTCTACATGCGATATCTATGGAATTGTTAAGGATAGAGAAAAGAAACTTGACATGGCTGCTATTTGCAAGACGCAGATGCACACACATAACAGTTTTTTCTAAAATCGAAATTCAAAAGACTGCAGCAGGGGAAAAAATGGTCTAAATTGCGATTTTTGTAATACTGAAAGGGCTAGAAACTTGTAATTTGGCATAATAGTTGGCATAGGTCATTAAGAACAGTTTCTAAAAAATTCGAAACTTAAAAAGGTGAAATGGGCCAAAAGCTTTCTAAAAAAAGTTCTAAATGCGATTTCTATGGAATTGTTAAGGATAAGGAAAAGAAATTTGACATGGCTGCTACTTGCAAAACGCAGATGCACGCCATAACAGTTTTTTCAAAAGTCGAAATTTAAAAGAGTGCAGCAGGGAAAAAAATGGTCTAAATTGCGATTTTTATACTACTGAAAGGGCTAGAAACTCGAAATTTGGCATAATAGTTGGCATAGCTCTTTAAGAACAGCTTCTAAAAAAATTGAAATTAAAAAAAGGTGAAATGGGCCAAAAGTTTTCTAAAAAAAGTTCTAAATGCGATTTCTATGGAATTGTTAAGGATAGAGAAAAGAAATTTGACATGGCTGCTATTTGCAAGACGCAGATGCACGCACATAACAATTTTTTCTAAAATCGAAATTTTAAAGACTGCAGCAGGGGAAAAAATGGTCTAAATTGCGATTTTTGTAATACTGAAAGGGCTAGAAACTTAAACTTGAAATTTGGAATAATAGTTGGCATAGCTAAGAACAGTTTCTAAAAAATCGAAATTTAAAAAGGTGAAATGGACCAAAAGTTTTCTTAAAAAATGTTCTAAATGCGATTTCTATGGAATTGTTAAGGATAGAGAAAAGAAATTTGACATGGCTGCTATTTGCAAGACGCAGATGCACGCCATAACAGTTTTTTCAAAAGTCGAAATTTAAAAGAGTGCAGCAGGGAAAAAAATGGTCTAAATTACGATTTTTGTAATACTGAAAAGGCTAGAAACTCGAAATTTGGCATAATAGTTGGCATAGCTCTTTAAGAACAGTTTCTAAAAAAATTGAAATTAAAAAAAGGTGAAATGGGCCAAAAGTTTTCTAAAAAAAGTTCTAAATGCGATTTCTATGGAATTGTTAAGGATAGAGAAAAGAAATTTGACATGGCTGCTATACTTGCAAAACGCAGATGCACGCCATAACAGTTTTTTCAAAAGTCGAAATTTAAAAGAGTGCAGCAGGGGAAAAAATGGTCTAAATTGCGATTTTTGTAATACTGAAAGAGCTAGAAACTTAAACTGGAAATTTGGAATAATAGTTGTCATAGCTAGGAACAGTTTCTAAAAAATCAAAATTTAAAGAGGTGAAATGGGCCAAAAGTTTTCTAAAAAAGTTCTAAATGCGATTTTAATGGAATTGTTAACGACAGAGAAAAGAAATTTGACATGGCTGCTACTTGCGAAACGCAGATGCACGCTCATAACAGTTTTTTCTAAAATCGAAATTTAAAAGAGTGCAGCAGGGGGAAAAATGGTCTAAATTACGATTTCTGTAACATTGAAGTGTCTGGAAACTAGAAATTTAGCATGGCGTTTACTTTTAATATAGAAATGCTCACTAAGAATGGTTTCTAAAAATATTCGAAATTTAAAAGGATGAAATGCGCGAAAAACTTTCTAAAATCGTTCTAAGTAACGATTTCTATAGAAATGTTAAATAAAAGACATTGAAATTTAACATGACTGCTACTTTTAAGACACAAATGCACGCAAAGAACAATTTTTTAAAAATTCAAAATTTAAAAGTGTGCAAGGAAAAAAAGTTCTAAACTTTTGAATTTTTTTTTTGTATATATATACTATAGATACAGGGTGTCCGGTCTCAACGGTGTCCAATGGCTAATTCCTAAACCGTTAGTCATAGACATATAGTTCCAGTTACAAAAATGTTTTAAATCAGGTAAAGAAACATTTTAAAAGCGATTTAGGTCAATAAAAACATTTCTTAAAAAATTACGAAATTTAAATTTTTATACGGTCCCCCGGTCCTATAAGTTATATTTAGTAATTTTTTCCTATTACACTAACAAGTAAGACAAAAAAAGTCCCATTCATATAACGCTAAAATTGAGCGAGTTATGAAACTTTAAAAATGCATGACTTATGCCACTTTTCTACTCTGAAAACAAATGAGTTCGGCTTGGCTTTGAGGGATCATATACCAAGGGTTTAAAGTATTCGAAGATCTTACTTCATGTGTATCTTCGCTTTGAAAAAAAAATCCTACAAGTATTATGATTAAGTCTCAAATTGGCTAAAATAACATATGTTTTATTTTGTCAGGCTTTGAGACTGTTTCTCTTATGATTTCTTTTAACAAAAATTATGTTTTTTTATAAGTTTTTATGTTACTTTAACAATCGTATGTATGTTTTTCCAGTTCAAAATTTGTACTCGAACTTTAACCCACTTTTAAATATCCGATCGAGATTGCATTTTACACACTGGCGCAAATCCGATATCAATCTAATATTATTAAGATTTTCGGTGGTTACCATTTATACTTATTTTACAGGATAACACAAAAAATTTCGGATAGATTTCTGCCAAGGAGTTTAAGAAAAACTTTTAGATTAGATAATACAAGCCTGCGATTGTTGGGTTTTTTAACTTTTATGTATTTTTTAGCAGTGAATCCGAAAATTACCTTAATTTTTAACCATCATGTCAGGATATTTCGGAAATCACAAATTTTCAAATTTAAAGAATAACAAAAATCGAATACTATAAAGTAGAGGAGATGGTTGTGTTTTTTAACTTTTGATAATTGATTTTTACGCACTTTTTAGCACTGAATCTGAAAATGAGCTTCATTTTTAACCATCACGTTAGAATTATTTTGCAAATCGCAAATGTGTAAGTTAAAATATAGCGAAAATCTCATACTATAAAACATATGTAAAACATTTTTTATTTTATTTTATTTTATTTTATTAAAAAATTTATTCGATATTTTTGCTTATCCTGGGATTCTTACTTAAACAGCTGAGTGGTCCGATAAGATGGGGGAGGAAATTCAATTTTAACATTGAACTTCTTAACTTTGAAATTTGCAATTTTCGAAAAATCCTGATATGATAGTTAAAAATGAAGGTCAATTTCGGATTCAGCTGTACAGAATATATAAGAATCAATTATCAAAAGCTAAAAAACATGGCATAACCCAACTTTTGCAGTCTTGTGCAATCTAATAATATTTTAAAATACGTATCATTTTGTAAAGAATTGAGGCTGTTAATTTAGAATCATTTTATTTAACAAAAATTCTGTTTTTTCTTTCTTCTTAAATGTTTATTACAAATTGTATATTTTCCATTAATATGCCAGAATGATTAAAGATTTCAAATTTATATTGCAATGTTAATTTTACTCCCAAACATTTTTTATATCTGACGAAATTATATTTCGACTAAATTTGTGAATAACCCCCAATTTGCAGCAAAAAATATGCTCCAACTTTAAACAGCTATTACTCGGTCAATTTTAATCGTAGAATAACGGAACTTTTTTTGTATTACTTGTCAGTGTAAAAGGAAAATTTCACTATATATAACTTATAGGACTGGGGGACCGTATAAAAATTTAAATTTCGTAATTTTTTAAGAAATGTTTTTATTGACCCAAATCGCTTTTAAAATATTTTTTTACCTGATTTAGAACATTTTTGTAATTGGAGCTATATGTCTATGACTAACGGTTTAGGAATTACCATTGGACACCGTTGAGACCGGACACCCTGTATATACATACTGAAGAGGCCAAAAATTTGAAATTTGTCATAGGGTTATTTTTAAGTTACAAATGTTCGCTAAGAATGTCTTCTAAGAAAATTCGAAATTTAAAAGGCTTAAACGAGTGGAAAACGTTTTAAAAATGTTCCATTTACGATTTCTGTAAGATTGTTAAGTTTAGAAACTTGAAATTTTTATATGGCTGCTACTTTTAAGACACCAATGGCCGCACGAACGAAATATAGAAGTATGCAAGAGAATTTTTTTTTTCTAAATTACGATTTTTCTGACACTGAAAAGCATTAGCATGGCGGTTACTGTTAAGATACGAATGCTCTAAGAAAGGTTTAATTTTTTTTAAAACGTTAAAATGGTTGGTAAACGTTCTAAAAACGCTCTAAATTACTATTTGTATTGAACTGTTAAATTAAGGGAATTGGAATTTGACATGGCTGCTACTTTTAAGATTCAAATTCACGCACCGAACAGTGTTTAAAAAAAATTCTAAATTTAAAAGAGTGCAGCAGAAAAAGCGTTCTAAACATTCGCTATTTAAGATTATGAAGAGACCAGAAATTTGAAATTTCCCAGCAAAGAAAGAAACAGTGGGGCATCAGCTGGAAAAAAGATGGCAGTCAGCACTGCCATCAGCGGTAAAGTGCAATCGTGCCATTACTTAAACCTGTAAAAAAGTGTCCGTGCGGAATGCAGCTGGCCCATCAGTGATGGCCTACAGCAGGCCAGCATTAGTATGTCGTCACATTACTTCAATCCGGCACTTTTCCTGCAGTGCTAGCACCTATCCCACTGCTATTCCTTTGCTGGTCCAGCACTTTCCTTACAAAAATTTCTTATAGAATTCTATAAAAAAAACAAAGTATTATGACTCTTTTTTTCTATAAGCTAGTTTCACCAAGAGCTATAGAAATATCTCTCTATAATAGAAATATTTGAACTTGCAACGGTTTCCATGTGGTCCCCCTCCCAAGTACTAACCGCACTCGGTGCTGTTTGGTTTTCGTGACCGGACATGAACAAGTACTTTCAGCGTATGCTACGACCGCTCGTAGTTTTCAAGCTCTCATTACACTATTTCAAGTTTGTTTCTTTTGTGATTTACGTTCCAAATCATTAAACTGATATAGAAATTATTGCATTGTATAGAAATCCTATATATTTTATACGCTTTTTTTTATTATTGATTCTGAACTGTGTAAATTATGAAAACCGAAATCCTTTGTAACTTAGTAAAACCAGATTTAAGGAGAAAAAAAAGTGCGTTGAAATAAAGAATTTATTTATTTATCCATTTACTTATTTATTTTGTTGGTGGCAGTGGTGCTATATTATTTACAGTTTCAAAAAAAAAATTAGTTTCACAGCTTAAATTGTGTTAAGATATTCATTTCAGATTTGTGTTTCAATACTCAATGTCTTCGATATTCGCAACGCCACCTAGCGTAAGGGTTCCCAGCGATAATACAGCAAAAATTCGTGCACTTCCATGTAGTGGCGGCCAGCGCATGAGATAAAACAGAAGCCCACCAGAATTTTATCTGATGATTTCCAACAGCAAAGTTGACTGAAGCTGTCCAACAGTGGTCATGCAGTGGTAGATCATTGGCCAGCATTTTTCCATCATTGCCAGCACCTATCTTGCTGCTGGCCAGCAATTTCCTCTTTTCTGGGTTGGCATAAAGGCTAATTTTAAGACAGAAATGCTCTCTAAGAATGGTTTCTAAGAATATTTGAAATTTAAAAGGGTGAAATGAGCGGAAAACGTTCTAAAATTGTTCTAAATTACGATTTCTATGCAATTCTTTAGGTCAGAAACTTGAAATTTGATATGGCTATGGCTAATACTTTTAAGACGGAAATGCTCGCACAGAACAGTTTAAAAAAAAAAAAAAAACGAAATTTAGACGGGTGCAAGAGAAAAAAAGTTCTAAATCACGATTTATCTGATACTAAAGGGATATGAAAATATATATTTGGCATGTCGGTTACTTTCAAGACACAAATGCCCGCTAAGAATATTTTTTAAAGGCTGTTCTTAAATCAAAATGGACTACTTTCAGAGGCATTATTTTTTAATTCATTTTTGTTCGAAAATGCATCAAATTGATTGCTGTTGTTATTCAGAATCTCTATACATAAGTAAATTTGCAGTTGCGTAATAAATATCGAAAATTATATTTTTGAATATACTAGCGCGTTTGATACGCAGTTGCATACTTTTGATATTTATTTTATAAATAAAATATATAGATATAAGCCAAAACCGTAATATACTTTATATATTAGACATAGTTATGTTTTTATTGGTTATATACAATCAAATCTATACCAAAACAACTTAATCTTTCATAATAGTCTATTCATAATAATCATCTAATTCATAATAAATACAGTTTGTGCTTATCAATCATTATTTTATTTTGGGAATACTATTCATTTTTCTTGCCATCAGAAATTCATGGAGAATAGGTTAAATTAGTCCTCTTTAATTATTTCTTATTTTTATAATCGTTTGATGTAGATTAAAAATTGTTATAAATCAATTTATCAATGTTATATTTACAAGTCCCGTTTTCCTCAAGATATCTGAAAAGTGTTCTTTAAGTTTATTTTCATATTTTTTCATACTTTTATAGTTCATATACGAGTAAATACTGTGGCATGATGCTTTATCTATAAAATAATACGGTGTAAATAATATATATATATGTATATGAACATACATATAATAAATACTGCAGCTTCTTACAAAATTTTGCGTAAGCAACTTACAAATTCGATTTACGTAAAATTCAAATTACGTAAAACTTTACGGAACACATTACTTACGTAAGTCGGGGGATGCCTGTAATTGAAAAACGTTTTTCATTTTTTGGTAAACATGAAAGATCGTTCACTGACTGCTGCTAATGTTTGAGTTTTGAACCGAATTTCCGAACAAGACAACGAGAGTAAGGAGAAAAACCGGTAATTCCCATATTCAATTTTCGAAACCTGGCACAATTTCAATTTTCATACCTTCAAATAGGGGGAAAATGTACATACAAATGCAATTTGTTTGAAAATTGTATCCCAGTTTACTTATTTTTCATATGATTTTAAAAATAATTTTGAAGAATGAATTTTTTTATACAGTACAAAGTCTAAAGTTCGGACACCCAAAGTTCGGAATTGTCCAAAGTTCGGACTTTCCAGCGGCAGTTTTCAAGAAAGAAGTGAAAAAACAAAATTGTTGAAACAAAAAAGGTCTAGAGCAAAGAAGCCTTATTACTGAATCTTAATTCATATCGATGTACAGAATAAAAGAAACACTTCTTAATGATATACCTAAGTTAATAAGGCAACCTGCATTAACTAAAATGTTCAATAGATAAGAAAGTTACCAACTGATCTGCTCAACAAGCGCAAAACGTTTTGACACATTTACAAATTCATTTTTAACAGAAAGATATAAAATTGGAAGGCCTGACTATGGAAGCGATTTGGAATCGAACTGTGTTTTCCATTTTTTTTATAAATAAATTACCTATTCAGTTATAAGCGATTTTGATCACGGGACAAAGGCGTTTTTCACCATTCCTTCAACGGTTATTCTCCTTTCGCGCGGGAATTCGGTTCGAAACGCCCACTTTGACACTATTTTCTGAAAGATCTATTGCGTTCGCAAAAAAAAAAAAAAAAAAAAAAAAAAAAAAAAAATGAAAACACAGTTCGATAATATATTTTCCTTAAATAAATGTTTTTGTTTTACTTTTTATTTTGTTATGATTTATTTTATGAAAATGATTGTTTAATTTAGTATTAATAGTTGTTATATTCAATTTTTAATATATGAACGTCATATTCTGCCTTTTTAATAGTGAATTTCCTTTTTCTTTTTATTGGAAAAGCAATATTTTTGATAACCCAAAGTTCGGAAAAATCCAAAGTTCGGACTTTGTAAAGTACCGAGGATTCCGGACTTTAGACTTTGTACTTTAATGTATCTTTATGCGTGCAGCCTGATTGCAGACGATTAACATATTTGGGCATAAAACAATATAAATAGTTCAGAACTTCTTCCGGAAAATATTCATAACAAAATTAAAACTTCATCAATAAATACATAAATAAATAAAATAGTATAAATAAAACACAAATTTATTAGGTAGGTAATTTGAAGTACGCACATAAACAGTGGAATAATCAGAATACGAAGCGAAATCTTTTGTTATTAACCGCTGGCATGCGGCTAATACAAAAATTTCGTTTTAAATAAATTTAAAAATTTTATTTGAATGCTTAATTGATATTTTTTATTAAAATGGTTTTTTTTTGGTGTTGTTTGTGGGCAGGTAAGAAAAAATATATATACAGGGTGATTCAAAAAAAGTGTACAAAATGACATGGCAAATCAGGCATACAACAAGGATAAAAAATCACATAGGAACACAGGGTCGCAAACCACTTATTGAGTCGCAAATAGAGGGTGTTTCATACTAATTGAACCCAGGTTGAAGGTCATAATTTTGAAAAAAATAAAAACATTGTAATGAAAATGCAACGATATGTACCTTGTTTCGTGTGAAATGTGAGAACATCACGAAAAGATCTGGAAAAACATATTGCTCAATAAATCGATGATACCATATGAATTGATAACCACAGTCCAAAATGTGGGGCGTCAAGTGCATACTGCTGGCGCGTATAATGCAAATGTCTACCACTTTTGTTTGGTGTTATCACGTTAACAACAAAGGTGAAAAAGTCTGTTAAATGTTGTATTGTAATATACTTCAGTTTTCTGAAAGTTATTACCGACAAGTTAGGATAAAACACCTTGTACTTCTAACTAAATAAGTGGTTTGCGACCCGATGTTTCTATGTGATTTTTCGTCCTTGTTGTATGCCTGTTTGGGCATGTCATTTTGTAAACGTTTTTTTTAAATCACCCTGTATATGTTAACTGTAAAAATTCATTAATGTTTTTGATTAAAAATTATTTTCACCTGTATTATGTATCCCGGGAAGACCGGGTTATACCGCCTGGTTTTTTAAAATTGTTATTAGATTAGACTGGAAAATAAGGTGCAGTCGGGAAAAAAAAGTTTACGGTTAAGACGCGGATTTTTTGCAGTCCTTGAACATCGTCCATAAGACTAATGTAAAAATATTCTGTTTTATACGCGAACGGTTACTACGCAATTCCGCTAATTACGAGATAAAGTTCGGTCCCTTGGGGCAAAAAGTCTCGCTTAGGACGCGAATACATACTATATATATATCTAACTGCGATATTGCAATTTGTATAATGCGATATAGATATTAAGTGTACAGATAATAGTATACAGATAAGTATACAGATAGGAATTTATTCGCTATTCTCCAGTGTTGCCAATTTAATGGATTTTTTAATTCAAAAATCTACCACTATTTATGATTAGTAATAACTGCTTTATTTAATGACTGGAAGGTTACTACTATTAGGATATAGTGATAGATATTGTAATAAAAAATCCACTAAACTAACACTAGTGGTTACATAAGGCGAATATTACTAACCGGAACTATTGTAGATACTTGAACAAAAAGTAAATTTTCCAAAATTTTCCGAACAACTGCACGCTTGCTATGAGTCAGATTGTCTTGCGAGAACCTACCGCAGTTAGATTTGTTATGATTGCGCTCGCATCCAGTTGAAATTCATCTTAAGATAACTTTCGCGAGGCACTGCAACGCGGTTTACGCTTTATTTGTATCGTAAGTCAGTAAATGGATTTTCAGAGCGGCACCGCAAGCTCAGCTTTACTGGCACTCGCGTTTAACATTCCCTGTTGTCTGGCAAGTAGAAAGTTCCAACAAAAGTGTCTGTCATTTTCTAAATATTTTTTTGTAAGCATAAATATTATTTTGTCTCAATCTCAGCGTGCTTCAAACGCTTTTTTTTCAGTAATTATAAAATACCACTTGAAACGCGTCTGGCACAGTTTTTGGTTCTACTAAATAGTCTGGCTTTTATATTTTTTATTTCATTAAATACTAAATTTGAAGATATTAAAATTTCAAAATGCCTGATTTTTTTTTTTAACGAAAATTTTGGAAATTTAAAAATTCACGGGTCGGCTAAGTGCCACGATCCTTCAGCCAGACATTCGATTCAGACATTGCAAAAGAAATGTTACACAAATTTTCATGGTGCCTCAAATACCTACCCTAAAATGTTTAACAGCTCTCGGACTATAACTATGCGTAAAACACACAACTTTCAACCGTAAACATATAAACTAAAGCTCTAAAGCTAATTTAGACGATTATATACGTAAATAAGCATAGCTCCTACAACTTTATGCAGATCCCATTTAATACACGATCTCGCTTATACTCGACTTTTGTTCAATACCTTGAAACGCATCTTAACCGGGTTTGACTGTATTTAGATTGTTTAATAATGTTAGAAACAGGAACGCATTGCACCTAAAAATCTCTCTCTGTCTCTTCTCCCCCGCCAAGCCTTTCCAATTTATCAGAAGATGCAATAACAAACAATTCTTAGAAAAAGGCATCGAAAATGGCGGAATATTATTTACTAAAATGATTCAGAAAAAAAAATAGCTCATAACTTTAAAAAAGAGAAACACCTGACTTAATGTTTGCACAGTGGCTTTGGGGATAAATCGATATAGCACACTGCTGCTGCGTATTGCCCAAATTTTCTTCTCTTTTAGCTTTTCCTTTTCTTTTTGGTCTTGTCATTAGCGGGTGTTTTTAGAATAGTAATTTCGCACTGATGGAAGTGGGAGATTTGAAGTTTCTAGAAAAACAACCTGTTAAAGATAGGATAAATTAACTAAACAAATTTTTTGCAGAGTTAGTTGTATGAGGAAAAATAAAATGCACCTGGCATTTAACTGATGAAAATGTCTGGTCTCTTTTTTTTTTTTTTTTTTCTTCAGAAAGGAATTTAAAATTAAGCTTTTCTGTCTTATTACATTAGAGGGGAAATGCTACACTGTTCTTTTTTATTTCAGTTGTATTAAATGGATTCTATGTTTATATAATATTTATCTATTCTTTTAAGTAAATGTTCTTAATACGTATTCAAAATGATAAAGTTAATAAATCAGTTAAATTTAAAAAATCAAAAAACCCGACTGCGTAAAAAGCGAACTAATTAATTATTTCTCATCAATGTGAAACTATTTTTTTTTTTTCAATATCCTACTACTAGCTCACACTCTCGCTATATATATCTTTTTTCAAATTTTCAATCGTTAATAAAATACTTATTGTTCATCCAATCAAGCTCAAATAATTTTTTTTTAAACTTGTAGTGGATGACAATTGATGTTATTCCAGTTTTTTCAAATATTAATTAATTAATTTAATTAAATTAATTAATTTTCAATAATCGAGAGAGACCTTTTCTTGATCAAGGTATTTTAAGACGGAGAGATCCCTCTTCTTGATCAAGTCATTTTAAGCGCCACTAAATAGGAAAGCAGAATGGGAGAAAAAAAAAATCTTATTGACCTAAGTAGGATTGACTTAAAATATTTTTTTTTATATTACTTACCTATTTTTTTTTATTTACTTGTATTGATGGCTTTTAAGTTGTGTTTAATTGTTAGTTCCTATCTATAAACACTGTTTTGATGAGGCCTATAGATGTCTATGATGGTTAGAGTTGCAGTAAAGCTAGAGATTCTACCTACACAAAGTCAGGTTGTATAATATTTAAACGGAGCTTCTGACTGTAAAATAGTCAATGAAACATCGTCTTCATTTTGAAAGACCTATCCAATGATAGGCCAATCAATAGGGCGTGTGAAATATTTTTTTCGTCTCTACCGCCATTTTGTATTTTACGGCCGCCATTTTGAATTTATAAGAACAAAACATAGCCTATAACCATCGGACGGTTAAGACAAATCGATAGAGATCTCATTCATTAAAATCCATCCAGCCGTTGGGATATTTCGAGGGTATAAAAAAATCCACATACCCCGATACGCGTGAAACACATAACCCTTCTTTTCAGTCGGGTAATAAAAATAGCAGTTTTTCCATTTTTTAAGAATTGTTTTAGAACTAAAATTTACATTCTTATTAACACAGGGAAAATAAAATACTATAATTCTCTTTTTTATTTCATTTATAGATGATGATTTTGACTTCGTGTTTAAATATACAAGTATATCAAAAATCTGTTTTTAATATCTATTCAAAAAGATCAAGTTACCAAAAATGACGGATTCTTTTTTTAAAGAAGGGATTTAAAATTATGTTTTACTTTCTTACTGCGACAGTGAAAATAAAATGTTGTAATTAAATTCTTCCATTTTATTTAATTTATTGATGAAGATATGGACTTCGTGTTTATGCAAGATTTATATAAGCGCATATATATTTTTTAAATAGCGTAATTAATATATTTTTTCAAAAATATGGAGTTGACAAAAATAACGGGTTCCTTTTTTAAAGATTTCAAAATTGGGTTTTACATTATTATGACAAGAAGAATAAAATACTATTATTAATATATTTTATTAAATTTCATTTATAAATGAAGATATCGATTTCGTGTTAACCTTTTACCCGCCAACGTTGAACATGAACTATGTGGTGCTGTATCTTTTTAAGTATTTGTTTAATCTGTTTGAAATTCTTAATATATGTTTTTAAGATATGTGTTTTAATGGATTAAAAACTATTTTTTTTATAATTTTTTGTGGTTTCTATTTTGGAGCTTGGTGAAATGTAACAAAAAACGTAAATGTAGTAGACTGTGCTTTTTACTCTATCTATAACTTTAGAATTCAAATGTGAGTGCTGTGATATTATTATTGTATTGCTTGGAGTTGTTTATTACGTTTTATGCATAAATGAATGTTTTATCTTATTTCGTTTTTGTTTTATGATCATTTGAATGCCAATGTTCCACATGTGGAACGTTGGCGGTTCAGAGTACAAAATTATCTTAGTGTTACTTTTTTTAGGATCTTGATAATTTTTACTGCGCTAACTTGAACGATTATTTTTTTATTATTATTTTCGTACCAGTATTATTAAAGAATAAATTTCATGATATATATCTCTTGCACCTGTTGCCAAAGTGTCTGTGAAAAAGTTTTGAACCAATAAATGCCAATAAAATCGACAAAAGAATTGCAAAAACAAGAAGGAGGGGATTTTGATTATTATAGTGATGGCAAAGTTGTTTGTGTACGATGGAGTGACAACAGTGTCGTTAATGTTATATCAAATTGGGAAGCTAACACATCGCTAACTCAAAGTAGAACATGATATTCTCGAAATTGAAGCGAGAAGTTTCAATCAAATATCCTCGATTGATTAGATTATATAATTAGAATATAGGTAGTGTAGAATTTTTGGATTATTTGCGTGGAACATATCGTCCAGTATTCCGATGATAAAAATGAAATCTGTTTGCAAATGAACTAAATATGGCTGTTGTTACTTGTCATGCAGTAGGTTCAAAAGAAACCCTAAGCCATTTGGAGTTTCGTCGTGAAATTGAGACTGTTGCCATAAAAATTGGATTTGATGTTTGAGAAAGGGAATAGAAAGTCTTACTGCTTCAGTAAGTATAGAAATTATCACCTCATTCAGTAGCTATTGTTTTTCGTCTACTACTCAAGAAGATTCTCAAATCGAGAGAAAAACATGAATAAATGGTGTGAATATTATGGAAAGTGTATGCATGAAAAATGTTTTCAGTCCTTTCATAAACATTTTGCTGTTAGTGACTAGTTAACATGTTCCTAAAATAGAAACATTTTTTACTTTACCTTGTTTTCTTTTTTTTGATATGTGTGCAGCGCTGGTATGATTTCGAAAGAAAAATTCGCCAAAATGTACAAATGTTATTCGTACCGCCAACGTTCCACAAGTGGAACATACCTGTAACTCCACTTCTATTTTACATAACATCCCAAAATTCGGCATGCAACCTTAGAATTAATCTAAATCGTCTCAAAAAAAATTTCAAATCAATTTGACAAGCAGTTCATGGTGCGGCGGGTAAAAGGTTAATATAAGATATATATATCTTGTTAGATAAATTTGGATTCAAAGGTATTATATATATATATATATATATATACATAAAAAGTGTTATTATTAATTATTCAAACAGGTAGAATTAACATATTTAATGGGATCCTTTTTAAAATGCGGATTTTAAAATTTGGTTTTAGGTTCTTATTACGGCAGAGAAAATAAAAGGCTATTATTAAACTCTCTCTTTTTACTTCATTTACAGATGAAGATATGAACTTTATGTTTCTATAATATAATATATACAGTTGCCTCCCGTTTAAGCGGCCTCCACTTAACCGGCTGATTTTTTTTCCAACATTAGGCAAAATTCAGGGATGACGTCCTCAGGAACTCAGTTTACGCTTTCGAGTTGAAGTGCAATCCCGAGGAGAAGGAGGCAAAATGCAGAAAGGGGAACGTAGTTTCTAAAAGAATACGCGTTGACCTTCACCAGTGTTGAATTCATGGTGTGGCCCGTTACCACCAGGAACTATGATATGTCCCCCCTGGAAGATTTGAGATTTCGTGTTTTTAATGGTCAAAAGTGTAATCTCAACCCCCCCCCCCCCCGGAACTCTATAATGTTTGATCTATCTGAAAACTGTTTTGTACAAACATTTAAAAGCTTGAGGGATGCGAACAGATCACCGTTACTGCAGAAGATGTATAAGAGTTGTTGAGACTGATAAAGATCTCAAGTATGAAACATTATTTCACGAGGATATAATTGGACTGTAACTGATGCTGTTCAATACGAAGACGATTCGGATGTTGATGTAGTTGAAGTTGACACTACTAAAATTCCTCATACTGAAGGGGTTAAAGCATTACAGATGGCGCTAACATTGAGCGGCGGTTAACAATTTCCTCGGTTAAATTTATGATGTTAAAGAGATGTGAGATTATGCTGCAAAATGGCATCTTGCTGTCAATAGAAGAAGGTCACTGATTTCTTTATGGTTGATTAACTTAAATATACATAATGTTGAACACTTTCAACTTCTTATAAAGGCGTTTATATGACAAGATTTTCAGGAATTTAATTTGAGTTAAATATTTTTTATTATTTGTTATCAGTGATATATATATTTTTTTTCAATTCAGTTAATTCTAACTAGTATTCATTTCACAAAATATAGGAAATATGTATTTTTTTAAAACTACACAAATTGAAAACTAAACGCATCGTACTGGTTTAATTAATTAAATTACGCAGATACTTTGTTTACTTCTATATCTCTTATATGCTCTTATAGATTTTGTTCTCCGCTTTAACCGGTTTTTCTCTTAACCGGCTAACCCTCGGTCCCGTTTAGGCAGGTCAAGCGGGAGGCTACTATATATCATGGAAGACGATAGTATTTCAGTGACGCAGCCTTAAGCCTAAAATCGTATCGTAGAATTCGTATATGGCGGAACTCATATAAACAACTAACTCGACTTCAAAGAAAACCCGAAAAGCCGTCTTTCAGTAACTCAGCAAATATAGCATTTATTATTCTGATTTTTTTAGAACAGTCTTATATCTGCAGTCTAATTCTATTCTGAATTTTTTACATTTCTACGTGCAGTATATTTTGAGATCTAAATAGTCATTTTTAAAGCGAAAGCGATGGAAGAAGTTCCTAAAGTCAAAATCTGGAAAACGGCTCGGGCGATTTTCTTTAAATTGATATATAATATGAATCTGTTTTATGTGAAGGGAATAAGATAACAGCTGTTTCCGGAAAAACTCTAGTTTTCTTTTAATTTCACATTTTTTCCCTCCGAAAATGACATGGGCGATCTTATTAAAATTAATATATAATATGAATCTATTCTAGATGAACCAAATAAGACCATGTTTGTTTCCTGGAAGACTCTTATTCGTTATATAATAAGCATGAAAAATTGGACTATATTTTTCTGCCATTTATGGGAATTTCTCCGAAATTGCGCCTCTGTATTCGTGCGCATAATTTCTTCTGTTCAACTTTTAGGGCAATGTTTCCGTACCTTCTGTAGTTTAGTCGGTAAAGCGTTGGTCTTGCAGTACATATGTTGTGAGGTCTGTCCTCTTTGAAGCAGTAAGCATTTTTTTTAATCCTTTTTAAGTCAGTTAATAAAGTAAATTTGATTTTATGTTTCTATAAGAATGTATCTGTTTATTTTTTTTTCTTTAAGAGTTTCACATATCACTATTTCGTGACAATTTTTCAAAAAATAAAAATACTGTAAGATCTGTCTAAGGAGGACTCTGTGTAAGCCGGAAATCTGCCTACTACGGAAAGACTTTCAAGTCCCGGCGAATCCATTGAAAATAGCATTAATACGTGCTCCGTAAGCCGGTATCTGCCTAACGCGGAAACGAAAAGGTTTTTAAGGTCCGCCGAAAGCCAATTTTTTCATAAGACGAAAAAAAGAATATTTTAAAACCGAAAATTGTATTTGTTCAGTCTACAACAGTTTCTTTTTATTTACAATTTTTAACACAAATGAATTTCTGTTTTTCTACGATACATAAATTTAAATTATGCGTTTTTATTTTTTCCATTAACCTTATAATAAAAAAAAGAAAAAAACAGGCCGTTATTCTACCATTACGTTTTTAATAATAATAATAATAATAATAATAAAATACATGCCGTTATTCTAACTGTAAATGGAAGACTACGAGATTTTTTTAAAAAAAAGGTCATACATCCAAAATTTAAAAAAGTAAATTTTTAAAAATCATATATATTTTTATATTTTTAGGATAATTGAAAAAAAATTAAATTGTACAGATTATTTATATGTATCGTATTTCAATCCGTTTCGCTGAGGAAAATACGAATTTTTATGTGTAAAAAACTGTAAATAAAAGGAAAATGTCGATTGAACAAATAAAAATGCGTACATTTTTCTGTTTTACTTTTCATTAAATTTATAAAATGGTAGCTTCATACTTTAAACTCTCTCTATGCGCAAAATAATAATAAATAAATGCTCAAGCTCATATATATATATATATATATATATATATATATATATATATATATATATATATATATATTTGTTACAAACTTAACAAGTATTACTAATTAATATTTCACTTTAAAACACGGTACTGAAGATTACAAACGTAATCTAGTAAAATCAATCCCGTTTACATTTCTGAATTATTGAAATTAGTGTTTGGTGGTGCTGCCATCTGTCTTTCAAATGTAAAAATATTATTCCATATAACGCCTCTCAACTACATCTGCAATTTTAAATACTGGTAAATAGGCCCCAAAAAATTTAATTTGGGTCTCGAAAATTCAGATTAATACCAAGTTTCAATATCTTTTATGAACAGCAATTATATTTAAGAGATTTAGTCATTTATCGCTGCTTTATCACGATATCAACGAGACTACGTTTTGGCGAGGTCTTGGCGATTTAATGTTATCAGTTCACTTTGGCAACTTTTTTCTAAGAGTTTAATTTCATTTGATGCTGTGGAAGATTGATGTTTTCCTGTGCTATTTGATTTCTGTATGGAATTTATGTGTATTCGAACTGTTGCTCAATGAAAATGGATACTCAATTATTAAGCAAAAAATTGTAGGTTAGAATTTGATTTAGATAGATTTATTTAGTTTTATTAGTGAGCAATAATTGTATTTTAAATAAAAAGGTTTAAAGAGTAATATTTCTTGAAATTCTTCTTAAAAAAGTAAACTTTTTACGTAGTAAAATTTAACAAAGCTTTATATCTATGAAACAAACCATAAAAAAAATTCCCATTTTGTATATAGGTATGCTCTTTTAAGAGAGAAGGGCAGGGGGTGGGGGGCGGAAGAATTAAAGGTGAATGGAAATCACGATTATGAGTTGATACCATTGGTCTTTAAATTTTTTTTTATTTTTATCTTTTTATTATTAACCTAAAAAAGGCAGTGATATCAACACAAAAAAACCCTTAACGGATTAAAAGTTTGTGATGCAGCACTTTATCTTATTGCTATAAGAATTTTAAATATGGAACTTAAAAATAATGATATCAAATTTTAAGTGACGCTATGCTATTAATTAATGTATATATACATACATTTATATTACTTATTTCATCATTTTATTTTTGTTTTACTTATAATTGCAAGTGTAATAATTATGTTAAATTTAAAAAGGATGTATAAAAATTTATTCATTGATGCTTTATCAATCACATCTTTCATAAATTCAAAATATGAGTTTTAAAAGATATGATATCAAAATTTAAGTGACGCCTTGATGTAGCTTTAATCAATTTGTTTTAAAATTCAATTTCAATTGTTTTCGGTTTGGCTAAATATATTTACACATGTAACTAAAACTTTTAATTTACCCATACACTGTTAAAAATATCACTCTCACTGAACCTACACAATGCACTGCAATGTAATTTATATGAAAAATTTGATTTATCTTTTGAGCCACGCTATCCAAAATCAAAAGTATCATTTATGTAAATGATTTTTGTGCGTCATTGTATCCAAACTAAACGAAATGTATGCAAATGGATAATATGACGCACAAATCATTTACATAAATTTTACTTTTGATTTTGGATAGCGTGGAACAAAAAATAAATCAAATTTTTCATATAAATACATTACAGTGCATTGTGTAGGTTCAGTAAGAGTGATAATTTTAACAATGTATTGGTAAATTAAAAGTTTTGGTTACATGTGTAAATATATTTAGCCAAACCGAAAACAATTGAAATTGAATTTTAAAACAAATTGTTTAAAGCTACATCAAGGCGCCACTTAAATTTTGATATCATATCTTTTAAAAGTCATATTTTGAATTTATGAAAGATGTGATTGATAAAGCATCAATGAATAAATTTTTATACATCCTTTTAAATTTAACATAATTATTACACATGCAATTATAAGTAAAACAAAAATAAAATGATGAAATGAATAATATAAATTTATGTATACATACATTAATTAATAGCATAGCGTCACTTAAAATTTGATATCATTATTTTTAAGTTCCATATTTAAAATTCTTACAGCAATAAAATAAAGTGCTGCGTCACAAACTTTTAACCCATTAAGGGTTTTTTGTGTTGATATATTATATACACATGGAGCAGTTCATTTTCAATTCTAAATTATCTATAGAGGGAGCTTGTTACATATAATGGGAGAGTACTTGGCTTGGCTATACTATATATTGTTGAACCTTGGTCCACCATCATATAAAAAACTTTTTTGGCAGCACGTGCTGGTGATCACCAATGATTGTATTATGATATGCCTAATGCTAAGACAGTATGGATTTCAATTTGGTAATTTTTTTTCAATTTTTCATCTATTCTGTTTAATCTGTTTTATTTTGAACTTAATTGGTGCTCAATGGTTTATTTCTCTGTTTTATGTGTGTGGTTGTCCCAAATTCATATTCTTTAGCTAATTTATGGCTAATATGAAGATGAAACCACACATTTTATTTGTGGAACTTTAGGCATTTGGTACCCAACGATTCTTTCTAAGTTCTACATATTTCCATTATTCCACTTCTGTGACTGAATTTCTGCTGTTTTTTACTATGTTTTTGGAATCTATGTTAAGTGTGTTGGGGGAACTGTATTTTTGTCAATTTGTTAATGTCATTTTATTCATAATTCACAGTTTTTGTTGGTGGTTGGTAATGTTTATTTAATGATTATATATATATGCATATTTCTATATTTTTAAAAAGATTGAATGTTCCATTTTCTTTTTACAGTTTTAGTTATCATTTCAATATGAAATACTCAGGAAAAAAAAATTGTTATCCATATAAAAAAAAATTACTGTTTAAAATTCACTGTTTCAAAAGAAAAATTCCTCATAAATGTTAATTTTTAAGTGCAAAACTATTTATTACGATGTGCTTTTTCTATAAAAAATTTATTTCTCTGAGTGTGATAAATAAAGAGCGATAAAGTTTTATCAGCCTCTTGTAACTTCTGGAAACTTTAAGTATAAAGAATGTAACTACCTCACGGTAGATAAATTTGCTCACTTTATGCGTTGTTTTTAAAATTAAAAAAATAAAAAAATGTCTAAATGAGCTTGCATAAAAATATCTCAATTAAAAAAATAAAATTATTCCCATGTGGTATACTAATCTTAGAAAAATGTAAGAAATAAAAAAAAACAAAATAAAGCCATAAAAATAGTAGTAAACTTTATCAGATTGTAATTAAGGAAATCGGAAGATGAAAACAAACTCAGTACTGAACATACCGAGTTCAAGCCACAAGACATAAATTACAGCACTATTGTGATATGTACAGTATTTTTATTTTAACGTAGAATCTACTCTATTAAAATCCGTGATCGTATCTATGTAACCTCAAAAACTCGGAAACCACAGTGTTCAGGGCTACGAAATTTGGCACACGGGTTGCTGTTGGGGGGGGGGGGCCACGGATGATTTTAAATAGATTTTTTTTATTTTATGTTTTGACAAATTTTTGCCTTTTTTTAATGTTCAACCCGTAATCGCGCGAGTTCTAACCAGTTGCAAATGTTTACTGTAATGTGATATATACATGTTACGTAGATCACGCTGCAATACTAAGAAGCTGTAGCGGGTATTATGATAATTCTTTTACTTCGCATGGAAATAATCAGAGATTATTTTATTGCGCTTAACTATTACCCTTTTTTTTAATAAAGAAAAACATTTCATCATAAACATCAATAAAACTTTTTATTCTATTTATTCCCTTATTCCAAAGATATCGTTTTATCGTCTGCTGCTATAGCAACGTGATAAATTAAATTTCATTAAAAAATGCACAGTAGTCGAAAAATATTTTTTAAGCGAATAGTTATTGAACAACTGAAAACTTTAACAGGGGAATTTCTATTCTATCTCGTGCGTAGAACGGGTTAAACAGCTAGTATGATAAATAAAGAGCTATAAAGTTTTATCAACCTCTTGTAACTTCTGGAAACATTAAGAATAAAGAATGTCTTCTCCTCACGATAGATAAATTTGCTTACTTTATGCATTGTTAGTTTGAAAATAAAAAATAAAATAAAAAAATTTCTTATTGACCTTGCATAAAAATATCCCAATAAGAAAATATAAATAAAACTGTTCCTCATGTGGTACACTGATCTTAGAAGAAATGTATAAAATAAAAAAAGGAAATAAAACCGTAAAAATGGCAACTTTATCATACTGTAATTAGTGCAATCGGAAAATGAAAACAAACTCAATACTGAAAATGCAGAGGCCAGGCCAGAAACCCTAAATTACAGCACTTTTGTGATATGTATAAGTATTTTTATTTTAACGCACTAGAATGGGATATTCTGAAAAATACATCCAGAAAGATGAAGAAAAAAATATATTAAAGTTAAAAAAAAAAAAAAAAAATGGGGATATCTTAGACAATCAAGATGCAATAAGAAGTAAGCAACACGTAAATATTGAAATTCAAGTGAAAAATTAAATAAGAAAGAAAAATAATTGCACAAGCAGAGATTATGAAACATTTTCCAACACTTCCAGAATACTTTAACAAAACTTCCATGTTTAATAAGATAAATAACATACCTAAGCAAACATTTTAGAAAACACATAACACATTTAAAAACCAGATTTTAGAAATTACCGTCCATAGCCGGAAAAGTACTCCAATTTTTTTGTGCAGCCCTGTATTTGATCTATAGATTTTTATTTATTCTACACAGTATACTAAAATTTAGTTCAGTAAGAAAACGCATAATAGGTTGAAAGTTAACCATAATTAATTTCTATTAATATTCGGGAACATGCTTGAATTCTTTTATATAGTGCTGTATATTTTCTAAAGATTTTTATGCACGCCACTTATCAAACTAAAATTTAATTCATGCTAAAACACGCTTAAATCTGCTTTAATCATACTTCCAGAATTGATATTCCATAGGCGGCCATATATCCAATTCATTACGTGGCCTTGTATATGAGTTTATCTATATTCTGCAAACATCTATCTCTTAGCATACTAAATGTAGTTCAGTTTGAAAATGCATAACTCAATTTAAAACCACCTTTAAGCAATTTATGCTCATACTCAGTAATGCTTAGGAATCCATTTGTATAACTCTGTATATTATCTATAGAATTTATACACACGACGTAGTATGCAAATATTTAGTTAAACTTAAATACGCATACCATAACTGATAGCGCACTTTCAGCAATTATTGTTAATAGAGAGTGCTTCAGATACAGTACTGTATCCGAAATCTTTTGTTTATCCCTGTAAATGAACGATAAATGCTATGCACATCATATTATACAGCAAGTAGCTTGTAGTAAACCTCAATAATGTATATTAACTCCACTATATTTGAAATAATGAAAGATAAGTAAAATACTCTGCGAACAGTTTTTCCCCCCATAGACCATTATGTAACGGAATTCTTTTGTGTTGTCCTGTAAATGAATGATAAATGCTTTTCTGCCCATATTCCCCAGAATGCATGTTTTAGTGCTCTCCATAAATGCATATAAATTGCATTATGTTTGAAATGGTGTAACATCATTAAAATGAACTTGAAATGATTTCTCACATTGCCCGTGATGTAACGGAATATTTTTGACTGTTCCTGGCAGCGAAATATAAATGCTACACATTTCAGTTTCAATACGAATCGCGCTATAGTAAACTTCAATATAATATAAAAATTACAGGGCCAAAATTAGGTGTTCGCATTGAAAATTTCAGAGTTTAATACATTCTCATTATGAACAACCTCTAACCCTCTTTTATAACATAATTTGAAAGAAAAAAATTTCAGGTGAATGGCTATTTTCGTTTTTTTTTTTTTTCTGTGGCAATTTGGCTATTAAAATGTATGGGTTGTTGCCTTGCACAGACTGTACATCTTACATTATTACATCTTAAATACTTACCTCCATCCTATAACATATGTACAGACATATACTTATACATTTCAAAATGCAATATATATAATAAATATAACACCCTTTTTGCAAAAAAATGAAACTATTAGTGAGTAACGAGGAATCTTCCATAATCTCAATCTGTTGGACATAGTAAAGAAATCGTCCTCTAATTATTCCATCCAAACTGTGAGGTATGCAAAAAATTGTGAAATATGCAAATTAGTATAACACACACTGGACAATTGCACCACAAAATATAATAAATAAAGACACAACCTTGCTTAATGGTACACAAAACACGAACTTTAATAAGTTAAAAGTTAACTTCTACGTTTCGAGCTGTTTAAATCGACCTTTTTGATTCATTTGATCTCAATTCATTAATAATTATTTATTTTCACTAGACGGCAGCACTACATTTTTGTATTGCAATCATTGGTCAAATTTCGACTAATTAACTCTTGCACAGGAAGATTTCGTCTCTGAACTTTGAGCTTTTACCGTCATATTTTCCCGAAGACGGCTGTAGAAACAGTTCGAAACGTAGAAGTTAATTTTTAACTTATGAAAGTTCGTGTTTTATGTACCATTAAGCAAGATTGTGTCTTTATTTATTATGCAAATTAGGTTTGTGAAAAATACATCTACAAGTTCAAGTGTACAACTTTAAGTGTTTCATAATATCAACATATGTCGCCACATAACGAGGACTAAAATGCTTCAAATAAGTGTCAAACGATGTGCCAGATAGCAGCACCACAAAAAGGAAATGGCAGAGTTGAATTTATTTAAGACAATGAGTTGGTGTTATTTATGACGGCCGATTATCTGCACGAGGGATATGAGCCCTAGGGAGAGTGCCCTCCGTGGGGGGTCTTTCTAAGGAAATCTAACCCGTATTTACGCAAGGTTTCCAAAGGTTCGAAGAAAACCACGAAAACTCCGAACGGTTAGGCCGGCGGGCGCGATTGACTTCGAACCCAGCACCTCCCGTCTGCCAGCTTCGAAAGCAGAACCTCTCAGCCACTGTTAACACAATGAGAAAGCTGTCTATTCAGCAATTATCCTTTGTAATTTCGCTGAAGCACATTCTAGTATAAAACTTTTCAATAACTTTTTTAAACCCCGTTTAATTTACTTACTGGTTATCAAATCAAGTAGACGTATGTAGCTCTGACTTAAATTATGTAGGAAGCCCAATTCACATCTATATTAACTTTAAACTATTTAACAACCTTAAAAGATTAAACTCTCTAATGTAAAAAGATAAGTTAAATTTGTAATTTAGAATAATTTTGTACCTTTATTAATAATTTTCAATGTTTATTTCATTAAACTGGACTCAAAATAAACAAGCTTGATTGCTGAATTTATAAATAGCTTCATCCATCTTCTTTCAACAAAATAAAATTATGACAAATAAAAATTACACCCATTCCAGCCGAGTGCAGGAGTGAAAAAGAAAAATCAGATGTTTGCTACTATCCAGGAAAGAAGTTTCTTACTTACCTCTTTTTGAATAATATAAGCATATACAGCAATATCTCTGTAAGGCGGACTCTGTGTAAGACGGAAATCTGTCTAACTCGGAATGATTTTCAAGTCCCTGCGAATCCATAAACATAGAGTAAAAGATGTATTACTATTTATGCTCCTTTTATTTAAAAAGTAAACTCTGTCTAAGGCGGAATATTGTCTACTACGGAAAAATTTCCCGGCCCCGATAAATTCCGCCTTAGACAGAGTTTACTTTTTAAATAAAAGGAGCATAAATAGTTTAACGAAACTCAAGCAATTTACAATAGAATCTACAACAAAACTGTCGGCACAACATTTTTCTTTTCATTATCGGGCAATTTTTTATTTAATGACACGAAGTTTAGGGGAACAGAAAGCAATAATTAACTCAGTCTGTTAATAATTATGTACTTTTTTTCAATAAATTAGGTGTTTTTTCTTCACTATAGACAAAAAATAAAAAATCTAGATACTTAAAAACTTATTCACAGAGCATATACAAAGAGCTTATTATACTTAATCTTTGTAAAAAATAAATAATTAAATTTAAAAAATCAAAAAGCCGACTGCGTAAAAAGCGAACTAATTAATTATTTCTCATCAATGTGAAACTATTTTTTGTATTATTTACCTATTTTTTTATTTACTTGTATTGATGACTTTTAAGTTGTGTTTAATTGTTAGTTCCTATCTATAAACACTGTTTTGATGAGGCCTATAGATGTCTATGAAGGTTAGAGTTGCAGTAAAGCTAGAGATCGTACCTACACAACCTTAAGGTTGTGTAATATTTAAACAGCTTCTGACTGTAAAATAGTCAATGAAACATCGTCTTCATTTTGAAAGACATATCCAATGATATGCCACTCAGGTGCGTAAAAAATTTTTTTGCGTTTACCGCCGTTTTGTATTTTACGGCCGCCTTTTTGAATTTATAAAAACAAAACCAAGCCTAATACCATCGGACGATTAAGACAAATCAATAGAGACCTCATTCATTAAAATCCATCCAGCCTTTGGGATGTTTCGAGGGTATAAAGAAATCCACATATCAGAAACGCGTCAAACACAGAACCCTTCTTGGCAGTCGGGTAATAAAATAAAATAGGATAAAAGAAAATAAATAAAGCTTCTAATTCATGTACGGCAATTAGTATTAATTAAAACACATGCTAATGACAAGATAAAAGTTATAAATTTAAAAAGGAATAGGAAATGTATGCTTGCCTGCATCTGGTTACAAAATAGATTTCGAAGAAAAGGTGCTGTAAAGTGTTATATAAGGATTTATTGCCAAAAGAACAGCAACAAAGTATACCATAATGGTCTATTATAAAGTAATATTTGAGACATACTTCATAACATTTATAAAAATAAATTTTAAAATTAGAATTGTATAAACATGTGTAAAACATAAAATAAACAATATGAACTTTAAAAAGCTCACTGGTTTAAAAGGAGACTAAAATAATAGAAGAGACGTTACAAGTTAAAAAATAGATTTTATTTAAAACTTCTGAGTAATTTCGGGCTTTTCCAAGCCCTTCATCAGAGAATATTTTAATAACTAATTGCCGTTTATTTATACAAATACGTTACTTAGTTTTGAAATGAGAGAGCCAATAATGATTAAAATTTAAAGTAGAAGTAGCTGTCCCTTGGATTGAATTTATGTAGAGAAAATATATATAAACCGCAGTTCCATTTATTTTATTACATCACTTTGTTCTCACACATCACTTTCATTTTAAATGCGTAGCTGGACAATCGAAGTAGCAGTGTTTCAGATTAAATTTGCTTAGAAGAATATTTAACTGCCGCATCATAAACTTTACTACGTCACTTTGCTCAAGATTCTATATTGAATATTCTTCTATGTAAATTTAATCTGAAGCACTTCTACTTCGATTGTCCAGCTACGCATTTAAGATGAAAGTGACGTATAAGAACAAAGTGATGTAATAAAATAAATGGAACTGCGGTTAATATATATTTCCTCTACATAAATTCAATCCAAGGGATTGCTACTTCTACTTTCAGTGCTAATAATTATTGAGTCTCCCATTTCAAAACAAAGTGACGTATTTGTATAAATAGGCGGCAATTAGTTATTAAAATATTCACCGATGAAAGGCTTGGAAAAGCCCGAAAGTAATCAGAAGTTTTAAGTAAAATGCATTTTTAACTTCTAATATCTTTTCTGTTATTTTAGTCGACTTTTAAGTAAACCAGTGAGCTTTTTAAAGTTCATATTGTTTATTTTATGTTTGAATCAATGTGAAATATTTGTGTTTCGCGTTATGACTTTGTTTATGTGTAAAACTTTTCAGAGAAATGTGTATAATAAATAGAAAGAAAGTAAATCCAGAAAACGGGGGGCAAACTATTTCAACATTTTAGCCAACAGCAATTACATGAACAAGTCGGGAATTGTACGGCAAACGTGGCAAATGAGGTGCGTTCCTACTATACTAGTTTTATAAATATTGAAATCTTGGTGCAATAGCTGTTGAATTCTTATGCAAAAATGCATGAATACAAAATTTATTACGATTATATATATACTAAATTCAGTAATACGGAAATAATAGGGCTCCATCTTAAATAGGACGTCCTCACCATGGCAACCTAGAATCATTACCTATCATGGGATATCGTTGAATTAATTACGTATGACAGGATTTAATAGATTGAATAAAACTTTTATTAATATCTTTTTAAGTTTTGATTCGACTTTCATAAACTTTGAAATGACTCGACAAAATTCTGCACCGATTATATATATATATTAAATTTCAAACCATTCGGTTGGGTAGTTTTTGCGCTTTTATATGCGGAAAGATGAACAGACAGACGGACAAACCAGACGAGAACTATGGGTGCTACGCATGTATATAATTACTGGCGCAACTAATAATATGCATTTTATCTATAACAATAGTATTTTAAGAAGTGGCGCTTAATCATCAGGGAATAAAAACGTAATTTTGATTTATATCTCTTAATGACCGAATAAAAAATAGTTTCCGAAAGTTCCCAAAAATCGCATACATTTCCTTATACAACAGCATTTAAAATAGCTCTATCTTACTTATTCTTCGACGGAATTTTTTCTGAAGACTTCTAATTGATGTATGCCAATTATTATTCATGAAGACATCTGCTAGTGGCACGATAAAAATTAGAAAAGAAAAGGGAAGAAAAAAGGCTTTCTGCTGAACAATGCGCAAATTTTTTTTATGCAAAGTGTAAAATATTTAAGTTATGTATTACGCATAAATTTTTGTTAAAATAATTAAATGAATAAATATATATAAATTACCCTCTCTTACTGAGGCATTGAAACAAAAAAAAAAAAATGCGTTTCATAACATTTATAAAAATAAATTTCAAACTTAAAATTACATAAATGTGAGAAAAAATAACTTTTCATGCTGAAATTTTGTGATAAGAAAAAAAAAAAAAAAAATCCAAATGATCGCGCTTATTCATAAAATTACATGATTATGAAGAAATATTTTGGGTGGCTAAATACTCGTATCAGCGAAAATCGTAAAGAAAGAAAAAATCCATTATTTAATTATTATTAAGCTTTTTAAGACGGGGTTAGAAGAGACCAGGGGGAAATCCTGTTTCAGACGTTTTGTATTCAAACAAATAAAAGTGTATAGCCTTTCTTTCACCGAGACAAAGATTTTTTTTTTTTCCGTTTAACTGATATTGAAATGAATTCTCGTTCCATAAAAGAATAATTTGTTCGGCACCGTAAGAAACCGAGCACTAAGTTGAAAATGCGAGGAACAAATGGAGCTAGTCTTCTATGATTCTGAGTGAAATTCAGTGCAGGTGATTAACTTTACCTCCAAATATTTCTGATAATGGACTTCTTCTACTTTTATTCTGAATGCTCCATATATGGTTCCCATTCACACAAGCCGTTCAATACAAAACCCGATAACTGTAGTATTTATTCACAATAAAATTATTTTTATATTAATTATTAAATTAATATTTTTACAAAATGTAATTGAAGAGCTGAAATGGTCTCAGGACTCTTAAAGCTTTAAAATTTTCAAAAAATTAATTTTTATGGATATTAAACTACTATCTTTTCTAAACATTTTGATATAAATGTTTCCTTGAAATCCCCATTAGAACAGAAGTTATGGCTTTTAGAATTATACCTGCTCAATAGCTGAAGCGGAAAGTTTCGAAAGTTTGAAGTCATTTTTCTCCAAATGACGGTTTTGGGCATAACGTGCAGAGTATCTCAAAAACTTCTGAATATTTTTTCATGAAATTTTCAAAACATATGTTTCATGTTAGTCTGTATAAACTGGACCTAACATTTCTTTTTTATTGTTCAAAAAAAATTTTTTTAGTTGATTATACAGTTGAAATTTTCAAAATTTTGCATTAGCTGAATACAACTTTGTCTCAAAAACATAAAAATGCTTAAAATACAAATTTATTTAGGTTCAGGGTAATTATTACAAGCTGAAGGATAAGTAGGTATCAAAAAGTTCATTCTAGTTGCAAAATTTATTTCGTAATCCTGCGCGTTAGCTGTTATACCAATTTTTTGCTCGTGAAATGGCTGACAGTTTGGAGCCCCCCCTCCCTCCCCCTGTAAATGCTAATTCTGCATCTTGCAATTTTTTAAATACATGAAATGAAAGAACATACTAATACCTTTCATCCCCCAAAAAATTTTGTTTTAAAATCATACACATTTTAAGATATTAAATGTTAAATATGGTCTTTTTTTTCGTTTTTTTCAATTTTAAGAGTCCTGAGACGCCTGTGAATGAACAATTGAACATGTATAGGGAAGTTTACAAATTTCCCTCTAATTATTAGCGGAATCTTTTATTAGCTTAGAACAAGCACTGGATGATGAAACAAAGCAATAGAGCGGATGAAAAAGACTTATTCAACTGGTGGTCGTTTAGATTAACCTAAACAAATCCATTCGTCATACGTTTAGTTTACGTGTTTAGTTTATCTCTAAAACCCATCTCATACCACAATAAGGCGATGCTTGAACATGTTGCTCGACGTCGAAGAAAAAAGAAGGTTTAAAACAAGTTTGGAGCAGCTTTCTTCTTTGTTTCAACCTGTTTCTTCTCCTAAGTCGCACTTCATCATTCACCTGCCGCCTCAGTGTGCGGCCTGCCAAAATTTCGCAATTCACCACCAATCTTCATCTGGCGGTTCAACTGCCATTTGAGAAACCTCAGGTTAGCAAATATAAAAGTCGGTTAACATTTTGATTCAGAGCCGTTATTAGTCGATTTTGGGTTAGTGAACCTAAGGTTGAAATGAGTATAGCTGATTGACCAAAGGGTAATAGCCTAGTAGTAGTCGCCTCGTTTCGAGATGATGAGTTCTATCCTCCCTTGGTAGCAGTTTTCAATAACAAAACAGACACGAGTACTGAAAATGCATACTTGGGTTTAAATTTCAGATAAATAAACGTTACAAATAAATTTGAAATTACCATTTTGATTCGATGATTTTGTTCGTTCACAAAATTAGACCCAAAGATTAAAAATACTGATACAGTTATAAAACGTTGTTTTTACGGAATTTTGCGTTATAGTAAAATTCTTAAAAAGAACTTGATAAAAAAAAAATCTTTAATCTAATAAGTTTAATAAATATTTTTTTGATTAGGCTAGCAGTAGCAAGTAAAATAAAAGTAAATAACCAGCTAGTTTTATTTATTTTGCAACGAATAATACGTATAAAGACATTTCATATACAGTGAAATATGTTTAACACGAAAACGCTTAACACGAAAAATCGGTTAACACGAAATGATATAGCGGTCCGGACTGTATACTATACAATTTAATGCATTTTTTTTTCTTTTAACACGAAACAAAAATCGTTTGACACAAAAAAAATTCGCTTTCGATCTAGTTAGTTTGAGTTGAAATTCTTGAATTTTGTGTTAAAAATGCTGAATTTTAGGTGAAAATCAGTGAATTTCGTGTTTTTTGTAAATTAGCTTATGTTTTATGAGCAGAATGGCTGAGAAATCGGTGCGAAAACAAAATGCTATTTCGCTTTAAATGAAAATGAAGCTGCTTAATGCAGTTGATGAAAAAGAAGAACGAAAACAGAAATCTGCAAAGAGTGTAAAATTGCCAATTCTATTTTATCAACAATAATAAACTAGTATGTTGTGGCCATCACAAAACTTTCTTCTATATAAATCACGTCAATTAAATCCTTTAAATAGTACAAGAAATAACAACGATTTAGCACCAATTCATATCAAAGTATATCTGAATTTGAAGTTGGATGAAAATTCGTGCATTAGTTCTTGAGATAGAGCTATAGCGGAAATTCTGAAAAAATGTAACATAGCCGCGCCACCTGTTGAGCGATTTACACCAAAAGTAAACAGCACTAAACGATATGAAGCTATACCTGAATCTGCAGTTTGTTGAAAATCCAAGCATTAGTTCTTGAGATAAAGCTATTGCGGAAATCGCAAAAAATACAGCATAGCAGCGCCACCTGTTGAGCGATTTACACCAAAAATTAAACAGTACTAATTTATACGTCAATTCATGTCAAGGACTAACTAAATCTCAAGTTTGATGAAAATCCGTGCAATAGTTCTTGAGATACAGCTCTTGTGGAAATCGTGAAAAATGCAGCACAGCAGCGCCACCTGTTGGGCGATTTACACCTAAAATTAAACAGCACTAATTTATATCAGGGACTAACTGAATCTGAAGTTTGATGAAAATTCGTGCATTTTTTCTTGAGTTAGAGATATTGCGATAATCATGTACAATGTAGCATACCAGCGCCACCTGTTGGGCGATTTTCACAAAAAAGTAATCAGCACCAAACTATATCTTGGACTAACTGAATCTGAAGTTTTATGAAAATCTGTGCTGTAGTTCTTGAGATATAGCTATTGCAGAAATCGTGAAAAATGCCACATAGCAGCGCCACCTGCTGGGCGATTTTCACCAAAAACTAATCAAGTCCAGTTTATATCAAGGTCTAAATAAATATGAAGTTTTGTGAAATTCCGTGCATTAGTTCTTGAGATAGAGCGCCCACAAAATTTTTGTCACATACAGACTCACAGACAGAGTGACAGAATGACAGACAGACTCACAGACAGACATTTTCTAAAAACCATCAAATCGTGTTCTGGGCATTCTAAAACGTATATATCTGTTGGGTGGTTTTCTCTTCTTCTAATTACACTCCACTTTTAATTTACTCAATTAACTGTCACTAATGATATTAACCTGACCTTAAATTTTTAAACAAGGTGTGAACAGTTTACCAACACCTGGATGTTGTTACAAAAAGAGGAAAAATAAAAATAAGCAATATGCTTAGAAAGATACTAATTTGATTTTAAAAAAACTCTTAGAATAATTACCAATAGAAAAAAAACAAAACAAAGAGGAAATGCATAAACTAACTTAAAGTAAATCAAAAAATTACTATTAGAAATGTGAAATTAAACCTTTATTATTTAACAGTAACAACATCCTCAACCATTCACAACTTATGAAGAGAAAACTACCAACACTTCTGAATTTGAGAATACAATGCATTCACAATAAAATAAGAAAAGTTAAATTGATTACCACAGAACTTCACAACCGAAAGGCAAACTCTTGAGTCCGCATTATATCAAATAATGTGTTTTGATAATTTAAAAGGATTTAATATCAAGATTGTGACTGCACTTATACTCTCAAATCCAGGGGCCACATAATCGTATAGTAGATCATTAGCATTGAAAATCATTAAATCTAACTGATGTTTTACACTGCAAACAAAATTACTTCTTGAATTCTTTTCCTTTTTTTTATATTTTAGGAGTTGCCCTGAACATTCTAGCAATTATATCAATTTCAGTTTTTTTTTTTAATTTAATGAACAATACATACTCTTTTCAGAGATTATTTATTTATTAAATTTATTTTGATTCAAATCTCTCAAGGAATATATGTGTTTATGAATTTCCACCTAGCATAGATCTTGTTACCATAATACTAAGTTACCAAATTCAAAGGATTTAAGAGTTGAAACAAATACAACCAGAAAAGAAAGGTAATAAGAGAGGTGACAACCATTAAAATTAATTTTTAAATCAATCATAAAAGATAACAAAACCCTCAATTCGTCTCACACAACATTCCTCACTTAAAATCTGATAGAAATAATTACTCCTGGTTATAAAACTTTAAGATTTTTTTTTTTTATGTACTAATTTTATTTATCAATGATATTAAGCTTTCTTCATTTTAAAGATTAAATTGGTTAAGTAAAAAAGAAACAGATAAAGCAATACATTTAATATCATTTTATTAAGTTTTAAGTCTTATTTTTTTAAGAATTTTCTATTATTTTTAAACAATTTGTTGCAAAGAAATTTTAGTATAGAGATATCAAATTTATATTTACATAGCTGAATTCATTTCAAAATAATTTTCAAAAACTTCGAGAAATTACTACTATCTTGCAAAGAGTCTTGAATTCAATAAACATTACAAACAGATACTTAAAACTACTTAATTTAACATGACTCATTCCTTTTCCTTTTTTTTTTTAAACATATATTTTCAACATATCAAAACAATAATGCAAAAGTTACTTACATTACACATCATTGAGCAGGGTAAATGCTGAAACCATGACTTTACACTCTATTATATCTTTTTTGTTGGCAGTCCTCTCGAGGGCACATATATTAAAATTTGGAAGTTGGAGATACACTATAAAATAGTACTGTTAGCTGTGCAGTTAATCAACTCATGAACATCAGAATCTTTGGAGGAGATAAGCCACTATATAAAATTCCGAAAAGTGTCTGGTGATTTATTCACATTTTTCTTCTCTTCAGATTTTGCGTGTGTTGACGATTGTGCGAATACTTTTTTTTTTTTTTTTTTTTTTACTGGATGTATAGCTGCGTGTTTAGAACCTCATCGGCTGGTCCTCTGCACTAGACACAGATTCGTCCAGTCTTTCCGAAAGAAAACAGGATTACTTGAACGAAATTTTACTAAAAAGTATCGACGAGTATTCCCGATTCACAAGTCGTCACTTTCCACCAGCTGGATTGGATTCTCGGTATCATGATTCTTATTAGGCATAAACTGCTCCATCGATGCTAAACTGCCCGGCGTACCCTCGGCTCTCAAGAGAATGCCCGTGCTTGATACACAAGAGAAACAGACGACCTCCTTAGTCAGTATCTATTCTTCTTCTCCTAAACTATTTTTTTTGTCACTCCAGAAAAACTCCATTGGTCAGGGGGAGGGCTAAAAAGAAAACCCTAAATTCCCCCTGCCCCCACATATTAAAAAAAAGGGAGCCAAGAATCAGCGTCTTCACTCTTTGCTGCTCTTGTCTTGACTCACTTTTCCCTTGTAGCGTGTGATAAAAAAATCACACGTGCAATACTCTTGCTGACGTCAGATGCTCCTATTCGCTAATCTGGTTAGGTTTCAACCATTTAACTAAAAAGGGTGTGTTGTCCACTTTCCACCCTACACATTTTTCTAATGGGCCACCCATCTTTAAATGCCAAGCAAACTATCTATTTCCCACGGCAGTTTCCCATAAAATCTCCCAAATTGTCTGTTTGACAATAACTTTTAAAAGGAGGGTTATAAAATTGCACCAAGCATTTTACTTAAAAGGCTCATAAAATTTTATATATATGGTTGGCCACCCAAACAGGCTTTTAGGCTGTGATAACGAACGTAGTAAAAGAAGTGTATGAAATTCACATGGAAAACACGTTTTTACTGCATCCTATGTGACATTACAAAGGCAGACTGAGGGGGTTTTGATTTTACGAGCTGGCGTTGCTATGGTAACACCGCTCTATAGTGGGGGAAATACTTGACCGTTTCCAACAGCTGCCCAAATCCAAGGTTAAGCGAGGAGTTTCGCATTTTTCTTGGAAAAAAAGGGAAGGGACATCTTGCTTGTGTTTACGTTCTCAGATAAAAGATTACACGTACCCTAGTATTTGTTTCCACTGAAATAATACGTGTTTTTCTAGATCTGAAACTGAGAAAAAGGAATTCTCTGGCATTAAGTAATATTCTTAAACTATGAAAATTTTGTCTGACATTTTTCTTTGAAAAAGGGGGGATATAATTGAAGAAAATTAATAATTTTAAGATGAAAGCATACAATGTTATATATATATATAAAGAGGGGGATTTTAATAACACCAGAATTTGTCAAAATAAGGATATTGTTAAATATTCTACAACATGGCTCCCCTATCTTGAAGAAAAAAACAAAAAAAAAAATTTCTAAAACACAATTTTTTTTTTTTTGGAAAGGTAAACGAAAACTAAACTCCCAGCGGAGAACTCAATTTTTCCACTCAAAATAAGTTAACTAAGGATATTAAATTAAAAATTGGGAGAAGCGAAAATATTAGTATGTCCATTGCAATGCTGGGGTATCATCGACATGAGCACTTGATACTCGAACAAATCAAACAGCGACTCGAAGAGTCTCGAAGCACTACGTACCTGACACACCACTCTGCACAGTCCGGAATGTGCAATATGAGCTGCTTACAACGAATCGATTACCTGAATACTTCCTTAACAGACAGGAACTTTAAGTTGAATAAACCAAAAAAAAGTTAAATATTAAGCCATAAAAGTAATCCACAGCCAGCTGAATCCCAATCCCAGCTGTCACACTAGCACAAAGTTATCTGCACAACATAATATTTATCTATAATTTTACCTATTTATACTTTTGACCTAAACATGTAGACAGTGAACTCTCATTTTAGTACTACTAGTACTCTTACTGAATGAACACCACACCTGACCATACATGCCCATTACATCTGCAATTGAGCCTAAAAAAATTCTAAAATAGAGAAATTTAAATTAATGTGGAGGAATAAATATATGAAGGACTGCCAACCGGTACTTACACATATGCATAAACATCAATTAGACACAGGCTGGAGATGCAGATGCATACACATAAAAAAAAATCAAATCTTTTGCAAAACACATAACAGTATCTGATTCATAACTTAATAAAAGATCATTGAAACTAACTTACAGCATTAACATGATATTATATACATACATATGTTTAAATAGAAAAGCATCAATAACATTACAGGGTGTGTAAAATTTGTACTGTGAAAAAAAAATTTTGTAACCCCTATCGTGAAAAAGTTCATTGTCCAAAGGGTGGGGTTTTAACTTGAAATTTACAAATGCACTTACAGACCATTTGTGCAAACAGTGTATGTCTGCAGTTCTGTACTACTAGGAATACACTACCCATAGCTTAGAAAAATTTAGAAAAAGGCAAAAATAAACTACACAAACAATGCAAGGATGGTGATGTATTGTCTACAATCATCCAATAAACATGCCTACCAAATTTAATCAAAGAAGAAAAAAAATTAACAGGAAAGAATAATAATAATAATAATAAAATAAATAAGGAGAATTTATACATTTACTCGTATTTACAGCTAAAGAAAATAAAACATGTAAAGCATAAAGAACATGAGCGTGTGCTAGTATGGCAGTAGATATTTCACATCAAAAACACAGAGAAGTATAAACATAATACCATTCCGAAAATTTTGCAAAATACCCCAAAATTTATTTATTTCAGAGAGAGAAAAAAAAGGATATCTATATCAAAGATATTGGATACACAATACAAAATACACTTAACTAAACGTAAGTAGACATTTAAACATATCGCTTCAGTTGCAGCACCTAATTTTCAAAACACACCTGAAAATTTCAAACTCCCCAAAATTAGCTTAAATTTTGGCTAAAATTGACTAAAAACTTTTTTCAAAACTGGTGCGGAACGGCATGCAGGCCATAATATAACACAAAACATGAGAATTTTTCCAAACAGGCCATATAAAGCTCCAAAAACTGCTACTAATATTTACGGACGACAAATCAAAACAAACCCATTTTGAAGCTTCAACATTTTCGATATTGAGTTTTAAATTAAATACATTTACCTAAAAACAGATTAAAACACATATAAATACAAATTAATTAAAATATATGTACAGAAAACATTAAAAAAAAAAACAAATAAAATCGTTACTCCCTATAATCTGGTCGAACACTTCTATCTCGAAACGAATATTCGGTTCGTGTAGTCGACCTGGATCGACTGATGCGTTTCGATTTCGCGACAGTTCGTATCGAATCACCCGACGTCCCTGCATTGTTGCTATCTGGATGATCAATTTCGTCCCTGACCCTTTCAGCAACGCTAGATGCATCTGGTGAACAACCTAAACATTCCCCTCCCGGTGCAATCTCTGGTTGCGATTCTATTCCTCCCGGAGCTTCCTGCGGTTGCGGGGAAAGAGCAACAATTTCCGTTGGATCCCTACGTGCGTCATCGAGAGTACTGCCTCTATTTTTATTAGTTTCGATTTCCCTGGTGCTTTCACTTACATTACGTTGCATTACAGGGGGCGGTACCCATGCATAGCATCTCCTACGTCTACTAGTGCGGGGGTGGGTTGCTCGCTCGCTACTCTGAATCGGTTCTGTTTCATCGATGGGCGGACTGTGAATCGAATCCCCATTAGTCGTTTGTTGTTGTTGTGGATTGTTTTGGTCTGCAATCGTTCTGTTTTTGAATAAAGTGAGCCTGTCAATATGCACAACTTGAGTATTTTTCGGGTTAGCAACTAGCGCGATTTTAAAATTAACATCATTTAACTGCTCTATTATAGTGAAAGGACCATTATTTAACTTACTTAATTTTTTTGTATGACCTGGCTCAATTTTAGGTGTGTAAAGCCACACAAGATCACCCACTTTTAGATTTTTACAAACTGCTGTTTTCTCTCTGTACTTTTCTTGCTTCTCAGCTACTGAAATAAGATTGTTGTGAACTTCAGCATACACTTTTTGAAGGGCGGGGATTATGAGTTCACTAAAAGATGGTGCATCGTTGTAATTGATTCTAGGTGGTTGTGAAAATAGACTATAGGGAAGGTTTAGGTTTCTTCCATACATTACGGCTGCCGGAGTAAGTTTTGTTGAAGAGTGTACAGCAGTACGCATTGCAAGAAGGGCAAATTTGAGCTTAGTATCCCAGTCAGATTGATTTTCATTCACAATATGAGAGAGTGCATTTTTTAATGTACGATTTTGGCGTTCGATCTGACCATTGCTAGAAGCATGATAGGAAGTTGTTCTGATATGCTTTATGCCAAACATATTGTACACATGTTCAATTGCTTCTGATATTAAGTTTTTACCATTATCTGTTGTAATATAACACGGTGCTCCATATCGCGATATGAAATCAGCCAAAGTGTCTGCTATCACATCAGATGTGACCGAACTGACAGCATATGCTTCTGGCCACTTTATAAACGAGTCAATGTAGGTAATTATATACTTATTTCCAGAAAAGGTCAGTGGCAAGACTCCAATTATATCTAAGTGTACTTTATTAAGAGGGAATTGGGGGGGGGGTGGGAAGACGTTGCAGTGGTGCAAGATGGTTTGCCTTATGGGCTCTTTTTTCTTAGCAGCTAATACATGATTCCACTAGGTGCTTGACATCTGACGACATCCCCGATCGTTTTTTGGAACCCCTGATGACAGGCAGCTAGAGAGTCATGTGTTAGAGTGAATACTTGTAAAATTAATGCTTTAGGAACAACTAATTTGATAGGATTATTTACAATTAAAGAATCTCTCGTATCTTCACATACTAGGATATCATCTCTAAAAAAAAAACTTCATGTATTTAGGTGAAATTTCCAAACCTTGCTCTAATTTCTTTACAATCTCACAACACTTCTTGTCCGCTTTTTGGCATTCACTAATTTTTTCTATAAGGTTGGAGTATGGTTCAAAGGATGTCTCTTTAGCAACTTGAATATTGAAATTGCAGCTGACTGCACATGTAGGCTCGCCTACCTTAACAAAACGGGATAAAAAGTCTGCCACACTATTACATTTACCACGGACATAACTTATAGTAAAGTTATAGTCTGATAGAGTACAAATCCATTTTGCCATTCGTGACGTCGGGTCTTGAATCTTTAACATGAAAGTTAGTGGTGCATGATCTGTATAAATGGTGAAATGAGTGTTGGCAAGGTAGCATTTAAAATGGGCAGTGGCCCAGACAAGAGCAAGAAGCTCCCTCTCAGTGGCCGAATATCTTACCTCAGCATCTTTGAGTCTCCTGCTAGCAAAGGCAACAGGGTGTATCATCTTGTTCTCGTCAAGTTGTGAAAGGACTGCCCCTAGAGATTCACTACTTGCATCTGTATATATAATGAATTCTTTGTTAAAATCTGGCAAGGTGAGACATGGTTTTGAGATAAGCGCTTGCTTAAGATCCTCAAATTCCTTTTGGGCTGCCTCATTCCAGACAAAAGGCCCAGTTTCTTTAGTTAAATCTATTAAATTAATTGCTCTTTTAGTAAAATCTGGGATAAAACGCCTGTAAAAAGAAAGTGTGCCGATAAAAGATCTGACACCTTTACGAGTAGTAGGAGGTTGCAATTTTTCAATAATTTCAATATTTTTATTAATGGGAGACACTTTGCCACTATGAATTTCAAAACCAAGATATTGAATTTTATCTGTTAAAAATTTACATTTGCTATGTTTAAGTTTCAGTTTGTGTTGGCGAAGCCTTTCAAATACAAGATTGAGTTTCTTGATGTGAGACTCAATGTCTTTCGACGAGACCACTATATCATCCATGTAGACCAAAATACCCAAGTTTCCTAGGTCCCCAAAAATGGCATTCATAAGTCTTTGGAACGAATTACCAGAATTCGCCAAACCGAAGCAGTTGCGGGACCACTCAAATAATCCTTTATGTGTTATAATGGCTGTCTTATGCTTGTCCTCAGGTCTAATAACTTGTTGAAAAAACCCACTCGTGAGATCAAGAGTTGAAAAATATTTAGCACCTGACAAAGAATCTACAGAGTCTGTGATATTAGGAATAGGGTACGCATCTTTTACCAAATTCTTGTTAAGCTTTCGAAAATCGACAGCTAGGCGATAACTACCATCTGTTTTTTCCACTAAGATGACAGGAGAGGCAAATTCTGACATTGAAGGTGACAAAATATTAGCTTCTAACAAAATATTCAATTGATCCTCCATTTCCTGGCGCAGTTTGTAGGGAACTCTATAAGCTTTGCAGCGAACCGGTTTGTCAAAAGTTAAGTTTATAGTATGGGGAATTGTGTTACATACGGGTAAATCGAGTACAGAGGCTGCAAACACATCTTTATTTTTATCAAGGAATTCTTGCATTTGAGTTTTTAAAGGAGGTGTTAAGTGATCCAAATTAATTTCTGAACTCCACTTTAAATCAGCGTGATCAAAATCTGCTATTGGGGTGTCAAAATTTACATTACAGGTTAAGTTACATTTATTTGGAGTTGAATTACATTTACTTGAAGTTAAATTACATTCATCATGAGTTAAATTTAAGTTATCTGTACATTTAAGAATTTTAGCTACAAACGTTCCTTTATTTAAGTGAATCATATTGTCTGAAAAATTAGCAAAAGATAAAAATAAACCATGCTCTTGTGTGCAAATGGTTCTGGAAATAAGGAGGCCTTGATGCAAACTCCTAGCAAGGGGCTCTAACATTATAGGATCATTTACGCTTACATTTAATTCTTTACTACACTTAACATTTGTCAAAATTTTAGTTTGGGGAGGGATTGTTATTTTATCACATAATGCGGCTATACCTATGATGGTTTTGTCATTACTCTCATTTTCATTAACTTTATTTTCACTTTCACTATTCTCATTGTCACCACTTAAATCCTCCTCAATATCAGCAATTTGCACCGCATCAGGTTTCTTTTTATCTACTCCTTGCTGTATCCTACCTGTGTCTTGCGAAATAAGGTTTACTTGGTGAACATGAGTAGTTTGTGGTATATTGTGGTTATCTATGGTACTCTCAACTTCCTCGGTGATTTTCTCCCTTTGCAAGTCACTATTACTTTCATTTAGTAACTTCTTTTGCCCTCTATTACCTAATTCTTCCTTCTCATTACTTATGGTACCCTGAACTGCCTCTATACCACTACTACAGGCTACTTTTTGTTCACTATTAGCTTTGTTTACACTTTTGCACTGGTAGTTCTCACAAGTAAATTTCCCACAATTTGTACACATTTTTGCTATATTACATTTACATTTACAATTACATTTACTTGAATTATTTACAGCATTATTTACAAAGTTTTGACACAATTTGGTACTATTCTGACACTTTTCTACATCCTCGGTTACTGTGCTAATACTATGGCAACCTGAATTTCCCTCAACTTTGGAATGATCCTGGTCTTCAGTTGTTTGTTTACCTTGTGTTTGTTCAGAGCTTTTAAGACTGACAGTATTATTTGAACAATCAATGGTAACTCTGTACTTTTTTAAAAAAGGTATTCCTAAAATGGCAGAAAATTCATCCGCCAGTTTCCCTGGGACAACAAAAAATTTAGCACTGCACAGAATATCATTAATTTTAAACGTTGCTACCACGCATTGATTTAGATTCATTTTCTCGCCAGTTACAGTCACAATGGGTGTGCAACATTCCTCTACGTTACTCTCCAAAAAAAAATTTAGCATAGCACTACTCAAAAGATTTATCGCAGATCCAGAATCGTATAATGCAGTGATAGTTTTATTATTTACAATCATACTCGTCACTGGGAGACTGTACACTTGTGGGGAAAAAACACTATATACTGGGGTGGAGTCGTTCGGCTTCTGGGGGATCAGTCCGACCATTTCAGATCCAGCCTTATTTAGTTTAAAGGTACTTTAGGAGCACCCTGTGTATTGCTGTCACTACTAGGTTGATTTACATTTACATTATTCGTTTGATCCCTATTACTATTCCCTTGATTATCAGTATCCCTATTGCTATAATCATTCCTATCCCTATCACTATAATCATTTCTGCCCCTATTGTTATTACCACTTCTACCCCTAGTTCCCCTATAGTTAAAGTCCTGTCTATCTCTAGCATTATAATTATAATCATTTCTGTCTCTATTTTCCCTAAAATAAGTATTATCAGGCTGGCCAGGATACCCTCGATAATTGTTGCCATAGCCCCCACGGCCCCTATAGTTACTAAACCTGCCCCTACCATAATTGTTTTGATACCTAGCTTGCGGGCAATCTCGTGCAAAGTGGCCTATCTCAGAACAGATGTAACACGAAAAATTACGCATATTTGTTCTTTCCTGGCTCTGCACCTCGCTCCGTTTATCATTACTTTGCACCAAACTTTCGATTTTCGCTGTGAGTAATTCTACTTGTTCCCTTAGTTTATTTATTTCCTGCTGTGACTGTTTCGATTCGCTTTTTGGGTGCACAGCGGCACACGCTACACTTTGTTGTACACACTGAGGTGTAAAAGGGGTACTAACGTCATTTTGCAGATTGTAGAAAGGGTTTACACTAACACTCCTACATGCTTTTTCTTCTAAAAGCGCAACTCTGAGGATTTCTTCGGGTGTCTGTGGATTTTTTGTGATAACCCCCCTCCTAATTTCAGGGGAAAGGTTACCAAGGAGCATCGAGTGCAAAATAGCATTCCTATTTTTTTCTACTACATCACCCTGCAGCCCATCAATATCCAACGCTTTAAGCGACATATCATATGCCCTATCATAGAAATCCTGCACAGACATATGGGGTGTTTGCTTGAAACTGAAAAAATTCGAGAGTGCTACATCCGGAGTGATATGGTGGGTATATCTTTCCTTAAAAATTTTTATAATATCATCTACTGTTTTTCCCTTATTAAGCTTATATAATCTAGCTGCTCCCCCATTTACTCTACTAAACAAAGCAAACTTTTTTTCTTCCTCTTCCCATTTGAAAAAATTAGCCAAACTATCAAATTTTTCAAAAAATTCATTGAAGGGCACTGAATTTGCCTCACCGCTAAAAGGTGGAATGGAGGAAATATTTTCCATAAGTGCATTCTTCTTTTGGACCAGTGCAAAATCTTTGATGTGCTCGTCAGTAGCCATAATTAGTACAAGAAAATTTCAAGAGGGATGCAACTATTCACAGAAAAGTAAATTCATAAAAATAAATACCAAGAAAACTCTTAAAATTACACCAGTATGGAAAAAAAATATCCACAGCAATCCTTAATCAGTAGTACAGAACCACACACTTACCTTTCACATATGTTTATATAAAAATGCAACAAAATTTCAAAAACAACAAACCAGGACTAAATGTCGCGGTACCATTCTTGTTGGGTGGTTTTCTCTTCTTCTAATTACACTCCACTTTTAATTTACTCAATTAACTGTCACTAATGATATTAACCTGACCTTAAATTTTTAAACAAGGTGTGAACAGTTTACCAACACCTGGATGTTGTTACAAAAAGAGGAAAAATAAAAATAAGCAATATGCTTAGAAAGATACTAATTTGATTTTAAAAAAACTCTTAGAATAATTACCAATAGAAAAAAAACAAAACAAAGAGGAAATGCATAAACTAACTTAAAGTAAATCAAAAAATTACTATTAGAAATGTGAAATTAAACCTTAATTATTTAACAGTAACAACATCCTCAACCATTCACAACTTATGAAGAGAAAACTACCAACACTTCTGAATTTGAGAATACAATGCATTCACAATAAAATAAGAAAAGCTAAATTGATTACCACAGAACTTCACAACCGAAAGGCAAACTCTTGAGTCCGCATTATATCAAATAATATGTTTTGATAATTTAAAAGGATTTAATATCAAGATTGTGACTGCACTTATACTCTCAAATCCAGGGGCCACATAATCGTATAGTAGATCATTAGCATTGAAAATCATTAAATCTAACTGATGTTTTACACTGCAAACAAAGTTACTTCTTGAATTCTTTTCCCCCTTTTTTTTATATTTTAGGAGTTGCCCTGAACATTCTAGCAATTATATCAATTTCAGTTTTTTTTTTTTTAAATTTAATGAACAATACATACTCTTTTCAGAGATTATTTATTTATTAAATTTATTTTGATTCAAATCTCTCAAGGAATATATGTGTTTATGAATTTCCACCTAGCATAGATCTTGTTACCATAATACTTAGTTACCAAATTCAAAGGATTTAAGAGTTGAAACAAATACAACCAGAAAAGAAAGGTAATAAGAGAGGTGACAACCATTAAAATTAATTTTTAAATCAATCATAAAAGGTAACAAAACCCTCAATTCGTCTCACACAACATTCCTCACTTAAAATCTGATAGAAATAATTACTCCTGGTTATAAAACTTTAAGATTTTTTTTTTTTTATGTACTAATTTTATTTATCAATGATATTAAGCTTTCTTCATTTTAAAGATTAAATTGGTTAAGTAAAAAAGAAACAGAGTAAAGCAATACATTTATTATCATTTTATTAAGTTTTAAGTCTTATTTTTTTTAGAATTTTCTATTATTTTTAAACAATTTGTTGCAAAGAAATTTTAGTATAGAGATATCAAATTTATATTTACATAGCTGAATTCATTTCAAAATAATTTTCAAAAACTTCGAGAAATTACTACTATCTTGCAAAGAGTCTTGAATTCAATAAACATTACAAACAGATACTTAAAACTACTTAATTTAACATGACTCATTCCTTTTCCTTTTTTTTTTAAACATATATTTTCAACATATCAAAACAATAATGCAAAAGTTACTTACATTACACATCATTGAGCAGGGTAAATGCTGAAACCATGACTTTACACTCTATTATATCTTTTTTGTTGGCAGTCCTCTCGAGGGCACATATATTAAAATTTGGAAGTTGGAGATACACTATAAAATAGTACTGTTAGCTGTGCAGTTAATCAACTCATGAACATCAGAATCTTTGGAGGAGATAAGCCACTATATAAAATTCCGAAAAGTGTCTGGTGATTTATTCACATTTTTCTTCTCTTCAGATTTTGAGTGTGTTGACGATTGTGCGAATACTTTTTTTTTTTTTTTTTTTTTTTTTTTTTTTTTTTTTTTTACTGGATGTATAGCTGCGTGTTTAGAACCTCATCGGCTGGTCCTCTGCACTAGACACAGATTCGTCCAGTCTTTCCGAAAGAAAACAGGATTACTTGAACGAAATTTTACTAAAAAGTATCGACGAGTATTCCCGATTCACAAGTCGTCACTTTCCACCAGCTGGATTGGATTCTCTGTATCATGATTCTTATTAGGCATAAACTGCTCCATCGATGCTAAACTGCCCGGCGTACCCTCGGCTCTCAAGAGAGTGCCCGTGCTTGATACACAAGAGAAACAGACGACCTCCTTAGTCAGTATCTATTCTTCTTCTCCTAAACTATTTTTTTTGTCACTCCAGAAAAACTCCATTGGTCAGGGGGAGGGCTAAAAAGAAAACCCTAAATTCCCCCTGCCCCCACATATTAAAAAAAAGGGAGCCAAGAATCAGCGTCTTCACTCTTTGCTGCCCTTGTCTTGACTCACTTTTCCCCGTAGCGTGTAATAAAAAATCACACGTGCAATACTCTTGCTGACGTCAGATGCTCCTATTCGCTAATCTGGTTAGGTTTCAACCATTTAACTAAAAAGGGTGTGTTGTCCACTTTCCACCCTACACATTTTTCTAATGGGCCACCCATCTTTAAATGCCAAGCAAACTATCTATTTCCCACGGCAGTTTCCCATAAAATCTCCCAAATTGTCTGTTTGACAATAACTTTTAAAAGGAGGGTTATAAAATTGCACCAAGCATTTTATTTAAAAGGCTCATAAAATTTTATATATATGGTTGGCCACTCAAGCAGGCTTTTAGGCTGTGATAACGAACGTAGTAAAAGAAGTGTATGAAATTCACATGGAAAACACGTTTTTACTGCATCCTATGTGACATTACAAAGGCAGACTGAGGGGGTTTTGATTTTACGAGCTGGCGTTGCTATGGTAACACCGCTCTATACTGGGGGAAATACTTGACCGTTTCCAACAGCTGCCCAAATCCAAGGTTAAGCGAGGAGTTTCGCATTTTTCTTGGAAAAAAAAGGGAAGGGACATCTTGCTTGTGTTTACGTTCTCAGATAAAAGATTACACGTACCCTAGTATTTGTTTCCACTGAAATAATGCGTGTTTTTCTAGATCTGAAACTGAGAAAAAGGAATTCTCTGGCATTAAGTAATATTCTTAAACTATGAAAATTTTGTCTGACATTTTTCTTTGAAAAAGGGGGGATATAATTGAAGAAAATTAATAATTTTAAGATGAAAGCATACAATGTTATATATATATATAAAGAGGGGGGATTTTAATAACACCAGAATTTGTCAAAATAAGGATATTGTTAAATATTCTACAACATATCCGTCGAAAACCGGAAGTCAAAATTTTTCACGAATCCAATACTTTCTTCTTGTAAAGATAGAAGAAAGTAAAAACAGGGATCCCATTACGTTAATGTTTGAGCGCAGTATGTTTAAGACAGAGAGAAAGTGCATGAGAACTGCTAAGCACGAAGATTTAGAGACAGCTTTGCTTATTCCCGCCCCACCAAAGAAAAAAAAAATTATTCGTTTTTTATATAGATGCGTATAGATGTAACTTACTAGTAGTTTAAAAAGAAATCGACATAAAATTTGACGACGTTGAAAATATTTGTGAGTTTTGTTCTTTTTTTTACGAATCTTTTAACGCGAAATTCTTTTAACACGAAAATTTTTTCCCTTCAGTTTCGTGTTAAACGTCCTTCACTGTATTTATTTCTAGTATATATATTTTTAATTAACTAATCTAATTGATTACAGATTCAATTAAAATATCTTGGATAAAATTACATGCCCGGTAGCCTTTATCTTTCACACGACACGTAAGAAAGTTTTTTTTTCTAATTTCCTGTGTTGATTATTATAATAGATTTTTTGTAATTCCTTGTATAACTTGTCATGGATGTGACAATCTCAAAGCTTTCTTCTATCTCATACATGTTAATATTTCCTGAAAAATGAAGCATATTAGTGCCACCGGTTAGGTGATTTGCACCAAAATCTAATCAGCAACAACTTCTGTCAAATTGTAGCTGAATATGAAGTTTGATGAAAATCCGTGCATTAGTTTTTGAGGTAGAACTATTGCGGAAATCGTAAAAAATCTACATAGCAGCAATTGTCGGTCAATTTACTCCAAAAAACTAACCAGGACCAATTTATATCAAGGACTAACTGAATATGAAGTTTGGTGAAAATTCATGCACTTGAGATACAGTTATTGCGGAAATTGGGATAAATGTAGCCTACCAGCGCCACCTGTTGAACAATTTGCACTAAAAACTAAACCACAAAAATTTATATCGGGGACTAACTGAATCTGAAATTCGGTTAAACTTCGTGCATTAGTTCTTGAGATAGAGTTATTGATATAATCATGAATAATGCCGCACAGCAGCGACAACTGCTGGGCGATTTACACTAAAAAGTATTCAGCACCAAACTATATCAAGAACTAACGGAATCTGAAGTTTGATGAAAATCCGTGCATTAGTTCTTGAGATATAGCTATGAGATATAGCTTTGACATAAATTGACGTATAAATTAGTGCTGTTTAACTTTTGGTGTAAATCGCTCAACAAGTGGCGCTGCTATGCTGTATTTTTGCGATTTCCGCAATAGCTTTATCTCAAGAACTAATGCTTGGATTTTCAACAAACTTCAGATTCAGGTGTACCTTCATATCGTTTAGTGCTGTTTACTTTTGGTGTAAATCGCTCAACAGGTGGCGCGGCTATGTTACATTTTTTCAGAATTTCCGCTGTAGCTCTATCTCAAGAACTAATGCACGAATTTTCATCCAATTTCAAATTCATATATACTTTGATATGAATCGATGCTAAATCGTTGTTATTTCTTGTACTATTTAAATGATTTAATTGACGTGATTTATATAGAAGAAAGTTTTGTGATGGCCACAACATACTAGTTAATGTTTGGTAACATGTTATTCTTTCATAATAGACAACAACAACAACAACAAAATTGACTTTTCAAAAAGTTTTAAAGCGATCGCGTCCCTTAAACAAATGAAGGAAAGGCTTAAAACTGAAATATAAGAAAAAATACTGTTCTTTTTTATTCTTATAATTAGAAAAAAAAAAAGATTTGAATCATATACCCTAAATTATTGGTGTAAGTACATATTTTTTTCACATTCGGTAGATGATGCTACCAAAAATACCTGGTAGATTTCTTAAGCTTCAAAAGCTGAATGCTTCGTCACAAAAAGTATATGGGGCATTCTCACAATCTTTTGACTTTCATGTCCCTGAATAATAATTTTTTATTTAATACACTTTTTTGTGTTTTTTTTATTTCATATACTGGGAAACATCCCATTGCATGATTGCATAACAATATTAACGAGATAAATAAGTTTTAGACGATGTTGGGTGTCCAAATACTAGGAAAACTCATCTACCGTCCCGTGTCCCTGATGCTGATTTTTAAGTTTGGAGCTGTCTGGATAAAATTGTTTCAATAAAAATAATTCGATGTAATATTTTTCTGAAACTGGAACTATTGTTTTATATAAATATGTAGCTAAAAATTAACCTGCACCCATTTTTAGGGTTGTTATTATTTTTTAAACTCTGTCCCTGGGTTTTAGATTCCTTACCATCCCTCTTCTAAAATTATACAGAAAATCATTTCAGATGTAGCCACAGAATTCTTTTCAAGTTTTTTCTCATGCAAAAGTATGCTAGAGAAATAATGTCTAAAATTCTTTGGCAGGAAATTTACTGTAGAATTTAAATCAGCATTTAAATATCAATTTCAACCATCGTGGCTTTATTGGTTAGTCTCACCGCCCCCAAGGTTTATTCGTGCATTTTTTGAGGTAAATTTAAAAAAAAATTAATTTAATCCAATGTTAACAACTGTTTCTAAAAATCAATGAACATTGTGGCTATCACGTAGTCTTAACATGATTTGCCTAAAAAATGGTGGTAATTTTCCTTACCTTCACTTTTTTTAAATACCATGCCCTTTTTTTACCTTACCGTCAGTTCTTTAATACTTTTTAAGACGATGCTATACAAAAATTCTGTATTAAAAGTACTACATTGTTATTATTTCTTATTTGAATGTCCTGTGGGTACTATGCAAATTCATTATAAGTAAAAATTTAGAAGAAAATAAAAAGTTATAGGGGTAAAATGGTAATGAAAATTAAACTCGCAAGTTTAATAACTTAAACCTTTGTTAAATAAAAAAATTTCGCTGCCGACCATTTTTTCTTTATTTTGAATCATTAAGGCATTCGTCTATCTGATTAAAATGTTATTTTAGCAAGTTTAATTTCGCCAGATTTTTTTTCTCAAAAGTCACAAGGTTGTGAGAATGCCCCATATATAATCTTGAATTCACAGAGCTAAAATATCCCCCCCCCCTCCCTCCTCTCCTAAGATTTAAAAGTAACACATTCTTTCATATTAACATGCTTTATAATTAACATTTTTCTTGCTTATTGCATCAGAAACAGCGCTGGCTGCTAAATGAATTTCAAAGCACAAAATCAAAACGACAGCCGTCTTTCCATCACTTGTGCATGCTTTGTCAGGAAACTTCTGTTCTGTAGCAAGTTTGAGTGAGTCGACTTTAGTTTTGATTTTTCCTCCAATTTCAGCAGGTTAAGTAAACGATGAATTGGATGTCAACCTAAAATTAAGCCTTTAAGTCGCAGTTGAGGTTGACGGTGAATTATCGGGTTAGTAACTTGAAAAGTTTAGAACTGCAACCTCCTCGACTGTGAATTCGACACTCTCTAGGACGTTTCTGCCTTTTCGTCTTAAGAGAGTGCCACTCTTGCGCTATCTACACGTTCGTACTCACGTGCAATGTCACGTCCCGCATGTGTTAAATGATATTTTGGAAAAAAAATTTCCGAGCAAGAAACTTTTTTATGGTCTAACTTAAATGTAGAACTCTCACTTATTATGCCAAGTTAATTTAGCTTAGAACGAGCACTAGACAATGAAACATAATATGGAAACAGATAGAAAATATTTATTCATCTAGTTGTCATTGAGCTCGCCTTATTCTCGTAATTGAGGCCATCTCAATCCACTGGAGACTTTCGATAAGGCAGTTTCCTATTGATTCAGGTGTTAGGTATACGGCAGTTTCATTGATGGAAGAACATGTCAAGTACAGGGGAAATCTTTTCCCATTAGAAACCAATGATGTCGAAATCGCAGCGAAAGGCTATAAATCAGACCCTAACTATGTTCAGTGAGCTATGGTTACAGTGTATACTCATAACATGTTCTTCCACAAATAACAAACAAGTTTCGCAATAAGAAGTGAAAGGAAATATGTGCGACGAATCGTTAAAAAAAAAAAAAAGTAAAATTCCTCCCAGATCAGAAAAGCTAGAGTTATTTCAATGAGAAGCTCACATATTCGCAAGAGTACTGGAAAAACATTGATTGGGTGAAGTGACAAAAAAGAGCATGTTGTTAACTTTAAAGCTTATTTTCAGAAATTCACCAAATCGTCCCTAACATGCTCATCCACTAAGTTCTTCAGAAAGTAATAATTTACATTTGATTGAATAGATTCCTTCTAGTAATTAATTGCAAGAAGTTGCTTTACTGTTCTTTAGACAGTTATTCAAATATTTTATAAATAGATTTCATAGTTTGAACGTAATAATTTTTTGAAACACAAGGTCCGTTATTTTCAATAAAAACCTCGTATTTTCGCATTAGTACCGGAAAAATATTGATTGAGTGAAATGAGAAAAAGTCGCATGTTGTTAACTTGAAAGCTTATTTTCTCGAATTTAACCAAATCGTCCCTAACAGGTTTGTCCACTAACCTCTTCAGACAGTAATAATTTACAATTCACTGGATTGATCCCTTATAGTAATTCATCGCAAGAGGTTGCTTTACTGTTCTTTAGACTGTTATTTAAATATTTTATAAATGAATTTTATAGTTTGAACATGATTATTATTTGGAACACAAGGTCCGTTATTTTCAATGAGAACCTCGCATTTTCGCACGAGTACCGGAAAGACATTGATTGAGTGAAGTGACAAAAAAGAGCATGTTATTAACTTTCTCAAATTCACCAAACGTCCCTAACATGTTGTTACAAGCGTCCCTAATTCGTCCCTAACATGTTGATCCACTAAGCTCTTCAGACCGTAATAATTTACGGTTAATTGAATTGATAGCTTATAGCAATTAATCGCACGGGGTTGCTTTACTGTTTTTACTTTCTTCTATCTTTACAAGAAGAAAGTATTGGATTCGTGAAAAATTTCGACTTCCGGTTTTCGACGGATTTATACGTTTTAGAATGCCCAGAACACGATTTGATGGTTTTAAAAAATGTCTGTCTGTGAGTCTGTCTGTCACTCTATTACTCTGTCACCCTGTCTGTGAGTCTGTATGTGACAAAAATTTTGTGGGCACTCTATCTCAAGAACTAATGCACGGAATTTCACACAAATTTATATTTAGTTAGACCTTGATATAAACCGGACCTGATTAGTTTTTGGTGAAAATCGCCCAACAGGTAGCGCTCCTATGCGGCATTTTTCAAGATTTCTGCAATAGCTATATCTCAAGAACTACTGCACGGATTTTCATAAAACTTCAGATTCAGTTAGTCCAGGATATAATTTGGTGCTGATTACTTTTTTTGTGAAAATCGTCCAACAGATGGCGCTGCTATGCTGCATTATTCATGATTATCGCAATAGCTCTAACTCAAGAAAAAATACACGAATTTTCATCAAACTTCAGATTTCGTTAGTCCCTGATATAAATTAGTGCTGTTTAATTTTTGGTGTAAATCGCACAACAGGTGGAGCTGCTGTGCTGCATTTTCACGATTTTCGCAAGAGCTGTATCTCAAGAACTATTGCACGGATTTTCATCAAACTTCAGATTTAGTTAGTCCTTGACATGAATTGACGTATAAATTAGTGCTGTTTAATTTTTGGTGTAAATCGCTCAACAGGTGGCGCTGCTATGCTGTATTTTTTGCGATTTCCGCAATACCTTAATCTCAAGAACTAACGCTTAGATTTTCAACAAACTTCAGATTCAGGTATACCTTGATATCATTTTGTGCTGTTTATTTTTAGTGTAAATCGCTCAACAGGTGGCGCTGTTATGCTACATTTTTCAGAATTCCCGTTGTAGCTCTATCTCAAGAACTAATGCACGAATTTTCATCAAACTTCAAATTCAGATATACTTTGATATGAATTGGTGCTAAATTCATGTAATTTCTTGTAATATTTAAATGATTTAATTGACGTGATTTATGTAGAAGAAAGTTTTATGATGGCCACAACATACTAGTTTAGACTGTTATTCAAATATTTTATAAATAGATTTTATTGTTTGAACATGATTATTATTTGGAACGCAAGGTCTGTTATTTTGAATGTGAACCTCGCATTTTCGCAAGAGTACCTGAAAAACATTAATTGAGTAAAGTGACAAAAAGTCGCATGTTGTTAACTTGAAAGCTTATTTTCTCAAATTTAACCAAATCGTCCCTAACATGTTGGTTCACTAACCTCTTCAGACAGTAATCATTTACAATTCACTGGATTGATCCCTTATAGTAATTAATTGCAAGAGGTTGCTTTACTGTTATTTAGACTGTTCTTCAAATATTTTATAATTGGATTTTATAGTTTGAACGCGATTATTATTTGGAACACAAGGTCCGTTACTTTCTATGAGAACCTCGCAAGTTCATCCACTAAACTCTTCAGACAGTAATAATTTACAGTTCATTGAATTGATCCCTTATAGTAATTAATTGCAAGAGGTTGCTTTACTGTTTTTTTGGCTGTTATTCAAATATTTTATAAATGAATTATAAATGGCAATTATAGTTTGAACGTCATTGTTATTTGGAACAGAAGGTCTTTGTTTTTTCAAAAAATGCATATTTTCTAAATTAATTGGATTTTAATTAGTAAATTATTATTATTAATGAAAATGTGTGCAGAAGTGGTAGCTTCAATTTATCGAATTTACTATCATAATTGGCCTAACGAAGGATATTTCAAATCGAGTTAAGGTTTTCATTCTAGTATATTATAAATAACTTCTAAATGAGTGTTCTCTTTCAAAAGAATGATCTTTATTTATAATACAACATCCATTACTTTTGGAAAACTTAGTTTTGTAATTATTTGTATTTTAATCTTATAAATAAAAAGTCCTTCCGGCCAGTGCCGGGAGGAAGAGGTAACTTTCATATTCCTTATTTTAAAAAAGCCAACTTATATTATTCAAACACACGAAGCTCAATTTAATGGAAACCGAATATAGGAGATTCAATACTAATTTTTATCAATACTAAATCATTATGAATGAGAATTTCGCGAAATTAGTCAGCTTTATCAAAGCTGCTTTTATTTAAAGTAACTTATATTCGGCTGCCAAATTCAGCGATTTCTTAAAGTGCCTGCCATTTTAAGACAACATGGTGGATGAGGCTAACCAGTGAACTTGGTCGAGACCTTAGTAATTGCTGTGCACATACTCACTCACATCGGAATCGATTGATATATACGAGTGCTTTCGCAGGCAAAAAATCAAATTTTACAAAATGTCACCCACATTAGATATTGAAATTGCTATATCTGAGCCATTTTTTAAGATAAAGACAAAAAAAATGCGCCTGAATCATTATATCAAGGTCAAATACTTAAGAAAGAAACCTTTTTCAATTTCTAATTTTTTTGCACCTCACTTTAAATATATATATATATTTTTAATTTAATGGCCGCCATTTTGAAACAAGATGGCTGATGAAGCTGGCCAGCGAACTTGGTCGAGATATTGATGTATACTATCCACATGCCTTCTTACATCGAAATAGGCGAATACGTGCGTTATCGCGTGACAAGTACAAGATCGTTTCAAAATGTTAGCCATGCTAGAAATTCAAAGTACTATAGTTCAACCCATTTTTTAAGATATAAACAAAAGAACAAATTTTCAGAAACAAAAACTGCTCCGGAATCTTTGTATCAAGGCCAAACACATAAAAAAATCTTTTTCGTTTTCCAATTTTTTAATACCTCATTTTAAATTTTAAATTTAATTTTTTTTAAAATGGCAACCCTTTTGTAACAAGATGGCGAATGAAGCTGGCCAACAAACTCGGTCGAGGCATTGGTATGTACTATATACAGACCAAGTTACATCCAAATCGGTTCATAAATACGCCTGATATCGCGTGACAAAAATCAGGTCGTTTTAAAATGTCAGCCACAATAGAAATTCAAAATGCTATAACTCAGCCATTTTTTTAGATATAGACGAAACAAAAACTGTTCCGAAATCTTTGTATTAAAGTCAAACACATACAAAAAAAATCTTTTTCATTTTCCAATTTTTTGGTATCTCATTTTAAAATTTAAGTTTTTTAGAATTTTTTAAATGGCCGCCATTTTGAAACAAAATGGCGGATGAAGCTGGACAACGAACTCGTCGAGATATTTGTATGTACTATGTACACACCAAGGTACATCGAAATCGGTTCATAAATACGCCCGTTATCACGTGACAAAAATCAGGACGTTTCAAAATGTCAGCCACGCTAGAAATTCAAAATGCTATAACTCAGCCATTTTTTAAGATATAGACGAAACAAAAACTGCTCCGGAATCTTTGTATAAAGGTCAAAAACATAAGAAAGAAATATTTTTCCATTTTTAATATTTTGGTACCACATTTCAAATTTTAAATTTTTTAATAATTTTTAAATGGCCGTCATTTTGAAACAAAATGGTGAATTAAGCTGGCCAACGAACTCGGTCGAGACATTGGTATGTACTATGTACACACCGAATTACATCCAAATCAGTTCATAAATACGAGAGTTACAGTGTGACAAATGTCATATATATATATATAACCATTAATTAAACATAACCTACCACCATCAAAAACCGTATATATATATATATATATATATATATATATATATATATATATATATATATATTTAAGTATTGCGCGGCAGCGCAATACTTATTTATTTCCAGTGTCACTTCTCAATGTTAATTTAACTTAGAAAAGCCTATGGAGCTCATAACTTTTTCATTTTTTCTTCCCACCTTTTTGTCCCTGATGCCACAAATTTTTAATTCTTTGCTAATTCTAATAATATTATGAATTCAAAGTGTAAAAAGATTTGCCTGACGTCAGGGTCAAAACGGATTATATGTAACATGTTCATCAGGCAATACACTTTCCACCAAAAATATTATTTTTTATTTGTTTAATTTTAGCGTTGAAATATTCTTACAGAAGTTATCTGATTACCTTTATATGGATTTTTTCTAATATGGAAAAGAAAAACAGTCCCTTCTTATGCGCATTATGATGGAAAGAATAGGGCTATGAAACATTAAATAACCTGTAAAACAACAGTATATTTAAAAATATAAAATAAAATTAGAAACAACATCAAAAAGGCAAGAATATGTAAACAATGAGCAGACTAGTTTCGGTAGCATTTAGCGTACCGTCCTCAGAACTCCGCACTGAGGACGGTACGCTAAATGCTATCGAAACTAGTCTGCTCATAGTTTGCATATTCTGGCGTTTTTAAAGTTGTTTCTAATTTTATATTATACTGCGCCAAGTAGCATCTTAATAATTAATATTACTTAAAAATAATTTGACTTAAAACATTCATAAAAACAAAAATAAATTTCCACTTACGCGAAACACCAAGCTCAAATTCAAATCAAGATCTTTTTGTTCCTTAAATTTTATTATGCTGGCAGGACTTGAGAAATGTGAACTACTGTTATAACTGTAACCGTCTTATTTAGAAATTAGTACAAGGTAATTTTTAGCGCAGGAATATCTTCAAAATTTACACTAGTTCAAAACCTACATAAATAACAAACTAGTCGGATGTGTCAATTCCAAAACTTTCTTCTTTCTCATACGTATTAACATTTCAAAAAGTTGTTGCTCATGTTAATACTTCAGTATTACATCAACTTTGATTTTCATGTTAAATTTCTGCTTCATTATACTTATCGGAGTAAAAACGAGTTAATCTGAATCGTAATATTTAATAAAATCAATATTTTTCGGTATACGAAAAATAAACTGGCGGATGTTGTACATCAGCTGCTTGAGAATCACCGAGTTAGCTGGATGCGAATAGCCCGTTGCTGCATGAACAGCCGATGTACAACAGGACTATGAATAAACGTGAAAATCGCTATTACAGCGCCTCCTTCCGGCGGATCATTACCAAATTCACGTGGGGCCTGCTGGCTATAGTAAAAAAAAAATACAAAAAAATTTGGTTCATTTCTATGCATAACTTCATACATTTTCCGATGGTACAATAATACAAATGGTACAAAAATCGGTATTACAGCACCTCCTTCTGGCGAAATATTTCCAAAATCAATAAGGTCCTGCTGACCATGGCCAGAAACATACGCAAAACATTTCGTTCAATTCTATGCATAACTTCATACACTTTTCAATTATAGAAAAAGGACACAAGAACATACGGACGGACAGACAGATAATTTGTATAAACATGTTTTTCGAGATCCCTGACCCCTAAAACATATAAATTTCGTCGAAAACCGGAAGTCGAAAAAAACTTCGATTACAATACTTTCTTCTCTTGAAAGAAGAAAGTAAAAATAAACAAGTAAAAATTAAATTTAAAAAATAAAAAAAACCTACTGCGTAAAAAGCGAACTAATTAATTATTTCTCATCAATGTGAAACTATCTTTTATATTACTTACCTATTTTTTTATTTACTTGTATTGATGACTTTTAAGTTGTATTTAATTGTTAGTTCCTATCTTTAAACACTGTTTTGATGAGCTATAGATGTCTATGAAAGTTAGAGTTGCAGTAAAGCTAGAGATCGTACCTACACAACCTCCAGGTTGTGTAATATTTAAACAGAGCTTCTGACTGTAAAATAGTCAATGAAACATCGTCTTCATTTTGAAAGACCTATCCAATGATATGCAATTCAGGTGCGTAAAATTTTTTTTTGCGTCTACCGCCGTTTTGTATTTTACGAACGCCATTTTTAAATTATAAAAACAAAACCTAGCCTATAACGATTGGAAGGTTAAGAGGAATCGATAGAGACTTCATTCATTAAAATCCATCCAGTCGTTGGGATGTTTCGAGGGTATAAAGAAATCCACAGACCCAGATACGCGTGAAACATATAACCCTTCTTGACAGTCGGGTAATAAATAAAATAATGCAACTATATTAGGAGTTCTTTCAATAAATCAGGTCTTAAAGTATTAAAAGTTCCATAATATTACACGAATTATTATATTTTGCGTTAAAGTATAAAGAACAAAAATCCGTTTTTTAAAAATTGCTAAAATATCATTCAAGCCCGCATTTTATCTCTTAAATAAGATGCCTGTAACTAAATATCTCAAAACATAGAAAGAAATTGGAACTAATCATAAAAAAAGGTTTTAAATATTAGATTAGGAAAGAAAATTGATTTTTCTTTTCGGAAAATAGCATTGGTGGTAAATTACCTTAAGGGGACACGGTACCTTATAAACTACTTTTTCGATTTTGAACAATACTGTAATATACTTAAATATAATGTCACTACAGCTATTAGACACTATAAAGCAGATATAATTTCATATAATTAAAAAAAAATCTTGTAGAACAGTCTATTTAACTAAAATTTAAATTTTAAAAAACTAAAATTTTTTTTTAAATCCCTACTACTTTTTTAAATATGAATATTTTTGCTTCAAATTTTTTTTACGTATTCCTTAGATTATACTACATAAATCTGTGCATGGATTTAACATTCAAGGTTATAGTTATTTTTTTAAGAATTTCAATTATTTTTCCTTGATTTTGTACTATACAAAAGAGAAAAACATTGATATTAAATGTAATATCCCATATATCTAAAAATCCATGCACATTTTTATGTAGTATAATCTAAGGAATATGTAAAAAAAATTTGAAGCAAAAATATTCATATTTAAAAAAGTAGTAGGGATTTAAAAAAAATATTTTTATTTTTTTTTAAATTTAAATTTTAGTTAAATAGGCTGTTGTGCAAGATTTTTTTTAAAAAATTATATGAAATTATATTTGCTTTATAGTACCTAATATCTGTAGTGACATTATATTTAAGTATATTACAGTATTGGCCAAAATCGAAAAAGTAGTTTAAAAGGTACTGTGTCCCCTTAACTGGTTTTATTGAATTTAAATAATGAATACGATACAATAAGCAAAGAAAGTTTTTTTGTTTTTATTTGTGATTGACAATGGCATAACAAAAGTAAAGTTTGAGAATTATATCAAACCAATAACTTTCGAATTTATCTAAAATATTCCAAAAATTCGAATAAAAAGTTAATATATACGTATATTAACCCTTTCAGGGGCAAAGTACTTCAGTTGTTAAAATATAGAAATGACTGAATGACATCAGGTTTTACAATCAGATTTGTTTCAAAATAAGTCAAAGCTTTTTCTTCCCTTTACAAATGAAAAATTTCAGTTAAAAATTCTCGTTTTATTGTGGCATTTGATAATTCAAATTAAATGCGACATATACAGTGTGTCCACGTATAACCTGACCGACCTTTATTTTCGCAACCGTTGGTCCTAGATGCATTATTCCAATTACAACAAGTTGGAAATTGCTCGTCAAACGTGGCAAATGAGGCGCGTTCGTACTATAACTAGTTTTATAATTATTTTTTGCACCCCATATTGTACTGAATGTATAATTTTTGCACTTCATAAAGTGCATAGTCTGTAACATCATTAAAATACACTTTCAATAACTTTTTTCCCATTCCCCGTAATGTAACGGAACACTTTTGACTGTCTCTGTAATTAAACTATACATCCGATTTTCCTAAAATTTGAAATGGCTCGACAAAATTTTGCAACAATTATATCTTTAAAATTTCAGACCATTCGGAAGGCATCATTAAAATGCACTTGCAATAATTTTTCCCATTGGCCGTAATGAAAAGAAAAAATTTGACTGTCCCTGTAATTAAACTATACATCCGATTTTCCTAAAATTTGAAATGGCTCGATAAAATTTTGCAACAATCATACATTTAAAATTTCAGACCATTCGGTTGGGTAGTTTTTGCTCTGTTATATGCGGACGGACAGACGGACGGACGGACTGAACGACGACTATAGGTGCTACGTATTTATATAATTACGAACGCACCTAAAAATGGTCAAAATTAAGTGCAGGGTTAAGATAAAAAAAAGTTTGAAGCGAAAAAACAATTTAGTGAAGAATTACAGAACCTAAATTTTTATACGGTCCCCAGTCCTATAAGTTATATTTAGTAAAATTTCCCTGTTCCACTGGCAAGTAATGCAAAAAAAGTCCCTTTATTCTACAATTAAAATTGAGCGAGTAATAGCTGTTTAAAGTTGTAGTATATTTTTTGCTGCATATTAGGGGTCATTCACAAATTCAGTAGAAATATAGTTTCGTCAGATATATTAAAGAAATGGTTCAGAGTAAAATTAGCATTGCAATATAAATTTGAAATCTTTAATCATTCTGACATATTACTGCAAAAAGTACAATTTGTACTGAACATTATAAGATGATAAAAATAACACATTTTTTGTTAAATAAAAGGATGAAAAACAACAGCCTCAATTCTTTACAAAATGGTACATATTTTAAAATGTTGTTAGATTACACTGTCTTTCAAATTTTGGGTTGTGGCATGTCTTTTAGCTTTTGAAAATTGATTCTTATGTATTTTTTAGCACTGAATCCGAAAATGAACTTCATTTTAAACCATCACGTCAGGAATTTTCTCAAATCGCAAATTTCAAAGTTAAAAAGCTAAAAGTTAAAATTGATCCTCCCTTTCCTCCCAACCTCACCGGACCCCCAAGCTGTTTAGCAGTAAGAAACACAGTATAAGCCTAAAAATCTAATAAATTATTGAATTAAATAAAATTAAACTGAATAAAAAAGTCCTACATCTATTTTGTAGTATCAGATTTTTCGCTATTTTTTAACCTTGAAATTTATGATTTGCGAAAAATCTTGACATGATGGTTAAAAGTGAAGGTAATTTTTTGATTCAGCGTTAAAAAATACATAAAATGTAATTATAAAAGTTAAAAAACACAACCATCGCAGGTTTATGTTATCTAATCTGAAACTCTTTCTTAAACTTCTTGACGGTAATCTATCCGAATTGTTTTGTGTTACCCTCTAATATAAGTATGCATAAGATGGTAAGAGTCGAAAATCATAATTTTGCATTGTCATTGTATTTAAATTAGTATGTAAAATTTAACTTCGATCGGACATTTGAATTAAATTAAAGTTCAAGTACAAATTTTAAACCGGAAAGACGATCATTGCAAGTTAAATAAAACCTTATGAAAATGACATAATTTTAGTTAAAAGAAATCATAGCCTCATATCCTTACAAAATAAAACATATGTTAAAATACAATTATTTTAACTAATCTGAAACTTAACTAATAAAAGTTAATCGTAATATTTCTACGATTTCTTTCAAAGTGCAGATACCTTGAAATAAGTTTAAGTACTTTATACACGACCCCTGAAAGTATGGTTGAAATTATCTGTTTTGATATGCTAAAAAGTGATATAATTCATGCATTTCAAAGTTCCATAACTCGGTCAATTTTAATGTTAGATGAATGGGACTTTTTTGTCTTACTTGTTAGTGCCACAGTAAATTTTTAGTAAATATCACTTATGGGACCAGGGGACTGTATAAAAATTTAAATTTTGTAATTTTTTAATAAATGTTTTTCTTGACCCAAATCACTTTAAAAATAATTATTTACGTTATTTAAACCATTTTTGTATGGAAGTATGCATCTAGGACCAACGGTTGCGAAAATAAAGGTCGGTCAAGTTATACGTGGACACACTGTATATTCCACCGCCCTTTAAGGGGTTAACCTACATTGTATTAAAAAACCCGGCGAATATCGTTATTAATGAAACTAATTAAGTGAGTAACATGTCCTCCAAATTAAACTCAAACACACGTAAGTCTATTTTATGCAGCAAAAATTAGTCCGTGAGCAACGCTGACGTTTTTACTGCTTTTTTTTTCAAACTTCTAAATAGCGCACAGTTTTTAATTTTTTGACAGTCAAATGGGGAAACAAATATAAAAGTAAAAATAGTTTTTTATGCACACTTTTATAAGCATCCAATGTCTTAAAAACCACACCTAATTTCATGATAGCAATTTATGTTATACCAAAAAATTTCCGCTGCAATAAGTTGATTTGGAGTGGGCCTCACTCAATGATGGGTAAATTGACAGCTTTGATTCAAGCTTGGTAGAAAGCGCGATCTGTTGAATTAAACATATATATACAATCTTTAACCTGATTCTTTTTAACACTTTCCAACATAGTTAAAAAGTGTTTATGAATTGGGGTATGTCTGTCCGTCCGAGCTGTACCTCGAGTAAATATATTCGGATTGCCACGTAATTGGCATATGTTATCAAGCAGGACGGTCGTTCTGCCAAGCCAAGCTGAAAAAAAATGCTAACCTCGCCAAACAAACAAACGTCAAGAATAAAACGCAAGACACCGTAACTGCTTATTATACTGAAGACAACTTCTCCATGCTAAATCGACCAAACATGCCAGCGTAAAATTTACCATATCAAAAGAACCAATCATTGCAGAAAAATAAAACCAAACCAGAAGAACCTAGTATAAAAGATCTTCAATTTGAGACCAAATGTATCCTCATAAATTAATTATAAACAGAGAAAAAAAAACGTTTTTTTTAAAATAACGTCAAGATACTGAAAATGACAGATTTATTTTCTTCGTCTCACCTTATGCTTCAATCGAGGTAGAGACTTAAATAATGGACATAAAAAAGTAAGGATTGCATTTTTGGACAGATATTTACTCAATCTACGTGCTTTTATAAAATTCAGCTTTAAAAACACAAATTTTCTATTCTTAATTAGCGAAAAACTGTTAATTAATTCTAAAGTTTATAAATTATGCCAAACAGCGATAAACCCGCCAAACCATTTTAGAAGTCTTATACTATTCTTTTATATTATCATTTTGCATTGATTTCATCGAAGAAAACTATGGCCGAGATCCAGATAGATTTTTCGCTGTTAGCGAAATGGGTTTGACCAATCAGAAGCCAGAATGTTTGAGAATTTTTGCTGTTTCTGGATTCCGGCCTGTGTCATAAACGTTTTGAGTCATTTTCTTAGTGCCATGGATGAAGTGCAATGTTTACAGAAATCTAGGCTGGGATCCAGATAGATTTTTCGCTGTTAGCGAAACGAGATTCACCAATCAATAGCATGCATTGCTGCAAACAGCGAAAAGTCCGCAAAAGTGCAAGCTTCTGATTGATGAATCTCGTTTCGCTAACAGCGAAAAATCTATCTAGATTGCTGCCAATTATGTTGAACACAATTTTGCATTTCCACATCCAGGAAGGGTATTGATTTCATAACAACAGTGCATATTCGAAACTATCTTAGGCATTGATTCTGAACTCCTTTGCTATACATTTCAATATTAAAGAAGTTGTTGTTTCAATAGTTTTAGTACTTTTCTCTATTGCTCACTCTAAAACACAAATATCGAAATTTAACCAACAGCGCTCAGAAACTATAGCGCCTGGAATATATAGTGTTGAAATCGGCTAACCCTGTAATACTTAAAAAAGCGCTAAAATATTGTATCCCTTAAATGTGCAATGATACTGGTGCAATATGCAGATCACAGGAACATCTGCAGGATATTTTCTACAACTGCAAGAAATTGCTAGTCTATACAATGTAATAATAGTAATACGAAAATCCCGCAGATGTCGCTGCGATCGACACTTGAAATTTTAGCAGTATCGTCGCACATTTAAGAGATACACAGTTTTAGAACTGTTTGGATAGCATATTTCCGCACTACACTGTTAAAAATATGCAGCAATTGCTGCATACTCACTCCATCACTTTTATAGAATGTTTCTGTTCTGACCAATGAGAATGCCCCATAATATAGTCAAGTTACAGTTTCCTATAAAAGCGATGGAGTGACGATGCAGCAAATGCCCAAGATTTTCAACAGTGTAGGTATTCTAGGCGCTGTATCAGAAACAACACCATAACAGAGAACCTTTATACATAAGAGTGGTGATATATGCACAGGAGGCATGCTCATTTCAAGTTTTTGTCAAAGTACGGCAATCCGCTTTCTTGAATAGAGCATATTTAATCTACGTTATGATCACATGGTCAAGGCAAGAACGTCTAGCGTAAAGAAGGGAAGGCTTCGTCTACGTAATGTAAATCTCCGCTAGCCATTGAAACAGTTCATGGGAGAAAGCAGTAGTACAGCGCCTAGAAGATACAGTGTGGAAAACGGCTATTCCTATAATGCTTTAAAAAGTGCTAAAAACTTGTATCCCATAAATCTCCAACAATGCTCAGCGGCAATATGCTGATACGAGCGCCATCTCGTAAATCTTTTCAATATAAACACTGTATTTTCAAAAATTATAGAATGTTAAATGTCGGAAACTATAAATATGAGATATTTTGGTCTGTTATAAGCTAATTTAGTTAAGGAATGACGTGAAATAGGTTAAAGAGTCTCTTTTAGAATGACTATCGCTTTTAAATCACTACGATGGCGCTACGATCGACATATTGTTATTCAGCATCGTTGTACATTTATGGGATTCAATTTTTTAGCACTATTTTGTAGCCGTTTTCCATACTGTATCTTCTAGGCGCTGTAGCAGTAGTACACTGTTAAAAATATCGTGAAAAATTACCTCTGTTTTTAAAGGGTATCTGTATTCTGAACAACTTCATAGGCATTTATGAGCGTTCTCATTGGTCAGATAATAGAGAACCTTTAACAACAGAGGTAATTTTTCACGATATTTTTAACAGTGTAGTTTCCTGTTTCCCTTCTTATCAGTTAGAAATTCTTTGGGTAAATTACCGGTACCACGTGACTTTTTCAGCCTCGAACCCATATTTGGAATATCCTCCATTAGAAGATACGCGCATGGACGATCTCTATTAGACTAGGGAAATAATTCAACATGCATTAGCCTGACGATAATGGCATGCTCGCAAAGAAGTTTAACGATTTGTTTTTATCACTTTTACCAATAAACATTTATTGGCCGTATGTCGCTACTTCGTTATAGAGACACACTTGTTCCTAATTAGATCCCGGCCTTAATGTATCAAAATACGGAGTTTGCTTTCTGTACTATTCCCAAAGACTTTTAAGATACATAGACCGGCAATTCCCATTCAAAAGCATGCGAAATCATGGCAGCCATCTGAAGTAAATTGAAACACCTGAACAGCGAGGTTTGTACGTCAACTGTGGTTATTTACCATTAAGTGCTATGGCTAGAATGAGCTTAAAAAATAATTTTTATCAATATATATGAAGTTTATGGCATATCTTTTTACATGAAGCTATTTTTTATACCTAAATATGCGTTATAAATATTGAATTTTCAGAAATAAAGTTAAATAAGGCGATTTATTAATAATTTTATGGATGGTATGTTTGAAAAAGAGTATCTAGTTTTAACATGCCTTATAAACCTAAATACAGGCGAAATTTATATGGAAACAGATTGCTAAAGATTATAATTCCACCTTTTTTTAAGTTTGACTTACAAAAGTAACTGGTAGAGAAGTTTAGATTAAAGGTAGCAACTGTAGCATAATATAGTAATTTACAAAATTTTAAATTACTTGTAAAGAAATCTACATTTTTTAAACTAAATTTTATGCAAAAAGGTAATTAAAAAAGTGCATATTAACGAAAGTAACACTATATTTTTATCATTGGAGGATGTTTATTTAAATACCTACTTGCTATACGAAAAAACAAAAAAAAAATGATGAATAATAAGGTATTTTTTTTTTTAAAGGCCTAAATGAAATAGGGTAGACTTATACTTAATGATCCGCAATGAAAAAATATGCTGATAAAAGCATTTTTTTAGGTAAATTAAAATATAAAACATATATACTGCCGTACAACAGCTGCGATCAAAAATCCTCAGTTAAACTGACAGTTTGCCGGTCTATGTATCTTCAAAGTCTTTGACTATTCCTGAGCTCAGTTATAGCGTCTAGAAATATACGCCGGGATCCAGGTACATTTTTGAAAACAGTGAAAAGTTAGCAAAAATTCTGGCTTCTGATTGGCTAATCTCGTTACGATAACAGCGAAAAATCTACCTAGATCACGGTCATAGTGTGGAAACCGGCTATTCCAGTAATGCTTTAAAAATTGCTAAAAATTGAATACCATAAATATTGAAAAATACTGAATGACAAATGTCGATAGGAGCAACATTTTCTAGATCTTCTCTGAGCGAAACGTTTTCTTTTAAAATAGTTACGTTGGAATTACCATATGTCGCTGTAATCGACATTCGTCGTTCAGCCTCGTTCAACATTTATGGGATACAATTTTTTAGCACCTTTTTAATAAGTCGATTTTTAAACTATATCTTCTAGAAACTATAGCTCCGTTATAGCGTCTAGATTATATGTTTTAAAAATCGACTATCCCAGCAATACTTAAAAAAGCGCGGAAGTATTGAATCCCTTACATGTACAACGATGTCAAATTCCAAACAGTCATTTGCATCGACATCTGCAGGATATTTTTAATGAGGAAAGAGACATGTGTAATGCACCGCTACAACGTCTAGAATACATAATGTGGAAATTTACTATCCAAGAACCGCTAAAAAGTGTATCCCTTAAATGTGCACTGACGCTGAAATCCAGGGAGATGATCGCAGCGACATCTGCGATATATTTTCAAATTTCAAAGTAAACATCGTATTATTACAGCGGGTTTGACGCCAAGCACACAGGTCAGATGAATATTAATAAAACGTAAAAAAAAAAAAAAAAAAAAAAAAAAGTTACAGCGTCTAGACCAAATTGTCTTGGAGTTTTGGGAAATATCCTGCAGATATCGCTGAGATCGACTGATTGGATTTCCACACTGTATATTCTAGACGCTGTAGCACCGCGGTAGCCTGTCTTTTTCGTTTGCCTCGAAGTAGATATAGATGACGTCATTTGAAGCTGTTCCTAAAGTGTGGCCAGCTCATCACGTCACACGGAGTTGATTATCTGTACACGGCAATGGACACAAAAAAAATCGGCGCACCGCTTTGTACTAATCATCGTGTAAAGATGATCCAACTTCGTGTGACTTTTAAACGTCATGATCTGGCCTATTATGTCATTGGTCATGCTGACAAGCTCCTCCTTGCGTCCGCCATATATAGCGGCATCTTGCACTGGAGACTGCTAAATGGGCTGCTATCGGTCAAAAGCAAGAGAGAAAAGGGCAGAAGAGGGGGAAAGAACTCGTTTTATTTGGTATGTAGTTTTTCACACGGGAAGATTGACATGTCTGCTCCTCTCCTTTCATAGCTTCATGATGATATTTTCCTGACGCGTGTCAAGGCTTTCTCTCATATTTAAAGGGCGTTGAATAGGCCGGGATCAAGATAGATTTTACGCTATTAGCGAGATGAGATTGATCAATCAGAAGCCTGCATTTTTGAAAACTTTTTTATGTTTGCAGTAAACACCGAAAAGCCTACAAGGATGGAGGCTACTGATTGGTCAATCTAATTTTACTAACAGAGAAAAATTTATCTGGATCCCGGACATTAACTTTGGTTGGTTAAGACGATTTTGAATAAAATCAAATCAGAAAACCAATGTTTTTTAACTTTTCTGGTTAGTTTAATCGAAATCTTCCACGTCTATTACTGAAAAATGAGTTACTGTACTTTGGACAAAAACTTCAATATGAGTACACGACTTGTGCATATGTCACTACTCTTACATATAAATGTACTCTGTTATGAGCATGATTCTAAGCGCAGCTGGTTAAATTTGAATATCTTGGTATTAGAGAAAGCAATAGTGGCCCACTGTGGCTGAGTAGATAAGACATCACGCCGCTAATCGCTTGAGAGCGTAGGTGGGGGCGGGTTCGAATCCTGCCGTGATCTGATATATATGTGTTCAATAAAACAAACAAACACGCAATAGTGAAAGGTACAGTTGCCATGGAAACAACGATTTCTTTAATTCGTATAGAAAAGTAATGAATAGTTGTAAATGACTTAAGTTTAAAATGTAGGCAAATGCTCTGAAAATATCAATGGCTCCCATCTAGAATTTTACAAAAGTAATTTAATATATTCACATAATGTATAAGTTGATGCAACTCTTAGCTAATGAAAATTCTGCAACAAGACTTATGTAGGTAGATCTTTTCAATGATTAATTCAGAATTCTAAGAACAAAACGAAGTTCTTAAGCGCTCTTCCTCCCCCCTCCCCCCCCTCAAAAAAAGAAATACGATAGAAAGATATAAGTATTTGGATAACTTCAGTATTTCAGTGATCTTTTGTCAGAGTTTAGAAAAGGTGTCTGGGTATTAAAAAAAAAAAAAAAAACATAAAACAAATTTGACGAACGATAAGACTATAGATTTCAGGCAATTTTTAACTGGAAAAAAATTAATTCTAATGTTTATGCGGCTTTAATAATAGACTATTAAAGATAAACAATTTACGGGAATTTTTATAAGAAATTATATTCTCACATTTATGCAAATAGGTATGGATAAACAGACTTGTGTAAAATTACATATTTATTCTTTCTTCTCTATAACACGATCTAAATGAAGATTAAGTTATATGTACAGTTTATATCTTTAAATTTTTAGATTTTTTTTTATCAAAAATGTTTCATCATCATGTCTAGAATTGCTAGTTTACTTCTTTAGACAGATCTTCGATTCTTTAGATGCCTGCGGGGCTTCATTCTCGGATTATCCGTAGGTAAATTTAAAGTGTAAAGGTAAATTTATTTTGCAAAACCGTTTTGCAAAAAAAAGTTAGAACAAACAATTAACTGACAGACTAACGGTAAATATATATTTTATTTTGACTCTATTTGATTTTTACTAAATTTTCATCCTTCATAGAAAATTTTAAGGAGATATAAATTGAGAAAGAATGATACTTTGAAAGAAGAAATTGATTTTCCTTACTTTTAAATTATTAATTACTCTAAAAAATGAATGATAGGTAAACAAAATGTATACTATTGTGTTTGTTCCCTGCTTATAAAGGCTATACAAGGACTAATTTTAGCGAGTAGAATTATTTCAATTATATATAATCTGTTTAAAAAAAAGAACTGATATCTACTAAAAAACAACTTTTCAAAAGTAAAAAAAAAAAGCCAAGCAAAAAAAAAAAAAAAAAAAAAAAAAAGAAAGAAAGAAAAAAAAAGGGAAAGTTGTGGCTAAAAAATAGTGTGATATCAAATTTCCAAGCTTATATTATGGTACTTATTTAACATTTTTTATTAAAAATTTACCATACGTAAGTCGAGTACCTAAGTATGCGTTGATAGAAAGCCTTTTCTCCTTTACTAAATACATCATAACGTGTTTCTGAAAATTAATTTTTTTTAAATTATGTATGATGGGCTTGGTGGCAATCTTTCCATATTTTACACAAATTTCTAAGCAGACAAGCTCGTAATATGTTTGCATTATTAAGAATTTTGAACTTCTAGTTTTGGCTACAGACAGATAAATTAAGAAAGTCTTTTATATTGAAAAAAAATTGATTTTTACTGCTTTAACTAATTAATTAACCCCTCCGCAAAAAAAGAATCATAAGATGAAACCTGAAGTTACTTCAACTTTATTTTAAGACACAAATTTCTAGGCACTCATTTCCATAAATTAAAAGCATAAAATGTTTGCTTTAGCAACAATTTCGTATTTCCGATCTTAACAGTATACTTGTGTGCTTAGAAATTTGTGTAAAATATGGAAAGATGACCGCCAAGCCCATCATGCATAATTTAAAAAAAATTAATTTTCAGAAACACGTTATGATGTATTTAGTAAAGGAGAAAATGCTTTCTATCAACGCATACTTAGGTACTCGACTTACGTATGGTAAAGTTTTAATAAAAAATGTTAAATAAGTACCATAATATAAGCTTGGAAATTTGATATCACACTATTTTTTAGCCACAACTTCCCCCCCCCCTTTTTTTTTTTTTTTTTTTTTTTACTTTTGAAAAGTTGTTTTTTAGTAGATTGAGGTTTACCCTGGCTTGTTTGGTATTGAAAAAGAGGTGTGTAGCAGTAATCGTTCATTTATAAGCGCAATCAAAAGTATATCATTATATTATGGTCTATGGGAAAAATTAATTGATAGAAAATTTCTATCGATGCTGGATTTAACTATGTTTCGTGTTTGTCTCAGGTCGGTGACTCACGATATATATTCCATCTTGTGCTGCGTTTGTAGCCTTGCCAACATATAATAGTGAGAAATTTTCCGAGCTAGGTATCGTTCGAAGTGGTTTAGTCGGTAGAACGTCAGTGCGCTATACTGATGGCCCGGGTTCGAGTCCCAGCTTGGAATCTTTTTCACTATGTTGGCCTTTGCGCCTTTTAAGCAATTACTTTGAAATTTGAAATTTGATTTTCATTTGAAATATCGATTTCTCATATTTGCACTGCGGCTATAAGATTTTTGCGCGTTTGAAGAGTATGTTTAGAGTGTCATTCAATATATATTCATATCTCCATGTTTAAACTCGAGAATCCTAGTCGAAACTGTTTTCTTCGAGCCATGGATGTCCATGCGTAAATACGGGTTAGGTTCCCTTAGAAAGACCCCCACGGACGGCACTCCCCCCTCGGGCCTATATCCCTAGTGTAGATAATCGGCCGTCAAAAATCAACCAACCAACCTAGTCGAAACTTCACACGTTCTAAATAACACTGTGGAAAAGGCAGATGTTTTTAATCTAGCAAGGTAAAATATAACCACGAACGAAAATATGTAATAAACTCTTCGGAAAAGCGTCCTTCATGTTTAGAAACGTCAGAAAACATAATTTGGAGAACTAAAGAAGAATTAAAATAAAACAAAACAACGTTTCTTTTGCCGCCACTGATTTTCAGAAACGTTTCCGAGTCGTTTTTATAGCGTGTTAATCAGTTTTCTCAAACCGGAATATCGGTTTTTCGGATTCTATCATTTTCAACTAAACATTTTCATGTTCCACACATGTGTTTTACAGGCACATATGTAAAAATAACATCATTAACAATAACATCAAAATTAATATTGTTTTGTACCTATTGAATGCATAAATTGAATTACACAGCTGAGATTGTTTAATTGAGAATTAATAGTATGCAAAAAACGACATTCTGGTTTGAGAAAACTGACTAATACACTATAAGAACAGCACGGAAACGTCTCTGAAAATTATGGCAACAAAAAAAACTTCATTTTTATAAGTGACAGTTTAAATATCGGAAGTATGTTGGTTTCTGTGGTTTCTAAAGATAAAGAAAGTTTTTTTTTTGATCATGGGTAACTCGGAAGAAGTTATTGTACATTTTTGTTTGTGGTTATACTACATTGGTGTACACAAATTAAGGACGAGATGATTTTTCAAATGTAACGTTGTACAGAAGCTTTCCACATCGACCGATATCATACGAAAAGATCTCCAAGATGTGAAACTATGGGAAAAGGGATCAAAACCCTCTAAACAAAGGAATCAAAAGGATACAAAAGCACCTTTTTGAAAAGGTAACTTGGAGCACAACTGCAGAGAAGACAGAAACGCCCATCTGATATGCACCTGCCAGAAACAATTCAGTCTTTAATAGGCGATAATGTCACCCCTGACTGCGATGCCGGATTTACAACGTCTGTCCATGCTGAGGACGACGTTTTCAAGAAGCTGCTGACGCATCGAGTTCCAGTCCTCTTATAACGCCAATTTCAGCTGCGGAATCGTTGCTGGCGCCTGGTCACGTATTGCCAAAGCGTATCCTGTCTCACACGTGTTCTATGGGGGGTGATTGCGTGTTCGCTGCTCTCTCCAGATGTGTGTACTTTCAGAATCGCTCGTCAGACTAAATCGGTTCATCTCTGTAAAGAGTACTCGACCCATCCCTATTGTGTCCAGTTCTTGTGTTCCTGCCTTCAATGAAACCGGCATCTCTGATGAGCAGGAGCTAATGGTACACACCGTACTGGTCGTTGTGCGTACAGACCACCTTTGCACAGCCTCCTGGCCATGGTAAAACGTGATATTCGACCTCCAGTAGTCTGTCCCATGTGCCTTGCGATTTCTCCAGCTGTCTGCATCCTGTTTCTTTTCGTCCGTAGGACAATATAGCGGTTGTTGTTGCTGGTGGTGCGACCACTGCTGAACGTTCGGACAGCTTTCCTATCGTTGGAAATTCTCTCCAAGTTTGTGAAACGATGATGTGAGCGATCCCGAACTCTTCTGCCTCACTTGTCACACTTCGACCTTTTTCCAACATCCCAATGATAAGACCTCTTGTAAAGTAATCCAGATGACATCTCCTTGATTGTCTGTTGGCACATCACACAGAAGTAGCAACAAACCGTCTTAGAAATCACTGTACACCGTTCAATAGATTTCGCCGAATTGCTGAGCGTCCACCACCTCTGTGCTTTATACCCTTCTGATCTCCTCCTCTTATGTTATATGCCATATATGCGCATGTCCTAGCGCATCAGTCCCGGGTATATCTCCTGTTTGGACTTTCAGTCCGTTCTGTTGTCTTGCTCGGCTTTTATGTTAATTTATCTGCTCTCTCCTTAATTTTTGCACACCAGTGTTTATTTTCGTTGATTAAGATACATTTTTCTTATTTTTACAGTTTATATAAAAAATTCAGAGCAGATTTCAATTTAAGCTTTTAATATTACATCTCCGAAACTTATGATCTATAATCATTTTTCAAAGAGCGATTTATGTCAAATTTTTTCTTTCTTCTTACGCGAATTATAGCAGCCATAGGCCAAGCAGTTTAGGAGAAATATAAAAGTTAGTAAGGTTTCAAAGAAATCACTGCAAAAAGCTCATAAGAGCTTCGATCGTTCAGCTTCATTAAATTAAAATTAAGCTATTGAATTTAAATTTATTAAGGATAAAAGCCCATTAATAGCTTGATGTTTTAAATATTGTTATTGTTATTATGTTAATTATTGTCAAATAAAATTATACACTAGTTTTGCCTAATAATAAAATATTTTAACATGTATTTCAAAATTATATTTTATTACATAAAATATATAAATATATCAATAATTACATTCAAAAATTATTTATTATATGTGCTGGACAGATAATTACACCTGTTTATTTTCTATTTAATTTACATCCAAAATTGTTAATTGGTCCAAATCATCCAAGCAACCTCATAGTAAATTGGTATATAATTTCATATACCTTAGATAAATTCAAATAACATAAGTGATCGTAATTACATAATTCTAGTAGAAGAGCAACGCGAAGCATTAATAAAATTAAATTATAACTCGCGTCAAAATGTAATTATTAAATTTAAATAATTACGAATAAAATTAAGAGTTTGCGTTGTGAATTATTTAGACGAACTCTCCCACTTATGAATTAAACTAAAATTTAAGCTGTAAAAATAAATTGACACACCTTAAACATTATCAATTAAATAATTACAGAAACTTTTTAAAACTTGATTAAATATTTTATTTACATTGAACACAACTATATACAGAAAAACATAATATTAATTCAAAAATAGAAAGAAACACTTTTGTTTGCTTCTCATTATTTTATGTATATTTAATCTTTAAAAAAAAAGACAATATTTTCATATACTCTAATTATTATATTTGTTTCTTTTTGCTAAAAGAATAATTCTCTTTCATTTTTAAATTACCTTAATTTTATTTAATTATCGGTTTTGTCGGATCTCAGATTACTCTCTACCATAAAATATCAGAAAAGTATATTTATAATTTTTCATATGATTTTAAGTGGTAAAAGAAAAAGTTGAAAGTAGTACATTTTTTTAATATACGGGATGGTGGCCTTTATTCATCAAATTCAGAGTTGTCGCGTTGCTTAGGATCATATTCATATGTCATCAGGAATTCGCTTCGTATCAGAGCGGCAACCTCGGGATGGCAGGATGCATAGCTACGGACCTCTGTAGAACAATCCACTGTGTTTTAACATCAGGAAGACATCCTCAATTAGGCTTGCTTAGGCTCACTCCGATATGTACATCAGGAAGACATCCTCAATTAGGCTTGATTAGGCTCACTCCGATATGTACATCAGGAAGACATCCTCAATTAGGCTTGATTAGGCTCACTCCGATATGACCATCTCGCCTGGGCATTACTAGGGCTTTTTGGATTCATTGCACGGGCTTTCAGGAGTGCTCCTGCGTCCTCTACATCTTTTTTCAGACTCCCTTTTTCAAACCTTATTCTTCTTGCACACCAACTCCTGCAGTGGGTGGAACTATTTTTGTCTAGTCCACTGTTATTGGATGTGAGAAGATTTTGCATCATTCTTCGATAGGACTATTAGCTAACAGTCTGCAAATGGCCCCTTACATATACTTTAATATTATTATCTGCCTTAAAGTTTGGGTGGTCTGAAAAGCCATAAATTTATCCCAACACTTTTATTGAGGCCATAAATTTATTCCAACGTTTTTATTATTTTACGATTCCTAATTATACACCACTTTCCATTGGCTTGTCATAAAACGACACCATGGCGTCTGGCTATTGTTGTTGTCTGAGATCCGAACTCTATTCAACATTATACATTCATTTTACAATACAACAATTTTTTAAAAATATATTTTTAATATATAAATCAACTTAATAATTTTTGTATGAACTTACACTCCTATTTTACTTAAATATATAAACATTATAATTTTACACTCATAATTATATTTTATAAAAAATAATTATACAAACAGAAATAACAAATTACGCAATTTTACTTTGATTTAACCAACATGGTGCGGGAACATATCATTGTTATATGTTGCCCAGCATCTCTCTCGGTCGTCAGAAAAAAAAATAAAAACTGATTGCTGGTTTTATTTTTTTTTGTAAAGCATAAAAGAATGTACGTGTCCATATGACTGTGTATCTACACAGTTTTTGAACTAAGACTGTAAAGTTCAATTATCAATGGTTCTGGTATATTTTATAAGAAGTTCTTCAATTTTTCATAACAGAAAGTTCAACACATGATAGCATAGTTGTCTGTTGAAATTCACATTTATAGAAGACCTCTGTACTGAAAATCTGACATCTTTCTCGAAGCCTTTTTTCTTTACCACACACATGTTTAATAATTTTGTAACTTTACAGTTTAAGTGCCCAAAATACAGTCTAAGCTATAATTTTGTATGAAACTACTATGCCGAAATAAACCTAATTACAAGAAAAATAATGGCATACACATTTGACATATTATTTCATCACATACAACCTTATGACACAGTGTTTTATCTAAAACACATTTTATACTGAATAAAAGTAAATACAATGCTTGTAATATGACATGTTATATTTTCACATAATTAATCTGATGTATTCAAATTATAATCAGAAAAATATTGTATACAAATTGGTTACATTATTTTATTTATTTATTTGTTACTTCTAACATGTATGATACGTCAACATATACAAGCTATTTCATCTCCTTTAATATATTATTACGTAATGCTTTCCAACTTTACCCGATACGAGAAAAAAAAGAAGAAGGAGGAGAGAATAAAACCAGTTTTTGACCGTCCCCGATCCTTCCGAAACGAGGGGTTGGTCAAGCTACTAATCACTTTCTGCGAGGTGATTTGTGCTGTGACAAACTTTTACGACTACCAAAAGTATGTATTTAAAACCATTTCATGCTTGTAATTACCTTATTAATTAGTATAATTTCTTGATATACTTTCTTCTTAACTAACTGTGCATGCCTGTATGTAATTTTAAACATAATCTATGCATAAGCAGTGTATGTATTTGTATCATATCTAATGTAAACCTTCTGCTTTTTTTTTATTTTGTAGGGGAAAATGGCGATTCTAGCATTTAAATTCTCCTGCCCCATACTGCGACTGAAGCGAGCGTGGCTTTTTATGCTGTCAGGTTCAAATCTAAACCAAATTGCCTTTCAGGATTTAAGAAAAAAATGCCTATAATTTTCTTTAACAGATTACATTGTATATTTTTAGACCTTTCTAACAAACACAAATTTTGATTCATGATATTGCTTACTATTAAAATGTAAACAACACGGAAAAATGACTTCTACAGCCTCTCAAAATGCAAAATATGCATTACGCTGACCTTAAAAATGCACCTTCATTTAATACTATTAAATAGTGTTGTCAGAAAATGCCATTGACGAAGAAGAGAACAATTTTTTTTCTTTAATTATTATTTATTTAGCCAACAATTCTATCTTAAAAGCTTGTTAATTTTTTATATTTATTTATTTACTGAATGAAATAAAAATTTATTTATTCAAAAATTTATTTATCATTAACATTCCGTATGTGAATTCTACTGTCTAAACTTTAATGATATGTTTAAAAAGTAAAAGATACTAAATTATTATTATTAATCAAACATTAATAATTATTATTTAATTATAAAAAAATGTACTTAATACACTTGTATAATTAAAAAAAAAAGCAAATGATAATTACTACGTAACATCGCATGCAGCCATCTATGAGTACCCGGCCGAACCAAAGAACTTCTGCCAGCAGAAAAAATCTTTGTATACTCACAAACAACCACATCCAATTTTTTTATAGATCAAGTTTTTAAAATAATTACTGTGCGTACTATAAAAAAAATTAAGTAAATAAATTTATTAAGCCATACTACTTATTTTAATAAAAATAAGGCCAATATATATAAATATATTTATTTATTTATTTTGTTTTCTTATGTTAAATTGGACAAATTATATAAAAAAAAATTTATGAACTCACACACTCAAATTTATCAATCCTATGTATATTTATATGTGTTTAATTTAGAATTGCATTTAATTCTAAGGGAAAGTAAAGAGAAAAAAAAATGCTTAAATTCTAAAATAACATAAATTTATAAAATATTTTATTTTGAAAAAAAAAATCTAATTCCTAGCTGATTTCAGCAAGATGTCATTTAATATTTATATTAAATAATTTTGCTAATACATTTTATTAATTATTAAATTCGCATATTTTTATATATACAATAAAAATATAATAGTCTTACATAAAATTTTACGCTACAACAATGTTATTAATTAATTTAACTTGGATTTAAGCCTACTTTAATTCTAATTGAATACCGTTAATAAAAGTAAATTAGCTTATCAAGTTAAATATAATATAAACTATGATTGTCTAATGTTAATTTTGCTGAAAATTCCATAAATTTTAACTGTAAATGCTAATTGCTATACCTTTTGTTATTTATTTTGAAAACAACACCAACTTATATTTTTATTTATTATTTTTTTTTATTAAATCTAGGAACTATACACTGAGCTAGACACTCCATAAATGTGTAAAACCTAAAAATCAAAAGTTTTCCTAAATAAAACTCAAAATGCTGCTTTTTACAATATAATATTACTAATTTTATTGTTTCTGAGCATAACATCTAGTAATTATACCATACTTAATTTTTTCTTCGATTCCTTTTTCAGCCAAGAATCCTGAAGTTAATGCCTAAGTGATGACCTTGATTTACCTTGATGAATTGATAAATAATTTTTCTACAAATATTTTGTTGGTGTTGGTGCATACCCAGCCGTAGGCCAAAATTGCACCCTATACAAAAAGCCTTTGGTGAGAAAATTTTAATTTTACTTCAATTATTTATTTGTGTAATTTTTTTACAATAATTTTGTGTGCAATCATATTGAAATAACTTGCCTTGTCCATTGTTATACATATATATGTTTTTTAAAAACCAATGTGCTACACCAAAATCCTTTTTTTAAAATTTTTATAACACTTTTGTTCATAAAACTTATCCCTGCTGTCTAAATTCTAGACTTTAGCATATAAGTTGTAATTGAACTACCGGAATAAATCTTAGTACTTTTTGCATATTTTATTATATTTAGGCTTATAGCTGACCGCTATCCTAATATAAAGTGCACTAATAATTTATTCCTTGTCAACCATATATTTATATAAGAAAAAAAAAATATATATGAGTATGCTATAAAGCTGTTCTAACTACCCTGAACCTAATAGCTTACCCCTACTCATTTTAAAGAGTAATTCTGAAATTCTGTCATCTAAATTGTAAGGCTATTAGCAAAGGCTACCCTTATAGAAGACAGAAAAAATTCTCTCTCTCTTTTTTTTTTTTTTTTTTTTTTTTTTTTTTTTATTACTCCAACATTATTCACTATTAAATTAATTAAGTTTTAATGTTATTTGGCTTTGTTAAGATTTTATATTTTCTAATTCATATTCGAAAAGAAAAAAATATATATAACTTTTGCCTGGAGAGAAATATTTCACTGCTCCATTGAAGTTTTGTGAAGCACATTTCATAATTTTATAAGTATGTTTTCGGGTGCGCCCTGCACATTTGCTCAATATTGCAACCCTGAGACAAATTGGCGTTCCCATGTTCCTATCCTTTCTTATTATTATTTCGAATTTTAAAAAGGCAAGTTATTAATTTTGTTTCAATTTTTTTTTACCTAAAAGAGAAAAATTTATTTTTAAATTTTGAAAATTTTTAAATTTTGAAATTCGATTAATTATGTATTTTGTTTTATTTTTAATACCAATTCATATCCCATGGATAATATTGGGGAGGGGGGGAAAGGGTAATGATCTTGTATAACATCCCCGTATAAGTTTGTATATGGTGTATAACCATATAACGACATATTTTTATCATAATAATCTGTTTGATACTTTAAATATGGGTCTACATTCTCAGAATATTTATTATTGTTTTTATAATACTTTTTAGTACCTTTGTCACCCTTTTGAATCGTATTTTTGTCTAATTTAAACCAACAATTTTCAGTTGAGTGTGATTTTCTTTGACAAATGTCACATTTATTTTTGTAATTTTTCTCACCCTTAATTTTTTTCTGAGACCCCTGTAAATTCGTAATTTCCGCCTCTGTATGACCTGTTGCATATTTCGGAGCGTACAGCTGATCCATATGTCGTTTGATCGGCTCTATTGATTTATCTGGAACATATTGTAATAAATAATTAAAGTTTCTAAACTTTTTAGTAACTTCGTAGGGTCCTTGAAATTTTGGCTCTAATGCGCCTGGTTTTCCAATACATTTTAAATATACTGTTTGACCCAAATTTAAATCCTTTACTTTTTCGTATGCCTCTTCATCTATATATTCTTGCATTATTTTCTCCTGGTTTGCAAGGGATTGAATTTTGATTTCCTTCATATGCTGTATTCTGCTTTTAACATAAGAGTGGGTATATATTTCCTCAGAAGGAATATGGGCTGTGAAGGGATTTTTTATTTCCCTTGCGAAAAATAGCAGTGAGGGACTATATCCCGTAGCGCGGTGTTTCGAGGAATTATACGCTAGTTTAAAAAAATCCAGTCTTATGTCCCATTCCGTAGTGAGTTTCGACATAGCTACAATTGATGTTTTTAATATTTTATTGGTAACTTCACAAAGTCCATTTCCTTGCGCCCGGTATACACTCACAAATTTCCTTTGTATGTTTAAAGATTCCAAATATTCTTTCATAATTTCGCTTCGTAAATATTTTGCGTTATCAAAGATAATTTCTTTACACATCCCATAATTTGCAAAATATTTATTTAGTACATTTAATATAGTCTGTGACTCTACGTTTCGTAGGGGAACAGCTTCCAGGAATCTCGATGTCGAATCAATTATAATTAAAATGTATCTGTTTTTCCTTAACGTGAGGTTTAAAGGTCCAATGACGTCAGCATGCAGGACTGTACCGACTTCGTGATCTTTCACCATTTTTTTAACAGGGACTTTTATTGTCGTGTGTTGTTTAGATGTGAGGCACTGCACACAATTTGCACAATACTGTTTAATGTCTTTGTACATTCCGTGCCAAAAAAGCCTTGTTTTCACATTATCATAAGTTTTTTGAAATCCGAAATGCGCTTTATGAGCTTCTTCTATAGCTGCAATTTTTAATGAATCCGGGGTAATTAAAAGCTCCTTTTTATCTGAACCAGGTTTCAAAATTAATAATTTATTTTGATTTAAAGCAAATCTCTTCGTGCTTCTATTATTTTTGTCTTTTTCGATTTTATTTATTATAATTTTTAATTTTTCGTCTGCATATTGCTCCGATTTAATATTTTCGTCTGTAAGTGCTATGTTACTTGCAAACAAATTATTTTGGAGTTCTCTGTCTGTTGTAAGATTATCTAAATTCCTGCTCAAATAGTCTGCTGGATTGTTAATTCCTTCGACGAATTCGAAGTCGAAATTAAAGTCTTGTAAATCTGATACCCATCTGTTTATAATTTCCGATTTATCTTTTAAATGTAAATGCTGCGTTAGTGCTTTCGAATCAGTTAACACAGTAAATCTTCTACCTGAAAGCATATATTTAAAATGCATAATTGCTTCATGCACTGCTAATAACTCAAATTTAATACTCGGATAATTTTTTTCCGGTTCTCTAAGTTTTCTCCCGAAAAATTCAACAGGTAGCAAATGACCATCCTTTTCTTGAGCTAGAACACCTGAAATTGCAACTTTGCTCCCATCCGTGAATAAGAAAAATTCCTTGTTAAAATCGGCAGTTGTGTTGGTTGTGTTGTTAAAATCGGCAAAAGTGTTGGTTTTTGTACAATTTCTTCCTGAATTATCAGGAAAGCTTTTTCTGCTTCTGGACTCCACTTGAATTTAACTTTATCTTTAGTCAGCTCTATTAAAGGGTTAACTTTGTCTGAATAGTTGGGTATTAGCGTCCGAAAATAATTCGCTAAGCCCAATAAAGATCTGACCCTCTTTTTCGATTTTGGTCTGACTAAATTTTTTACTTTTTCAATATTCTTTTGTGATGGAGAATATCCCATTTGATTCACCCTAAATCCTAGGAATTCTATTTCTGCTTTGCAAATTTGCATTTTTGAAGGTTCGATTGTCATGTTGTGATTTATTAATACCTGTAGAACTTCTTCTAAGGTTTTCGTCATCTCTGCTATTGTGTTTGCAGATATCAACACATCATCAATGTAGTATGATACTTTGCTTTTGTCAAAATGACCCAGAATTTTATCGATTACTTCTGCAAAAATTGCGCTAGAATTTCGTGTGCCAAAAGCTAAACGAAGTGGCATATGTTTTCCAAATTCCGTAATAAACGCTAATTTTTTGCAATCTTCTGGTTTTAAATTTATTTGGAAAAAAGCACTATGTAATTCTAGCACCGTATAGTATTTTTTACCGCTTATTTTTTGTAATAAGTCTTTTACGTCCGGCATCGGATAAGTATAAGGTTGTAAAATTTGGTTTAATAGTCTTAGGTCGGTTGCCATTCTAAACTTGGGTTCTGCATTCGGGTTATTACTCGGATTTTTCTTTCTAACGAAAATAACTGGAAAAGCATACTCGGAGTCAGTCTTCTCTATAATTTTAGCCTGTAACAATTGTTCAATTTCCCTTTTCGCATACTGTCTTACTGCCTGAGGCAATTTATATGGCTTAGCTTGTACCGGGAATTCATGATTCAATTGAAAACTTGGTGCGACAAACGCTGATTGCCCCAATGTTTGATAACTTTTTGAAAATGCATGAACATTGCCCATTAAAATTTTTCGAAATTTTTGTTGTACTTCCTCTGATAAATGGCTTAAATCGAAATCCGTCTCTTTAATTTCTGCTTCTCGCAATTTTCTTACATCTTCTATATTTAAATTATTTATTTCATAAAATGTCCCTTTCTCTATATTATCAGTTGAGTCATCTTGCTTGCACTCAAAGTTCTTTATAATTTCCCCCATTTTAGTTCCTTTCTGAATAATTAACTTTTGTAACAGTTTATTCTTTATTATAATATTTATGTTATTATTTTTTTGAACTTCGTGTAACGAAGTCTCGCATGAAAATTTACTATTTTCTTGAATGGGGTCAAAAATAATCACATCTGACATATTTATATCCTCTGGGCATTTTAATTTTACAATTTTCGATTCTTCAGGTTGGAGAAAAATTCTATTTTTAGTAATGGCAAACATACTTTTATTTGAATGTTCCCCTGAATTACATGGCGTAATGTTATTCACTTCATAATTATTTACTTCACTTGCAACGTTTAATTTAATTTGTTGATTTTTAAATTTTAATGTTTTATTGCATAAATCCAAAATCACATGATTTTCTTTGAGATAATCGTACCCTAATAACATTTGGTACTGCCTATCAAAATCATCATTAGTGACATAAAATGTGCCTGTTGTGAATATACCTTTTAATCGAAAAGTTAATTTTACACATTGTTTAAAAAAAAATCTTTGAATTTGTTAAAGTTTTAATTTGGATCTGATTGCCCAAATATTTGATTTTGACGTTTGTATCTTTAATTTTTTTGAATAAAGAAGGTGATAAAAGGGAAACAGCAGCTCCAGTATCCAGTAACGCTTGTATTTCGACGCCCTGTATACTTAGTGATATAATTGGCAGACTATCTTTGTCTGCATTTGTTATATTTGCGATTGTTTTATTTATTTTATCGATTTCCGTCTCTGAAAATCCCGAATCTTGATCCGATTTCGCTGTTTTCTTTGCCCATTTTTTTTTTTTTTTTTTTGCGCTTTTCAAATTGATAACCATTTTGATCATAATTCTCAGAAATATATCCAAAATCCCTATTTCCCGAATTCCAGTTAGGTTGTGAATAATCATACATCCCATAATGCGTCGGGTAATTAAAGGAATTGTAGTAATAATTATAATATCGTTCATAATCATTATAATGAAAATTGTTATTGAAATGGGGACCCTGATAATCATTGTGTTTATTAAAGAGTTTCTTATTCCGCGGAACACTATCATCTCTAATTGCATGTTTTTTTTTCTTTGATTTTTTTAGTTTTTCAATCTCCCCTTTTAATTTCTCGATTAGTTCTTTGTTTTGCTTACTTGATTCCATAATGTTCTCATAAAGATCTTTGTTTTCTTTATTTATTGCGTTAATTTCCTCAAACTTTGATTCATTATACGCACTTTCCATAAGTTTTGCTAACTCGCATGCCTCCTTGAAGGACCTGGGCGCATTTTTACGAACATCTAGTGCAATATCCTGTCTAACTGAATTTAAAAAATTCGACATTTTTAAGATTTCGATAAAATTCTCTTCCTTATTATCCACATTTTCGCCTGCACTTTCGATATAAGATTTTACACCCTTTTTAAACTCCAAAATGAAATCCTCTATCGTTTGACTTGCGGCCTGTTTTAAATTTAGGAAATTGCTCTGAGCATTAAGGAAGCTTAGTTTTGTACCAAATAACTCCACCAAATTATTTTTAAATAAATTATAATTGGTCTCGTTATATTTTTCAATCTGTTTACTTAAAATATGTTTTGCGTCCCCAGTAATTTTAGCCTTTAAAATTAATAATTTAGTTTCTTCCTGTATATCTGTCGAATTCAAAATATTATCAAATTCCTCTAAGAAAAATATAATGTTTTTGTTCTTTTTATTGTCAAATGGTGACACTAACTTAATACGTGTATCTATATCCAGCGTCTGAGTCATTTTTAACAAATATTAGTAATCAATGTATACTTTTTCAAAATATCAATTCAAAAAAGATCCTATACCTCTTAAAAGAATATTTTGCATCTCATACTATTTTCTCTATATTACAACATATGTATGAAAATATTCTAAATTGCATAAATACATAAAAACAACAGCACTAAAATTTAAAAAAAAAAAAATTTCTTAGGAGATGAAGTTGTTTTGTAGATTATTCTTTTACACACATAAATACCCCTAAAATATTTATAATACACGTATATATAAAAAACAACATAATTTCATTTAACAGAAAAATATCTGTCTTTTTCTACAGAAACAACAATCTTATTTTATTTTTTTTTTATATGTAAATAATGTACTACTACTTCGTAGTACGACTCATAAATTTTCTTTCGTATCAAGGTGATACAATTTCAAAAATCATGATCTATTGACATTTCAATCATTTTTATACCAGACATATTATCAAATTTTACTTATTATTCTTATTATTATTATTTATACAGTATATATAAAAAAATTATTTTTACAAATGTGTCATCTGTGATGTGAATGCCATTATTTCTCAATGGTAACTGAGATCCAACCAAAAGAGAAAAGAGAGGAAAAAAAAATTGTAATTCCTAAATTTACCTATTATAAATCCCAGAATTATTTTTTTCATTTCCTTTTTTTTTTTTTTTTTTTTTTTTTTTTTTTTAACATATATTATTCATTTTATTTATATAAAATTATTATATGTGTGTCATTATTGTCACAATAATAAAATTAATTTTAATAAAATTTTAATCAATTAAACTTAAATACCTACAATATCTTTAAAATTGTGACATTAAAATAATACTTAAATTTATTTTCCTTTATTATTATTATTATTATTATTATTATTATTTCTAATGACCTCAGATGAACGTTCCTGAGTCATAGCACCATTTTACTATGAAGGGGGGGATGCTGGACAGATAATTACACCTGTTTATTTTCTATTTAATTTACATCCAAAATTGTTAATTGGTCCAAATCATCCAAGCAACCTCATAGTAAATTGGTATATAATTTTATATACCTTAGATAAATTCAAATAACATAAGTGATCGTAATTACATAATTCTAGTAGAAGAGCAACGCGAAGCATTAATAAAATTAAATTATAACTCGCGTCAAAATGTAATTATTAAATTTAAATAATTACGACCAAAATTAAGAGTTTGCGTTGTGAATTACTTAGACGAACTCTTCCACTTATGAATTAAACTAAAATTTAAGCTGTAAAAATAAATTGACACACCTTAAACATTATCAATTAAATAATTACAGAAACTTTTTAAAACTTGATTAAATATTTTATTTACATTGAACACAACTATATACAGAAAAACATAATATTAATTCAAAAATAGAAAGCAACACTTTTGTTTGCTTCTCATTATTTTATGTATATTTAATCTTAAAAAAAAAGACAATATTTTCATATACTCTAATTATTATATTTGTTTCTTTTTGCTAAAAGAATAATTCTCTTTCATTTTTAAATTACCTTAATTTTATTTAATTATCGGTTTTGTCGGATCTCAGATTACTCTCTACCATAAAATATCAGAAAAGTATATTTATAATTTTTCATATGATTTTAAGTGGTAAAAGAAAAAGTTGAAAGTAGTACCTTTTTTTAATATACGGGATGGTGGCCTTTATTCATCAAATTCAGAGTTGTCGCGTTGCTTAGGATCATATTCATATGTCATCAGGAATTCGCTTCGTATCAGAGCGGCGACCTCGGGATGGCAGGATGCATAGCTACGGACCTCTGTAGAACAATCCACTGTGTTTTAACATCAGGAAGACATCCTCAATTAGGCTTGCTTAGGCTCACTCCGATATGTACATCAGGAAGACATCCTCAATTAGGCTTGATTAGGCTCACTCCGATATGTACATCAGGAAGACATCCTCAATTAGGCTTGATTAGGCTCACTCCGATATGACCATATCGCCTGGGCATTACTAGGGCTTTTTGGATTCATTGCACGGGCTTTCAGGAGAGCTCCTGCGTCCTCTACATCTTTTTTCAGACTCCCTTTTTCAAACCTTATTCTTCTTGCACACCAACTCCTGCAGTGGGTGGAACTATTTTTGTCTAGTCCACTGTTATTGGATGTGAGAAGATTTTGCATTATTCTTCGATAGGACTATTAGCTAACAGTCTGCAAATGGCCCCTTACATATACTTTAATATTATTATCTGCCTTAAAGTTTGGGTGGTCTGAAAAGCCATAAATTTATCCCAACACTTTTATTGAGGCCATAAATTTATTCCAACGTTTTTATTATTTTACGATTTCTAATTATACACCACTTTCCATTGGCTTGTCATAAAACGACACCATGGCGTCTGGCTATTGTTGTTGTCTGAGATCCGAACTCTATTCAACATTATACATTCATTTTACAATACAACAATTTTTTAAAAATATATTTTTAATATTTAAAATCAACTTAATAATTTTTGTATGAACTTACACTCCTATTTTACTTAAATATATAAACATTATAATTTTACACTCATAATTATATTTTATAAAAAATATTTATACAAACAGAAATAACAAATTACGCAATTTTACTATGATTTAACCAACGTGGTGCGGGAACATATCATTGTTATATGTTGCCCAGCAATATGCAACCATTCTGTCACAGAATGAATATTAAATTTAAAAAGTCAAAAATGTATTCAAAATAAAATAAACATATTTTAAACCTCTTAAACCAAAGTTAGTGTAATTTCAGTTTCATTAAATTCTATTTTAAAATATGCATTTTATAGGGCATTTCTCGCAGAAAGCAATCAATAGTGTTAATGGTTTAAAATATAACAAATATATTTTTAAATATATTTTAAATTAGTAAAAAATGGAAAATTGTCTTGAAAGTAGATTTAATATGTTTCTTTTTCAGATTGTTTAAATATGCTTTATCGCCAGTCATGCATATTAAATAATACATTTTTGTATGAAAACTAGTTGGATGTGCCAATCGCAAAACTTTCTTCTATCTCATATATTTCAATCTTTCAAATTGTTGTTACAACTGTCAATATTTCATTTTTACTAGTTCAATACTATATCAATTTTGACTTTCATTTTATATTTCTGTTCCAGTCAATTAATCGGAGTAAAAACGAGTTAATCTCGATCATGATATTTACTAAAATCAATAGTTTTCCGTTTTTCTGTTGTATATCAGCTGTTCACGAATAGTCGGCTTATCAGGCCCGTTGACTCGCGAGCCGTCGGTTTACGATAAAACTACGAAAATAAAAAAAAATACACAAAAATCTCTATTATAATGCCCTTTTTAGGCGGAATATTTACAAATTCAGGGAGGAGATTCTTGCCGTGTCTAAAAACATACACAAAAAAATTTGGTTCAATTATATGCAAATTTTCGTACACTTTTCGATAGTAAAATATTGAAAATGGCACAAAAATCGCTATTACAGCGCCCCTTTGGGTGGAATTTTCCAAATTCAGGGAGGACTTTCTTGCCATGGCCAAAAACATACCAAAAAATTTGTTTCAATTCTATGCATAACTTCATACACTTTTCGATGGTACAATATTCAAAATGACACAAAACTCGCACAAAAATCGCTATTACAGAGCCCCCTTCAGCCGGATTTTTTCCAAATTAAGGGAGAACTTGCTTGCCATAGCCAAAAACTTAAAAAAAACTTTTTGGTTTAATTCTATGTATAACTTCATACACTTTTCGATGGTGCAATGGCGACAGGCGGACAGACAGACATTTTCTATAAACATGCTTTTTGGAATCTCTGACCCCTGAAACGTCTAAATCCGTCAAAAACAGGAAGTCAAAAAATTTCGATTATAATACTTTCTTCTATTGAAGATAGAAGAAAGTAATAATTAATTATGACAGCTTAAAAGAAGATAAAACTATTTTAAATCCCATTCTCGAGTTATAATTATTTCTAATTTTGTATTAAATTCTATTTATTCTACAGAAGGATAAATAATCCATTAGAAATAAGTCAACTATTAATTAGAATAAAAAATATTAAACGAAATTTTCTGTAACTATTCAATAAATTTTTGAACACAATTGGACATTTTCGTATGTATAACACGAAAAATGATTTAAAAAGTCAGTGATGTTTTGAAAGTAGTGTATGTAACAATTCTTTAAAAAAAAAAGGCTAAATAAGTTTTAATCTCATCTCCTAATTATAAACTTTATGATTAATTGTTCATTTTAAGTAATATTTTTTCAGAGAAAGTTATCCAGTCAATTATCTATTACACATAAAATAAATGTATACTTTAACATGTTTAAATAAAGATTAAGTACAGCTTAATTTCATTACTAAATAAATTTTATCTTCTATCGAAAATTTTAAATAAACTTTATCCTCTAAAATAATATAAAATGTATTTCAAATAAAATAAATCTATCGTTTAAAGTAGACAAAAGAACGCGAATACATATAAATATTAAATCTTTATGCTTAAAAAAATGAATATGAATTGTAATTAACCCTTAAATTTGTTCTTTGTTGTTGTTCTTTGTTCTTGTCTAACCCTTAAATTTGTTCTTTGTTTGGTATGTTGCCTTTCGGCAACATACCCAATTTAGGCTTCTGAAATACTATAAAATAATATCGAAGCTATAATGCCTAATATTGCAAATAAAATACATTCTGAAAATATTATTAAATCGATTTTCAACCTGTAGATGACAATACTTGTGCTGTTTAAGAATAAAGATAGATTTATTTTTTCAATTGTTGCTAAATGTTCTTTTTGTTTTGTTTTGAAGTTTGCGAAATTTTGCCATTTTGTTCTGCAGTGAGAAAATAAAATTTATTTCTTATCATAGTTCTTAATTTTCTTATGTGTTTAATATTATGGAATTTTATCAAAGTAAATTACTTTTTCAATTAAACACCAGTAGTGCCGATTAGTAACAACCTGTTTTTTAGCCGTAAACCATACTTAAAACAAAATAGGATTTTTTAAAAGTATTTCTCCCATGATTTATTTAAAAAATGAAAGCCGAAAAACATTTTTAAAAATATTTTTGAAAAATCAGGCATTTAAGGGTTAATCCGTAATCTTATATTTAAAATAATCATTTAATCTGTAACAATATGAAGAAGTTATTTAAAATAAAATGACTAGTGATCTGTTTTAGCTAGAAATATCAGAATAAGATTAAATACATTTTAATATCTTTTTACTTTTAAATTATTATGAACCCTTCATTTTAACGTGGCTTTATTCGGTTAAAAATACAATGGCAGAAAAAGAAAAAGAAATATGTATACAAAAATTTAAAAGATGATTTAACAATTATTAATACCCATATAGAACTATGTTTAATCCATAATCGTACAACGACGTTTATTTTACAAAATAAGTAATAACATGTTTATAAAATTGAAAATATTCTTAAAAATAATTTTTAATATAAAACGAAGATTTTAAATAAGGTATAATTTTTAATATTAAACGAAATTTTAAAATAAGGTTTCATGCATTTTAAATAGCATATTCAAAAGGGGAATTAACATTATGCTTTAAATAAAATAGTTATTCTGTTAAAAATACTTTACAGAAAGATACATACATTTTATTATCCCTATTCAACTGCATTTTGTCCTTTTGAATAATGCCTTTTAACTAATAACTATTGTAAAATAATATGATTGAAATAAAATACTTGTATTTCAATCTTATAAATAAATATGATTACGGAAAATTGTAATGAGTAATTTATAGTTGATGGAATCGATCCATTATCAGGATTAATTCTATAAAATATTGTGTTTAAATAAGGAAGTCCTTCAAGTAGCAAATGCTTCATCAGACAACACACTCTTCAGCTAGAAATATTGATTATTTTTTTATTTGTTTCAGATTAACCTTGAATTATTTTTATGATATCATTCATTGAAGTTATACGATTGCCTTCGGAGAGATTTTTGTAACATTATTAAACAATGTCTCCTTTTGCGCATTATATTGAAGAATACAGTAATACCTCGACTTACGTCAGCAATTCTTTCCAAGACTAGCGACGTAAGTCGAGGTACATTGAGATAAGTAATTAAATTTTAAAAATCAAAAAACCCGACAGCGTAAAAAGCGAACTAATTTTTTATTAATAAACTTTATAATATACTTATAACTACTTAAAAGGTGACAAAAACATATAAAAATATTATTTAATGTAACCCGAGATCTTTCCAACACACACGCGTTCATTTTCAAAGGGATAAAAGATGATTGACTGAATAGAAATACATTTAAAAACAAAAACAAAAATAGTACGCATGCGCAAGCGGAGTTCAGTCCATTTCTCTGCAGAGGGGTGAAAAGATCAGTTCATATTATCAAGAGGTCGTGAAATATTTAGGATATTGTACCAAATTGCAGGAATATTATAGGAAAAGAGGTTTTTACAAACATTATCACTTCTAAGTAAAATTTCAATGAATTCACGGATTATTGATGAGTAGTGGTTAGACGTTGAAATGATAATTTTAGCTTTTTCGAAGTTTATCTTGATATTTTCTGTTTGATACAATCTGGATAAAGCTGTATTGGGTTTGTTAAACTTGATATGAGAAATGTGCTCTTTTAAACTTTCCTTAAATTTTCGACATGTCATACCAATATAAAATAAATTCTTATGTTGCTCTGTGCTGAATGGGATGATGTAGACTCCAGCTTTTTCATAATCGGGAATAGGATCAATTTTGCTGTGAATCAAATCTTTCAATTTTGTTGGAGGTTTAGCTGTTAAATTAATATTATATTTTAGTAAGGCATATCTTAATCTCTCATAAAGCTGTGGGATATAATCAAATGTGCAATAAATAGACTTGGTCAAATTTAATTCCTTCTTCTGTCTTGGTTGTTTTGCTTGATTAACTAATTTATTAACGTGTTGAGGAGGGAAACCATTCTCAATAGCAATTTGTTTTATTATACTAATCTCGTCTTCTATGTATTTATCTGTACAAACTTCGAAGGCACGTTTAACGTAAAACCTGTAGGCAGCAATTTTATATGAAAATGGTGAGTTACAATCAAAAGGAATAGTGTTGTTAGATCTGCATGGTTTTCTATAAATAGTACGCTCCAATTTATTTCCATAACTACTCTTTATTAATTTAATATCAAGGAAGGGTAAAATACACTCTTTCTCAATTTCTAACGTAAACTTTATCTTTGTATCCAACTCATTAAGTTTTAACAGGAAATTATTTAAAGACCGCAAATCGTGATCCCAAATTATGATCACGATTTGCGGTCTTTAAATAATTTACTGTTAAAACTTAATGAGTTGGATACAAAGATAAAGTTTACGTTAGAAATTGAGAAAGAGTGTATTTTACCCTTCCTTGATCAGGAGATGTCTATGATGGTTCGAGTTGCAGTAAAGCTAGAGATCCTACCTACACAACTTCCAGGTTGTGTAATATTTAAACAGAGCTTCTGACTGTAAAATAGTCAATGAAACATCGTCTTCATTTTGAAAGACCTATCCAATGATAGGCCACTCAATAGGGTGCGTAAATTTCTTTTTCGTCTCTGCCACCATTTTGCATTTTACGGCCGTCATTTTGAATTTATAAAAACGAAACATATCCTATAACCATCGGGCGGTTAAAGCGAATCGATAGAGACCTCATTCATTAAAATCCATCCAGCGTTGGGATATTTCGAGGATATAAAGAAATCCACAAACACAGATACGCGTGAAACACATAACCCTTCTTGGCAGTCGGGTAAAAAAGGGATAAGTAATAAAAATTCACCAAAATCTAATGAACATATTCTAAAGTATTTAGGGATTATGTTACATACATTTAAAATTAGGAAAAAAATTGAGTATGCAATACAAGAATTTGGAGTAAATCAATAAGTTTTTAACTTACAATTTACTGTTTTTCTAGCTGTCCCGTTCGAGTATTTGAGGATGTTAGTTTTATAAGCTTTTTCTAGTTACTTTGTTTGTTTGTTACTATCACTTGACTGTCACGGGAAAGTATCCCTTCATAGAACCAAAAGTCTTCAAAAGTTCAAAATGCGTCTTAATTAAGGAAATTTTTTCTCGGGCATGACGACGTAAGCGCGGGTAACGTAAGTCGAGGGGACGATAGTCGGAGTACTACTGTAGAACCAAAAATCATTTTTAAAAACCATGTAAAACAGCAGTATTTTTTAAAATATTTTATTTTTTAAATAAAAATATTTCTACATGTTAAAAATAAAAATATTTCTAAAAATATTTTCATATATTTCTAATATTTTTAAGTAAAAATATATTGCTAAAAATCATTTTTAAAAATCACGTAAAACAGCAGTATGCATTTTAAACATTTTATTTTATAAATAAAAAAATTTCAAAACACAGGAATAAATTTTCACTTAAGTGAAACTTCAGAGCTTAAATTTAAATAAAAAATTTTTCTTCTGTAGCATTTTTTATGATGGCAGACCTTCAGAAAAATGCACGACTCTCACAATTTTAACCACTTTCTTTATCATTTATACAAAAAACAAAATTTCAGCACAAACTCAGATATCTTCAAAATTTTCGCTATTTCAAAACCTATATCATCATATAAAAAAGAAAAAAAGAAAAGAAAAAAAATGCAATTTAACAAATTACAACGACCATTTGGAAAATGATTTTTTCAAAGACTAAAATTTAAGACATAAAAAATCGCACGGAGTTGATCATACATTACGTACGCCATGGATTACATTTTTTGGTACTGTAAATTTTTAAACTTCTACGGAGCTGGTCATTCATCACGTACGCCATGGATTAAACATTAATATTCCTGGACCCATTTTAAATGAAATTTCATTCTTAAACTTCTAAACATCCCGCAATATTACTTTTTACACCGTCGTATAGAGAAAAAAATGTACCTTTAAATGCAATTTGTTTGAAATCTGTATCTCGATTTGTTTCTGAGTTATTAATTTTTTTTTGTAGTTTTTATTCCTTTTCTGTCGTAGTGGCAACAGAAGTATCCATCTCTGTTGAAAGTAAAGGGAAAAATAAAGATTACTGTATAGACCCATCAGAAAACGAAAAAAATGCGGATTCAACTAATAAAACGCTTCAGATATGTTTTTTATTTCCTACCCTGACAGAAGTCAATAACCATTTTTCCAAATCGTTAATAAATAAATAAAATAATAGGGGAGAGTAGCCGATTTTGGACCACTTCACATGTTTTCACATGTAACTCACTTCATTTTTGGAATATCTGCAAAATACCACTACACGTGGTCAATCTATTCATCTACTAACTAAATAAATTTTTAGAACAATTTCTGTTTGAAAATCTTAAGTTATATTTTAATTTGAAAAATTTGTCAAAAGTGGTCCAAATTCAGCGACTGGTCGCCTAAGTTGAAGCTCCAGTCTCCTAAATTGGACCAAACAATATTAGGCAGTTTTAATGTGTTGGGAATGTAACTAATTTCATTAATAGCAAAGTTTGCAATTAATAAAAGAATCAAACAAAGCAACAGCAATGAAATATAATGAAATCAAATGTCTGAAAGTAAGAGTAATTGTTTTAAATCGAAATGTGTTCAAAATATAAATCAAAGTTATAAGTAATTAAGAATAGAAATTATGGAATTAATTGCCAGTTACTTTAATATCATGAAATATGTTATGAAAGGCTTACACATGATTTTCTTTTGTTCATTTTTTATACCAGCGCACACAATATCAAACCATATTTGGCAATCTGAGCGCTGAACCATTTCTACTATTTTATTTTTCTTGCAAATTAGGCAAAACCAGCCATCACTGTCTTATTTTTTCTTTTTAGATTCTGAATCATTAGACGCTTATTTTTGCTACCGAAGTTTTCTTTACCTTATGTCTGTAGTTCTTCCCTTTCATCATTTTCTTTCAAAATGAATTACACTTATTTCTTAAAACTTGATTTTTTAATTGCTTTTGTGCTTTGAGAGCTTCCTTTTTGTTTTTGTTTTCATCTCAAGGTTTACTTTATATGGCGAGGATTGTTAAAGCAACCATTTTTTGGCTCCAACTGTACTTTGACTTAACTGATTTTGGCAAGGGAGATAACATTTCTATTGATTCTTTGGGTAGATTCCTTGATCCAGATATAAAAAAAATAAATTAAAATATAAAAAATAAACTTTCATGGAGATAGTAATCCATTATAAAATTTAAAAAATATAAAAAAATAGTTTCCAAAGCGTACAGTCCTTGTAATTCATTATTTACTTTTCAAGTTTATGATTGTATATCTGGTCCAATCTAAACAAATCAAATTGGTCCAATTAAGACAGCCGCGCACCTTTTTTTTAGAAGAGATAATCTCAAGACTAAGAACAAAAACGAAAGCAAACAAATCCGCACGAAAAATATGTGCAATAAGCACATGAATCTAGATATGTATATGAAAAGATAACAACTTATCTTAGTTTTAAATTATTGTCTTACGTTTTGTAGGAAAAAAATAAATCAAAACAATTTTTTTTTTAATTGTCTGAAAACAATACGTGGTAGCTGGGTGCTTCTTCTAATCATAAAGGAAGTAATCCCGATGAGTAGGATTTCAGCAGTAGATGGCGTCTTTCTCTGTAGTTAACGGCAGAATTGCAACGGTCCATTTAAAGGGGAGGTTCAAATATGGTTACTCTCCCCTACAACTATAACTCTACTAGGCGTTCGTTCCCGACGTTCAATCCGATTTTCAGAAAATGATAAAATATAAATTTTACCCCGTATTCTACCTATGAAATAAATAATATTTAGATGTCTGTAACTGAAAATCTAAGCAAAATGGAAAGAAAAGGGAAAGCGATCTAGAATGCTATGAAGAAACAGGTTTTAATATTAGATCAGAAAATAAATTAAATTTTTTGACAGAAAATTACATTTGCAGTAACTGGTGCTATTGAATGAAAGTAAAAATGATTTAATAAGCGAAAAAAAGACATTTTTATCTTCGTTTGTGATTGCCAATGTCGCCTAAAGAATAAAATTTCAGAATTTTAATAAACCTGTAACTTATGAATTTATGAGAAATATTTTAAAGTACGAATAAAATGTTAGTAGATATATTTAAATCAAAAAGTATTTTATTAAAAAAAGCAACGAATATCGTTAATAATGAAAATAACTGAGTAAATAATATGACTTCGACATTAAACTCTATCGGACATAACTTTATTTTATAAAGCAAAAATATGACCTCGAGTAGTAGCACTTGCGTCATATTGAAAGTGGCAACGAACTAACCAATAATTTCAGTTTATACTGTAATTTTTTTAAACTTCTAAACATCGTGTAATTTAATTTTTATTTCGTCAAATATAAAATCAAATATAATATATATATATATATATATATATATATATATATATATATTTTACAAGAATCTTTTATAAGCATCCAATGTCTTTAAAACCACACTTAATTTCATGACTACATTATATATATATATATATATGTATATATATATATATAAAATAAATCCGTTACAATATTTTTATTTGGCGTGCGCCTCTATTATGGTGAATTGACCGGTTTGGTTAAGGCTTAGTAGAAAGTGCGAACTGATGAATTTAATTAAAAAATATATATGGTTTGCCCTGTTTCTTTTTTAAGGTATGGCAACCGGAAAAAATGACATTGTATCTATAATACGGCAAATAGCAATTTACATTTTTTTCTTTCAGGTGTTATGCAAAAATGGACACAAAAAGATACAGTAATCTACTATTTTCCCTTTACTTTCTACAGAAATGGAGTACTTCTGTTGCCACCTTTCCAGAAATTGCTTTAAAAACTACAAAGAATATCTGAGAAATAAATTGAAATGCAGTTATAAAAAAATTGCATTTAAAAGTACTCCCCCACCCCCCTGTACGACGGTGTAAAAATTAAAAATGTGCGATGCTTAGAAGTTAAAAAAATTGCAGTACGTAATCAGCATTTAATCGTACAATGATACAACAGCTTCGTTTTACGTGTGGCTTATGGTTAGTTGTAACGTTATTTTTAAATGACGACATTTTAATTGTTGTCTGTTAGCAATAGCATATCCGGGGGCAATAATAACAATATTAATAAAAACAAACAATTTTAAATTAGTAATAAAAAATTTGATAAAATTGACACATAATAAAACTATCGAAGCGCTTGCAGGGCCTGTACAACATTGAGCTGAACGAGTTTTTGTATAAACATTCATGTCATATGGTGAAGCAGAAATTGGTAATATCTAATTTTGAAATGAAGATTATTATTATGATTAATGTAATATCAAAATAAAGTTTGTCATCAAGCATTTCAAAAACTTGATTTTTCATACTTGAACTGCGGCCATAAGATTTTGACGCGTTTAAAACTCTATATTTACACCGTCCTTCAATATTATTCCTGCCTACATCTCTAAATTCGAGTTCCCAACGAAATTTGTGAATCGTCGCAGGCTCTAAATTATGTAAGCGCGCGTAGATTTCAACTTAAAGATGTCCGGAGGTCAAAATTCTATTGTCTTTACTGAAAGGAATTTTTTAATAATTTTTTTTCTTGAAATATGTCTTACTGAAAAATATTTTTCTGATAAAAAGTTTTTGAAAACTTTGAAATTTGTTTAATAAAAAATTAAAGTTTTAATTTAAATTAAAGTTTTAAAGTTAAAAAATTAAAGTTAATTTTTTATTAAACAAATTTCAAAAACTTATATATTTTTTTCGGCCAAAGATCGGGTACTTTTCAAGCAGGCCGCGTATGTTGCATCAGAGATTATTTCTTTATTGTATTCGCACCACTCTTTGAAAACCGATCTCTGCCATACACTTATACTAGGATAATTTCAAAGAAATGTACCACAAATATTTTTTTTTCCAAATTGTGGTATGAAAAAGTATAAAAACAAACATCAGGAATTCATCAACAGAATCAGGGGTGGGGGGGGGGGGATTATTATTATTACGTGTGGAACCCGTCAAACTTCGACGAAAGAAAATGTTTAAGAAGGAACTGTTTCATTAATTTATGATAAACCTGCAAAATTAGTTACAATAAAAAATGCATCTTATATTGGCTAGTCTAATTCCCAAAGAAATATTATTTTAACAGAAAGGTTACTGCTGTTCTATAAAGACACTCTAAATTTTTGTAAAACGTTGCGTATCAGTATGTGATTTCAATTGCGTTACATTCAAAAGTGAATCATTTCCACCTGTGAAGAATTTCAAAGCCGCTGGAGTGAAAATGATGCTTTTCTACAACACTTATGTCAGTTTTATGGCTTAAAATTCTGTATTTTATTTGATATAAAATGATTTCATTTGCATCCGCTGAAGAATTCCACATTTATGATCGAGGCTTAAACGACATCTATAGAAAAGTAGGCATATGACGTCACTATCGCGGAATAATACATAAACCAAGGAAAATGAGGTGTCGTAAATTCCACAAAAAATCGGCTATACCTACTAAGCCCTCCTTTTTTTGTAACATTAATATGGCTACTTAAAATTAAATGTAGTTTAAAAGAGCTCTCTGTTTTATCAGAAATCAATCATTTACATTCTTTTCACGTATTTTAATTACAATTTTTTTTCAGTTGTTATTAGAAAATGGCAGCAAAAAGATATAGTAATCTATTATTTTCCAACTATTCTTTCTTTTCTTTCTACAGAAATGGTCACCATCATTACAGAAATGGCATTAAAACTACAAAAAGATTAATATGTAAGAAATAAATTGAGATGCAGTTTACAAACAAATTGCCGTTAAAAGTACTTTTTAGTAAAAATTGAAAATGTGCGATGCTTAGGAAGCTTAAAAAATTGCGGTAGAGTTTATCAGTATTTCACCGTACAATGATACATTTTCTTCGTTTTACGGCTGGCTTATGTAACGTAACTTAACTTTTTAGGGAGGAAACTTTAATTGTTGCCTGAAAGAAATAGCATATCGAGGACTAATAGTCGCCAGCCAGTCTTAGCATGTAATCAAAATGTTGAATTAAAATTTTGTATTGAATTTGAAATTTATTAAGAATAAAAGACGTATTATGAATTAAATTAAGCCACTTATATTAATCAAGAATATCGCTCACTCGCAAGAAAAGTCTCACAAAAAATCTCGCAAAAATTCATTTTATGTTTTATTCCACTAATAGGTCTGTCATAGGTGTGTCTTGCTACACTAAAAGTTTCACGTGTAGTTATACGGAAAATCACTTTATTACGCGATATGTCCATTTGCGACCTAAAAAGAGGGGTGGATTGTGTGGGAGGTAAAATTACCCAACCCTCCAGACCTCATCCTATGTCTTCATTCTTAAGGGTTTTATGCACGTTTTTACTCCTGCATGCAGAGCTCAATGCTATAATTTCATGTTACAGTAAAATCATGCAAATTTTCCTTTTGCCTCTCCTGTGAAATTTACTTTTGTCGAGATGTGTCACTTTTCTTGCGGGTGAGCGATATAGGACTTGAAGGCGAAATATTAAGAATAAAATCCCAACTTGCATTTGTACTTAAATATTGCCACTTTTATTATTATTGATTCCGCAATAAAATTATGTAATAATTTATAAATTATGTAAAATTATGTAATAATTTTATCTAGTAATAAAGTAATATAGCGTATGTTTTTAAATTATATCTTATTACATATAATATAAAAATACATAAATTATTTCATACAAAAATTATATAATATATGTAATTATGTTGTCACATACAACGCAGATTAAATTAAAGACTCAATAATCTAAACTAAGCTAAAAATTGCTAAAAGTCATAAAAAATGCACCTAAAAGGCATATAAATACCTATATTCAGATCGACATATGTTTCATCGCTCAAACGGCGACATTTTCAATATCTTTGTCGATACAATTATTTTCGCTTTTTTTTTTTTTTTTTTTTTTAAGAAATTGGTAAATGAAATCACGAGAGCTCATGTACAATAAAAAACAAATGCAAACATAAAATAAAATAAAATTGGACATTTGTCAGCGTGAATTAACTTCTACTATTGTTTCTAATCCTGCAGAGCATCTCTTACCAAATTTTAGGTAAATCAAGGGAGGCCGAATCATTGCAAATATTCTCGCTGCGTAAAAATATCTCTATCGATTCCCGGATAATGAATAGTAAATAAAATCTTGATGGTTAAATAATTCTACTGTTTTTAAAATCAATGTGTACCGGTTCTTTGCTGCATAATCTGTCCAAAGTTGTAGCTCTCCCGTTGTACTTGATGCCTTCTATATGTTTTATGATTCTAGCTTGAAGTTTTCTGTTTGCCCTAGCCATATAAAATTGCCTTATTCTACCCTCTTTGGTGAAAGGTATTTCACATACTCCCGATAATTGGTTTTGTTCAATTGGATCTATTTTCTTACCCGCTATGTTTTTTAATTTTAAGGAAGGTTTTGCAATAAGGAAGATATTGAATTTATTGAGTTTATATTTCAATCTTTCGAAGAACCCAGGAAATATTGTAAAGTGGATAACTTGGAATTTTGTGCATTGAAGTTTCTTTTCTTCTTATTCCTCAAGTTCATAATTAATCTTTCTATACTGATTTCTTTGTATCCACCATTTCTTGCAATATCATACATTTTATTTAGTTCGTTGTTTAACTGCTCGGGGTTACAGACTGTGAAAGCTTTTTAAATAGAATGGTTAAATGCAGAAACTTTGTAGGAAAACGGTGCATGGGTATTATGGGGGGGTAATGGATTGATTAGCTATGGGTTTTCTGTAAACAGTGCGTTCTATTCCCTGTTGAGTTTTGATTAATAACATATCTAAATAAGGTAGCGTACCATTCTGTTCTATTTCCAATGTAAATTTAATTTTATAATTAAGGCTATTAATCTCGTTTAAGAAATTATTGAGCAGGGCATCTGTATGTTGCCATATGATGAAAATATCACCCACGTATCTGATTCATGTATGAGAGGTATAATTTGCATTCAAGTTTCAAGAGGTCGTAATATGAATTTAGCTAATAATCCTGATATAGGAAACCACATTGGAGCCCCATTATTTTGTTTGTAGATTTTGTTGTCAAAAGTGAAGTAATTATTATTAACTATAGGATTAGATGAGCTTTTTAATATAGTTTTCCTATTTTCGTCAACATTCTCCGTGCGGTTAATGCAATTACTTGTTATTTTAACGACATTTTGGGTGTCAGTTGACGGGTATAAAGACATTACATCAAGACTGGCTATTAAATAATTTAGAGGTAAATTTCATTCAGATATTGAATTCAGATATTGAATGAACTCATAAGTTGAAATTATTACATTGTAGGACCTTGGATTAGACGTGGTAGCGTGGTGGTGTCTTTTCGAAGGCGTGTGAAAAGATTTATTAAAGACAAATGTTTTATTGAAATAAAACAAGAGATTAATTCTAGATTGATGTTTGAACACATACAACAATTTTGAGTATAAATTGGTCAAGAGTCGTTGAATGATATTCGACAACTGCTTGATTAAGTAATAAGTCCCAACATGTTGGATAGATTGTCAATAAATAAACAGAGTCTCTGACTTTTCCAATATCGGATTAGGAAAGTTCCTTTCTCCCGTGTTTGAAGAAACGTACTGCTTTGACAAATAGATTCTGTTTGTTCTTCGCTCTTGAGTCAGAGGGAAGAAGTCGTTCACTCTCGGCATATCTCCAAGAAAATATTGTAAACTTGAGAGCCTGTCGCTCTGCACCAGGTCAAACACTTGAACCTTCTCTCTTGAGAATTCAAACTTAACTGCTAATTTTTTTTCATCAAGTATCTCATCTCTAGATCCCTTGATTTAAAACAATAGTGACTCTTTAGACACTAGGATCGTTTCGCATGGGATGTCACTTACAAACTATCGTGTGATTGGTCGCCTGTGTCCTTGCTTCCTTTTTTGGAAACACATTTTCACTTTCACCTTGTTCGTGGGAAATTTCCTCTGCCTTAACTCTAGTTTAACTTTAGTGGCGTATTAAAGGAATACCAGACCAGTTGTCATTGGCGATGATGCATTAGGATCGATCGATTCTATTTGATCTTTCCGGCATACAGTAGGACTTTGCCAAAATCCCTGCTTGTTCTCACAAATACATGGGATTCTCCTATACCAGCCAGTCTCTGTATATTTTAAAGGATTTCTCTGGTAAATCACTACACCCGTTCGATTTGTTACAACATGATCAGAGCTGAGTAAGATATTTTTCAATAAAACTACAAAATTTTTTTCCATATAATACATGGGACTTGAGCATTTTATTTTATGTTTGCACTTGTTTTTCATTGTACATGAGGTCTCGTGATTTTATTTATCAATTTTTTGGTTTCGTTTATAATTTTTTTGAGAAAATATTTGTATCAACAAAGATCTTGAAAATGTCGCCGTTTGTGCGATGAAACATATGCCGATCTGAATAAAGGTACTTATATGCCTTTAAAGTGTATTTTTTTTTTATCCTTTCAGCAATTTTTATTTAAAATATAATAAAGATATTTGAAAAAATTGTTAAAGACGATTTGAAAATTTTTAATATCATGATTCAGTTAATATCATGATTTTTTGTAAAATTGCTTTTAAACAATACTGATTCTAAAAAAATAGATAATTTATTATAAATGTTAAAAAAGTAAACAACTTGTTTCATATAGAATTAATAATTCTTTTTCTCATTGTTTAAATATGCTTTACCGCCACTCGTGCATATTAAAATAATGCTTCTTTCGCACAAATATAATTAACTATGAAAGCATAAAAAATATTAAATGATTTTAAATCCCATTCCTCAGTCATAATTATTCCTAATTTTGCGTTTAGAATTTTTTTTTTTCTACAATAATATAAATAATCCATTTGGAATAAGACAACTATTAATGAATAATAATAATAATAATAATAATAATAATAATAATAATAAAAGCAAGAGTAAATGAAATTTTCTCTAATTATTCAGTTAAATTTGGTACATAATTGGGTTAATTTGTATACAAATAAAACAAAACTCTCAAAAAGTCAATAATGTTTTCGAAATAATGTACTTAAAATTCTTTAAAAAAAAAAAAGGCTAAGTAAATTTTAATCTATCTCACAGTTATACTTTAGCAATCGTAAATAAAAAACATATATTCTGTAACATCATTAAAAGAAGGTTAAATAAAGTTTAATTTCCTTACTGAATTAATTTTATTTTTTATCGAAGATTTTAAATTAAATTTATTCTATAAAATAATAAATACCTTATTTAAAATAAAATAAGTATATATTTTAAAGTTCTTAAGATAAAGTGAACATATATATATATATATATATATGAGGTATTCTCACAATGTTTTGACTTTTAAGTCCCTGAATAAATATTTTTGTTTATTACATATATATATATATATAAGTTCTTATACTGGAAAACATCCCATTGCATGGCTGCATAACAATATTAACGAGATAAATAAGTTTTGGACGATGTTGGGGCTCTAAATATACCACGAAATTCCTATACCGTCCCGTGTCTCTGATGCTGATTTTAGGTAGCTTTCTTTACAAAAAAGCTACCTATTGCAGCCGTTCGGAGGAAAGCGATTTCAAAAAATTTTGGTATATTTTCATCGATCATGACCCCCAGACCCCGAAACCACCCTCCGTTCAAAATTGATATATATATATATATATATATATATATATCTAACCTATGTCACACTGTAACTCCCGTAATTATGAACCGATTTCGATGTAATTCGGTGTGTACATAGTACATACCAATGTCTCGACCGAGTTCGTTGGCCAGCTTCATCCGCCGTTTTGTTTCAAAATGGCGGCCATTTAAAATTTTTAAAAAAATTTAAAACTTGAAATGTGGTACCAAAAAATTAAAAATGGAAAAATATTTTTTTCTTATGTATTTGACCTTTATACAAAGATTCCGGAGCAGTTTTTGTTTCGTCTATATCTTAAAAAATGGCTGAGTTATAGCATTTTGAATTTCTAGCGTGGCTGACATTTTGAAACGTCCTGAATTTTGTCACGCGATAAAAGGCGTATTTATGAACCGATTTGGATGTAATTCGGTGTGTATATAGTACATACCAATCTCTCGACCGAGTTCGTTGGCCAGCTTCATCCGCCATTTTGTTTCAAAATAGCGGCCATTTAAAAATTTTTAAAAAATTTTAAATTTAAATGTGGTACCAAAAAATTGAAAATTGAAAAATATTCTTTTCTTATGTATTTGACCTCTATACAAAGATTTCGGAGCAGTTTTTGTTTCGTCTATATCTTAAAAAATGGCTGAGTTATAGCATTTTGAATTTCTAGCGTGGCTGACATTTTGAAACGTCCTGAATTTTGTCACGCGATAAAAGGCGTATTTATGAACCGATTTGGATGTAACTTCGTTTATACATAGTACATACCTATGTCTCGACCGGGTTCGTTGGCCAGCTTCACCAGCCATCTTGTTTAAAAATGGCGGCCATTTAAATTTTTAAGAAAAATTTAAATTTGAAATGTGGTACCAAAAATTGAAAATTGAAAAAATATTTTCTTCTTATGTATTTGACCTTGATAAAAAGATTCGGGAGCAGTTTTTGTTTCGTCTATATCTTAAGAAATGGCTGAGGTATAGCATTTTGAATTTCTAGCGTGGCTGACATTTTGAAACGTCCTGATTTTTCTCACGTAATAACAGGCGTATTTATGAACCGACTTGGATGTACCTTGGTGTGTACATAGTACATACAAATATCTCGACCGAGTTCGTTGGCCAGCTTCATCCGCCATCTTGTTTCTAAATGGCGGCCATTTAAAGAAATTAAAAAATAAAAAAATTTAAATGAGATACCAAAAAATTGTAAAATGAAAAAGATTTTTTTTTGTATGTGTTTGACCTTAATATAAAGATTCCGGAACAGTTTTTCTTTCGTCTATATCTAAAAAAAAATGGCTGAGTAATAGCATTTTGAATTTCTCTTGTGGCTGACATTTTAAAACGACCTGATTTTTGTCACGCGATAACAGGCGTATTTATGAACCTATTTGGATGTAATTTGGTCTGTACATAGTACATACCAATGTCTCGACCGAGTTCGTTGGCCAGTTTCATTCGCCATCTTGTTTCAAAAGGATTGCCATTAAAAAAAAATTAAATATAAAATTCAAAATGGGGTATTAAAAAATTGGAAAATGAAAAAGATTTTTTTTTTATGTGTTTGGCCTTGATACAAAGATTCCGGAGCAGTTTTTGTTTCTGAAAATTTGTTCTTTTGTTGATATCTTAAAAAATGGTTGATTTATAGCACTTTGAATTTCTAGCATGGCTACCATTTTGAAACGATCTTGTATTTGTCACGCGATAACACACGTATTCGCCTATTTCGATGTAAGAAGGCATGTGGATAGTATACATCAACACCTCGACCAAGTTCGCTGGCCAGATTCATCAGCCATCTTGTTTCAAAATGGCGGCCATTAAATTAAAATATATATATATATTTAAAGTGAGGTGCAAAAAAATTAGAAATTGAAAAAGATTTCTTTCTTAAGTATTTGATCTTGATATAAGGATTCAGGAGCATTTTTTGTTTGTCTTTACCTTAAAAAATGGCTCAGATATAGCAGTTTCAATTTCTATTGTGGGTGACATTTTGAAAAATCTGATTTTTTGCATGCGACAGCACTCCTATATATTAACCGATTCCGATGTGAGTGAGCATGTGCACAGCAATTACTAAGGTCTCGACCAAGTTCACTACTTAGCCTCATCCACCATGTTGTCTTAAAATGACAGGCACTTTAAGAAATTGCCGAATTTGGCAGCCAAATATAAGTTACTTTAAAGAAAAGCAGCTTGGATAAAGCTGACTAATTTCGCGAAATTCTCATTCATTATATTGATAAAAATTAGTAATTGAATCTCCTATATTCGGTTTCCACTAAACTGAGCTTCGTGTGTTTGCATGATATAAGTTGGCTTTTTTTAAATAAGGATTATGAAATCTACCTCTTCCTCCCGGCACTGGCCGGAAGGACTTTTTAAATTTGGAACTGTCTGTATAAAATTGATTCATTAAAAGTAATTCGATGTAATTTTTTTTCCAAAACTGGGACTATTGCTTTATATACATATGTAGCCAAAAATTAACCTGCACACATTTTTACGGTTGCTATTATTTTTTTAACCTTGTCTGGGGTTTTAGATTCCTTACCATCCCTCTTGCTAAAATTATACAGAAAATCATTTCAGATGAAGCTACAGAATTTCTTTCAACTTTTTTCTTACGCAGAAGTATATGCTAGGGAAAAAATGGCTAAAATGTTTTGACAGGAAATTTACTGCAGAATTTAAATCAGCATTTAAATATCAATTTCAAGCATCGTGGCTTTATTGGTAGTCTTACCGTGTACAAGGTTTATTCCTGCACTTTTCGAGGTAAATTAATTTTATTTATTTTATTTAATCCGAAATAAATAACTGTTTCTAAAAATCAATGAACATTGTGGCTATCAATTAGTCTCAACAGGATTTGCCTCAAAATAGGTAGTAATTTTCGTTACCGCCTCATCCTTACCGTCACTTTTATTCCCTTACCGTCTCTTTTTTCCTATACCGTTCTCTTTTTTTCCTTACCGTCCCTTCTTTAAGAAAATGTTATACGAAAATTTTGCACTAAAAATACTACATTGTTATTATTTATTATTTGAATGTCGCAGTACACGTGTTGTATATTTAACATTAAATAGCACAGCATGATTTTTTATTTATTTTTTTTTTTATGTCCACCCTGGGACTTTATGCACAAATTCAAAAAAAAAAAAAGACGCGGCATAATCCCGGAATTACGCTATTAGGCTAAGATAAACAAAATTTTAATCTCCCTTTCCTGTTACTTTATCTCAAATCCCTCATTTTAAATTAGCTTTATTTAGTTTAAAAGAGAGTAGCATTAAAAAAAAAAAAAAAGATTACAAATATTTACAAAATGTTAAAAGACAATTTAACAAATATTAATATCGAAATTAAACTATATTTAATTTGTAATCGTATAATGGCGCTCGTTTTATAAAAGAAAGAAAGAATAACCTACAGTAAAACCTCGCTAACGGTACCAAGTTTCGTTCCAATAAAAATTGGTCACACCGAGAGGTGGCCTCGCAATGGAGATCATGTTTAAATCTAGATTTTAATTGTTAAAAAAAGTGTAACAATTAATGTTACTAAAATTTATTTTTCACATTAAGAAAAAATGTAAAAATTTAAGTATGAAAACAAAAGTTAATTACGTAAGTTAATTAGTGCAGAGTTTAAAAAAGGAATATATGGACGTTTGCTTTGATTTTACAGTTTTATCTTCTATAACTTTTATTTCCAAGTCCTTTCGAAGTTCACTAAATAAATGCAATTTTTTTTTATTTTTTTTATTTTTTTTATTTTTTGGACGGGAACAAATTATGACGATTTCATTAATTTATTTCTTTGAGAGTTTCCTGACAGAAAAGGCAGGGAAGTTTATTGACCATCATCATATATTTGTCATCAGAGTTTAATTCATTGCCTAAAAATGCAAAAAAAGCGTTTAAACAATTAAAAGTTATCAGAATAAATAAAAATTGTAAACTTAGTTTAGAAGTTTGATGAATAATGCGCTCTCGGGAATTATTATTCTAATAAAACATTCTTCAAGCGACCATGAAAAACATGTATTTGTTTCGCTTTCTTCAAAAAAATCGGTCTCTCATGGAGGGGGTTCAACTGCCGTGGTCTCTGAATAGAGGTAAAATTAGTATTGAGCCTATGGGAATAAATTTCGTTCCATGAAAAAATGTTCATTAAGGGAGGTTTCACTGTATTTATAAAATGGACATTAGGGTGGAACTAAAAAACGAAGTTTCGAATTTTATATTCTAATAGTGATTATTTTTTTCCTTTTTAACTCCATAAAAAGAAAATATTTTTCTTTTAATTTTAAAATGATATTTTCCGGTTCCTCAAAGCGCCTGATTTTCCATAAAAAACGAAAAAAGCCAATAATTGCATGAAAAGTTTTTTAAGCTTATTTTTAAATTTATATTTTGCAAAATTAAATTAATTAAGTGTTAATGTCCTGTAATAAAGAGAATAATTTAGTTTGAGTGCCTTAGAAAAGTTAGCCCCACTTTATTTGACTTTTGGAGAAGCCAGCGTCGTGGGCGTCGGCTTTCATTGTCTCTGATTTATTTGGCTGCGACACATAACAAGTTAGTCCGATTTAACGGGTGTTAACAGTTTCTTTAATTATTTTTCGATAAACATTCGGTGTCAAAAGTGACAAAGTCTGTTAACGTACCTAAATCTAGATAATTGTTGAAGTGTCCTGTATTTCGTGAACCAAAACAATTAACATTAGACTGTCATCTTTGACGAACATATGAAGAAGTTATGAAATATTATTTTGGGGTTCAATTTAACTTAAAATCTGACAGATGGAATCTGGTACACACTATTTCTAAAATATCTAAAGCTGTTGATGATACAATTAAAAGTGTATTGCTGAGACCTTCAATTCCAACGGTTTCTGATACACAAATCATAAAAAATGATTAGAGACTAGTGCGAGAAATGTCAAAATTTGAAGAAAAATATTAAGATTAGAAAGAGTAATCCCACATCCAATATAAAATTGCAAAATGTTAGGTAATCCTGTAAAAAACCTTTCTTTGTGTAAAAGCACTAAATATTATCGTGTATCAGAACAAGAACGTCACTTTCTCAAAGACCAAAGAGAGATGGGGTGAAGACAATAGGATCAATAGATATAAAAACTACAAAAAATGTGTAACAAGACTGGAAATAGAAATATCAAGGAAAAAAGTTATTTTAAAACAAAAAAATGATGTTTTGAATGAATGATCGTCAAGTGTAAAAAACAGTTCGGAAGGAAATAGTTCAATCGGTTGTTTTTCTAAACCTGAATTTGATAATCAACACGGTGAAAGAACCGGAGTATTAGACAGAACTGCAAATATTATTGCAAATGGCACCTTAGAAGATGTGGGTATTTCTGATGATAATAAAGAAAAGGTAACTGAAAGAAGGACTTGAAGACGACAAAGAGAAAAGAAAAGGAAGAATTTGAAAGAAGAGGAAAGACGAAATGAGTTAATTTTAGAAGGTTAGTATTTTTATGGCAGAAAGGATAATGCTATGATAACTGAAGCAGAGAGAAAAAAGTATAAAGAATCATTAAAGACGAACATCTGGTCCCAGTTCAAAAACCAGGATAAAAATATATTGGTCATATTTCATTGACATCTTCTTCTTATATTAATATAGCCACTGCAATTTTGGTGTATTTTCAAAATAATAACACAGACATTTCAAGTTTGAGAGTTATTAGGTGAAACAGAAACGCCTTTAATGCAGGATGCAAATCTGGAGTTGTTAAAACATCGGAAGCAATACCCTAAAAACTTTATAATGGATAATTTGATTATTACATGCAAATGAACTTTTTTCTTAGATACTTATTTCAACATGACTTGAAAAAATGCGAACATATTGAAATTATAGACTATAAAAACATTGATCCTATCTTGACAGTCTGATCGGATGAAGAACTTAAAAAAAGTACAAACAGGGGATGCACCTGAATTTTAGATTTTCCTTGTCATACTTAAACAGTGGAAACGTGTGTCAAAATTGTCCCGCGAGCTGCGTCAACCGTCTTTAAATATTAAGCAAAAGACGGCTTAATCTTGGGAAAGTTGAATTCCCATAATGTAATGACAAAGTTTGCCTAAAAAGACAGTAGGTTGAATATTCAATTTAATTAATTCATAACAAAGGGAGGTAAGGAGGGTGGAAGTCGATATTTAACCACCTCCTCGTGGTGACTTCTGGATAGTATTTGCTAAGTAAAAGTAGATATGAGCTAACAGCTATGTTGTTTACTTTCAGTTACTTTATACTGAAATTTCAAAACTTTGACCTCCTTGAGGAACCGGAAAACAATTTAATTTAAAAAAACCTTTTCAGCCAAAAGTTTAGACATCCAAAAAGGAAAAATGTTTTCACTATTACACATTAAAATAAAAAAGTTTTTTTTTTACCCTATACTTAAGTTCCACCCTAATGGACATATATTTAAATAGTAAACGAACATTTTAAATAAGACTTCATGCATTTTAAATAACACATTCAAAAAAATAATTAATAATATGCTTTAAATAAAATTATTATGCTGTTAAAAATGCTTTAAATAAAGGTACATAACTCTTTATCTCACTATTCAACTGCAATTTATCACTATTATGCGATAATATGATTCAAATAAAATAATTACATATATATTTAAAAATGCCATAAAAATGAAAATTTATAATTTCATTCCATTATTAAACAGCAGTTTATCACTAATAATACATTTTAAACAGGCATTGTTCCTTAAAAGCGTCAATGGTTTTAAAATGAAATAACTTAAGCTTTAAAAATTACATGAAATTTGTATATCATTATTGAGTTGCATTTTATTTCTGATTATGCATTTTTTTTTAACTCCATAAAAATAGTAAAAATGTATTTGGAAAAAAAAAATAATATTTTAAAAGAGGATTAAGCAACTAATTGAGTTTATTTTTATATCTAATTTTGAATTTAAAGTAGTACTTGAAATATTATTTTGTATGATAATCCATAATTGTTACGAATAAAATAAACATAATTTCTGCAAATTGTGATAAAAGTTATAGTTCATATGAACCTCATTGTAGAATCATATTAATTATACTGCCTGACTTGAAATAAAGTTTGTTCTAATAAAGAACTTATAATGCGTTTAAAATAAAATAAATGCGTTTTTATAAAGTTTCAATCTGATTACTGAACTTTGTCGAATTTGTATAATGCATATAAAATAAAATTTATTGTGCAAAAAACTTACAATGTATTTTAAATGAAGCAAACGTACTTTTTTCAAATTCTTAAAAGAGGATTAAGCAATTTTTCTTTTTTATAATTAATATACGTTCCTTAATTCTGCATTTAAAATAAAGTTTAATCTATATAATAATGAATATTTTATTTAGATTAAAATTCTTAACATTTAAAAACAATTAAATGAATGCTAAATTATTTTGATTTTAATATCCAGTCATTTTCGTGTTTAATTCTGCATTTTAAATAAAACCGATTATATAATTAAATCGATCTAATTCATAATATCACATATATTATTTATGTTGTCAACATCCGTTTTTCTCAAGTAATATGTAGCATAGAACGATGAATGAGGTATCATTAGATAGGATATTTTGCACACATCTGACATTTCATACTGAATTTAACTAATATGTACCGTATAATGATGAATTAGGTATCAGTGGATGGGGTTTTTGACTCACATCTGACATTGCATACTGAATTTTCGTTGCTTAAATTTAAAATTTTATGATAATAGACATTATGACGTCTTTGATAGATAGATGCGAAAGCAACAGTAGCACCTGACATTTTTAAATCAACAAACCTAAGCGGCATAAAACACGTATTACCTAACATACATAAAACATGTATTACAGGATTCCTTTTTACATTTTTTTCGAACCTTCTCGAATGTTTGACACAGCTGTTTTAAAAATTCAGTCACCACCGGAAAGGCTCAGAAGGTTCCAATCAGCCCGCGTAGAGTCGAAAACATTCCCGGATATACTATTGCCGTTCTTTTCTACGTCTTCGTAACACTAGATAAAGCTACGTTCTCACAAACTTCAACCATGCTGATACTTTTAGGTTAAGTATTCATAATAATGCTATACTTTTGTTGTTAGGCACTTTTAGGTTAAGTATGCATAAAAATATGATACTTTTGCTCTTAAGCATCCACAATATGCAGGAGTAAATTATCCTTGAGGCAGTTAGGAAGAGACGTTGTTTCAAAAAGCTGGCGACACATCAGACCCTGCCCAGAGACTGTGGAGACTTGAAACTCAGAGAGACTCTCATAGGGCACAACGTTTCAAGACTAGAAATTCACCACAAACTTGAACCAGCAGAGGTTATAAAGGCATGGGCGAGATGTGACCAACGACATAAAAAACCAGTTTATGACTTTTATGACGTCAAACGCACTGGATCATCTTTACTCAGATTCTCCGTAATAAAGCATTAAGAAAGTGCATGACGTCTTTAAAAAATGGCTTTTTAAAGTGTGATACAGGCTTCTAATCACTGTGTATTGATTTTATTTATAATCTGCAGTGTTCTGTAATTATTTAGACATATTATTTTAAGGATTTGGTGAATTTTTTACAAATTAAATTAGTTATTATTTTTTGTGCTTGATATAGGTGTTTCAGCCTAACGATAAATTGCTATATAGTTTCATGTTTTCAGAACTAAATTTGCTTAATTTCTTGTATTATGTTATAATCTATTTATTTTATAGATCGAATACGCTGTTTACAGTTTTTTTTCTTTCGTCATAGAATTAAAAGTTTTAAATTGTGTATTCTATTAAATGTTATATTTTGTACATTTGTTTAGCATGTAGCTTATGTTTACTTCTAATTTTCTCCCAAAAACATTTTCACAGGGCAAGCTTACGAAGTAAAATTTATTTCTAAACATATTTTTCATTTTCAATTTTGATGAGATTTAATGCTTTTTGTATAATTCAGAATGTTACTGTATCTTGGCTTTCTATCAGTTTTTTTAAATTGCGTTTTAAAACTTAAGATAACTAAAGTAGTGTTTTTCAGATGCGCATTTTAATAGCACTGAAATATACACATTCTGTGTTTAAAAAAGTATGTCTGAAATACATGCATATTTTATTTATTTATCAGTATGCAAATCCTATTTCATTTAAGTTGCTGTAAAATAGATTTTCACAATCCTTCACAAAAAATACATGTTAAAAAAGGGTTTTGGATTTATTTTTTTATTTATTTTTTACTTTTTATAAACGTTAAATACTGCATTTTACTAAAATAATTATACGCAAACACAAAACACAGCTGCTAACTTCCCCATTTTTTTAAATCAAATAAACATATTATGGTCCAAAATTTTTGCTTAAATGAAATTAAATAAAAACAACATACATTTTATAATTTTTCAGTGTTTAAGTTTATAAACTATGGGCAAAATAAAATCTAGTTTATGTGTATTTATAAATAATTCTTTAGAATGTAGTAAAACTCTTTCATCTTAAATCTAGATCTAAAATTTGTCTGTTGAGTTTAAACATTTATGTTTTCTTTTCAGAATCTTAACAACTCGGTGAGAATGGTCTTCACATCAATCTGACAGGAGCCTGCCTTCACATGAAACTTTTGTGACCTAAAAAGTGTCACAGAGTGTATGTTGAGTATTTTTAACATCACATTCCTCAGTGACACTTCTCCGTCCAAATTTTCTGCACAAAGCTGCTTTTAAGTGCTTGAGCTCTGTGCCTTTATTCTGACTTAACCAGTTCTTCATGATTACAGGATTAGCACCTCAGGTATGTATTAAAATATTAAAATATTTGTTATTTTTCATCAGGTTAAATTAGATTTGCTTCCATTCTAATAAATTTTTATTGAAATTTATTATGTCTAATAATATACGTTTATTATTAAAAGGCACAATTGAAAATAAAAGATATTTTTAAAAATTTCATTAAGATTTTAGAGTATAAAGTAAACAACTATCGGTACTTTTATGTATTTCGTTGGTCGCGCAGTTAAATTAGATTTGCTTCCATTCTAATCAGATTTTTATTCAAATTTATTATATCTAATAATATATTTTTATTATAAAAAGGCACAGTTGGAAATAAAAGGTATTTTTAAAATTTTTCATTAAGATCTTAGAACAAAAAGCAAACAACTATCGGTACTTTCGTGTATTTCGTTGGTCGCGCTCCGGCCGAGTGATCTCATGGTCATGACGTCATTACCTTGACGTCACACCATGGACTGGCCAATTATTTCATTGGTCACGGGGTGATACACTCTCCACCCAACATTTCTTTACAAATTCAACGATTGAAACGGGACATTAGAGGACAAGAGTTGAAGACAACCTGCCACTGACCTGTTGTTGTGGGAGACTCAAGGCTTGTGATGTGACCTTACATATGTTGGTCCAATGGACAAAATTTGCAAATTATGTTCTGCCAAATTTTTTTCTACTTAGGTCTGAGAAGGAACTCCAACTCATTGTTATCATAAACGTAAGATTAAATTGCCAGAATTTGTTGTTTCTGATGAACTGAAAGCTTTGATTGAGAAGAATGATAACATTAATTAAAAATAAAAATTATTTAGACCACATTCATGAGTTAAATTCTGCATTTACAATGACATCTGTTCACCTAAAGTCAGAAGAAATTCCAGGACAGGGCCCATTTTGTTTAAAAATTCATGGACAAACATATCACATGGTTGGTGGGTTGCAACCACCTGCAGGTCATAATCCATACTGGATTATTTATTCTTATTCTGATGAGACTTTAAAGCACAGAGTGAAAATGTCACTAATGCTTCCTGTAACCCACAAATAATGACCTCATTGCAATCCATGCTCGAACATCACAATTCTTAAGCTCTAGTTTTCAAATTTTCTGAAGATTATATGGACACTGCTACAAACGTGCAATGTAGGATATTCCGAATATGGGTTCGAGGCTAAAAAAAGTCACGTGATACCGGTAATTTACCCAAGGAACTTCTAACTGATAACAAAGGAAGATACTACTGCTTTGCCTCATGAACTGTTTCATTGGCTAGCAGAGATTTACATTACACGTCTACGGAGCCTTCCCTTCTTTACGCTAGAAGTTTTTACCTTGACCACGTGATCAAAACGGAGATGGAATATCCTCCATTACATTTCAGAACAGACAATGCTCTCGATCCAAGGAGGTATGATGTGCCAACAAGTCAAGTGGTTTCAGTATTCGTTAGTGATATTTGTGCACCTTCAGGGCCATTTGACATTGTTATTTACTGTATTAATGTTGCAGGATTGACTCGCATATCCTATTTGAATCCTCACTCAGATCTCATGTGCTATCCGTTGCTCTTTCCCTTCGGTGATTCAGAATGAAGGCCCGGCATGCCTCATGGGTATATTTATCGAACTACAGTAAGGTATGTCACTATCAAATTCCAAGATTACTGTTCTCGCATAGCAGTTAGAGTCTTTTCAATCTAATTCCATACTCTGTAAAACTGTTTCAACAATTTGCTGTTGAAAGTTATATGAAAGTAGAGGGCTCATGTATTGCTTATATAACATCTCATCAGATAGAATTGAGAAAAGAAAATTAAAAACCATTGACTGATTTCATTAACGTACACTGGCCGCCAAAAGTTAAGGTACCACATGGCTTTCGAACCTCACTCTAGACCTGGACCCGACAGCTATGGGCTTCTTTTCTCTTCACAGACGAGGCCATATTCACATTGGAGAGCGATTCAAGACACCTGCTGATCTAGAGGGAACAACGCACCATATACCTTCAATCCATACTCATACTATCAAACCAACACTGTTGAAACACACAGGTACAGAGGTCGTGTAATCATGGTTTGGGCAGGGATCTCACTCGGTGGTCCACTGACCTGCATGTGTTCCAGGGAGAAACTCTGATAAGTGTGAGAAATCTGGATGAGATCCTTGATCCATATGTCAGCCCATATGCCGGCACTATTGGTAATGATTTCATTCTGATGGATGATAAAGTACGACTTCACCGAACTGTGGTTGTTGAGGACTGTCTTGAGGGTCTCACGGTTTGGAGCGAATGGAATGGCCAGCTTATTCTCCAGACCTGAATCCGATAGAACATCTTTGGGACTACCTTGGCAGATAAGTTTCTGTTTTAAGTCCTTCTCCAAGGTCGTTAAGTGATCTGGAATAAAGCTTACTCCGTTTCTAGTCTTTGATTCCCACTTCAATGTTCAACAACTTAATTGACAGCATGAAAAGTCCATGCCGCAAATGCATTCAAGTCAGAGGTAGACACATTCCTTATTAGAGCCCATTTATGTAATGTTTCTGTGACATTTTATCACATAATACTGTGATGTACTGTTTTTTCCAAGAATGGACTTTTCCACCAAGAGTGCTTTTTTTGTTGTAAATCATTTTGCGTTTAACTTATGTAAATTTCTATGTCGCATTCAATAAATAACTGTTTAGTGCACATGTCCTCGAAATTTGTTGTTTCTACATTCATTCATTTACAAATTAGACGCAAAAAACCGGTTGTACTTTAACTTTTGGAGGCCAGTGTATTTTTATGTCTTTAAAACTTGAGTTTAGATAAAAATTTCAATTCAAAAACTTTCTGTTTTGGAAAAAAGAGAGTGAATTTTATGATCCTGGAGTTTTAAAAAAATTATATTTCTTACAAACTTTAAAAAATTAAGTTGAAAGTTGTTTTTTGATTTTTCTCAAAAGCGTTTTTTTTTTTTTTTTTTTTTTTTTTTTTTTTTTTTTTTTTTGTAAATATGTGTTGGAAAAATTGTCAGAACTCAATAAATAATTATTAAAATTCCAGAAGATGTTTAAATTATGTTTTAAATATATATTCAAAGCAATTAGACTATTCTTACGCTGATTCAATGAAAAGTTTATGAGTTAATTTATAAATTATTTAACAGTTTTAATTTATAAATTATTAAAGTATTTCAGAAATTTTCAGAGTGGTTGTGTCTTTTTATACCTATAACTTTTAAAATATTCATGTTATTTTCATAAAAATAGTCTAGTTCATGCATAACATTATTACATTTATTATGGAATTCATAAAATGTATTTATATTTAATAGATTTAAATTTAAGTAGTTTTAAAGAATAAGCAAGTTTTCGGTTAATTTTATGCTATTTTTTTTATAATAAATAAATAAATAAATAATTTACTTATTTGTATGTTTATGTCACATTTCTATTACATTTTTATTAATAATTAGCAATTTTAAACTTAACATTTGAAAAAATTCAAAACTTTCTTCCGAAGGCAAGACACCACTTCCCCGACGACAGGTATAGGGAAACAGTGCTTGTAGCACCGACTTGCAGCGGACTGCTATACCAAGATAGCACTAAGTAGCCGCATCCAATAAATTTTCATCGCCACTTGGCGAGATAAGACTTTTATGGCAACCTCCACTGTGAATGAACGTTTTTCCGCCGATCGCAGCCAGCCTGCGTTTGTCTGTTATCCATGCATGTGTGCAGCTATGGCCGCTGCTGTTCTAATATTATTTAACTCTTAATATTAATTTAATGTAACATTATTTCCTTTTTGTTTTATTAAATTTGTTAATGTTTTACTTTCCAGGCTGGCATTATTTAATATTTCTTATGTATTATTTCTTAACTTAACTAATTTCTTGGCACGCATGAAACCGCGCGCCAAAGACTTATCTCGGGCAACCGGTGAAGTGGTTAACAGTGATGCTCAGGAAACTGATCTGTTTTCAGGTATTTCAGTAGTTTGGCTATCCTCTTTCAGAGACTTTCCGAGAAATATGATGTAGAATTATCAGGATGCCATGTCATTTGTTGCTCGGTTTGGCAATCCTGACATTATTTTGACAGTTATACGTGATTCGCACTGCCATGAAATAATAGCTGATAGCATTTGAAAAATTTCAACACGCGTCTGACCTGAAAACAAGTGTTTCTGCGTTGAAGTTAAAGTCTTTATTTAATGACTTTTTCAAAAATCATGTCACAGAGGGTTGCTCTTATTCATATTTTACTGAAGTTAAAACAGTCAGACAAAATAACTGAACCTCAACATTTAGATTTCTTGGTTACCGTAACTTCTGGATACTCAAACAAACCCCCAGCTTCATTAAATTCTTAAATAATGTATGGTAAAATGTACATGTGGTAAATTCAATCCAAACTAGCTCTGCATGAAAAACGGTCAATGCTCTAAAGGATTTCCTAAAGATTTCCATAGCAAAACTAACTTTAATATTAATGGCTATCTCTTATACTGGGGATGAGATATCAGAATTAATTTTTCCCAAGGAGACTCAGTCATAGATAACCGCTGCAGTGTACCACATAATCGATATTTGACACTAAAATTCCTTGGACACACTAGTGTTGAAATTTGTTCTGTAGTTAGGAGTGTTAAATATCTGTATAAATATGTATACAAAGGCCCTGATTGCGCATCCCTTCATTTACACAACAATGCTGAAGGTCAGAAAGAAATCCGTGTCAATAAATCGACGTTGATTTGGACTGTCTTTTTGTCAGCCACCAGGGGATTTTGTCAGATCCCCAGAAGCATTCTGGTGGTTTTATGAAAGACATATAAATTTTACCCTTCGCATGCCATCGTATGTCTAACAGCGAATTTAAAGGAAGGACAGATGGCTTACTACGAACCTGTAGAACACTATGGAGCGAACATGAACAAGACAACGAAACGCACTACTTATTTTAAACTGAATCAACAAGATAAGGATGCTAGACAGTATTCAAACTGGGAAAATCCTATACATTATACATGAATCAAGGACGAATGGAAACCACGGAAACGATTCACCAGATCCTTCTGTAAAATGTACACCATCAACCGTCCACACCATTTACACCATCAACGTGAAAGATGTTTCTTACGCGTTCTTCTACTTCATGTCAAAGGTGCTACGCTTATCTCAGAACGGTTGATGGAACAGTATACGCGACGTTCTTAGAGGTTACCGAAAACTATATCTGGTGGACAACAGTCAAGAATGTGTACATTGTTTGCAAGAAGCTGCAAGCATCAAAATTCCTCAGCAGCTAGGTAAAATTTTCGCTATTGACTGATTTTTTTGCACGCCAACGAACTTTACTCAGCTTTGGGAAACGTTCCAACACCAATTATCAGAGGAGTAACCCCCAGCATTGACCATATCTTATAAGGACAGGACAAGGTTGTCCTACCTGCTGGCTGTACGGTGATAGCGGCCAATTTGTTGCCAGTTGGAAGAACTTCATATTTCGTATGCAAATTTCCGTTATCTATCCTTGACACCTCTCTTCTATCCGACAGTATTCATTTGAAGCTGACGTGCTCCGAAGAGCATCATTTATAATTTGGGATGACGTCTCAATGGTTTCTAAACACGCTTTAGCGATTGTAGATCGATTCCTATGAGATATCATTAGCCATACACACAATTACGGATGCAAGGCAATCATTTTTCGGTGGCGACTTCAGGCAGGTACTTCTCGTTTTCAAACACGGTAGCAGAACTACAATAATAGAAGAAAATATACAACAATTATAACTATGACAAACAATACACAGACGGCAACTAACGCAAAACATGAGAACAGATGATCCCAATTCTCTACCTGGCTACTGCAATTAAGAAACGGAGAATTCAAAGAGCTACAAGACATAACATCGTCAATATTCAAAATGCCTTTTACTGCCATGCAAACGAACTCATTCTAAAGTGTTCCCATCCACCACCATTAATGCTGACAATATCGACGATTTCATCAGCAATGTCATTATATACCCGCTTAAAATTGCTTTCGCAATGACAATCAATAACACTCTGAGGCAAACTCTTCTAAGAACTAAATTGTACTTACTCAATGCTGCGTTTACTCATGGACAATGTGTATAAAGAAGTACTCTAGATTGTAACTCTGTTCCATTGTACCTTAACCGTATTTCTTTACAACATTTTGTAAAATATTCGGCTCTTTTTTCTTTACTTCGTTTACAAATAACCTAAACCCATTCCATTTCTTTGAACAACGGAGGGGGCGGGGCAGCTAACTGCGAATTTTTCGCACGGGTCCACTGGTATTTGAATTAAATCAATAATATCTTAAAAATATATATATTTTAAAAAAAGTTTGAATAAAATATAATCTCTTTAATAAACATTATCAAAAAATTTATTCTTTATTTTGTTCGCAACTTTATTTTATAAAATATTTAATCAATTAAAATAAGTGTTCTTTAGATTCAAGGAATTGCAATTGCATTATAGAATTGTATTTATTTCTATTCTTTCGTTTAAAAAACATTTATACTACGAACTATAGAATAATCTATTAAAAAAACTTAGAGGATGGACAAAAGTTCTCGACACGTTGAAAATAATAATAATAATAAAGCAAGTAATTGGCATATGAGAATACGGTTTTGATGTAAATGTTTTTTGTGATCAACTGTTTTGTTTAAGCAAATAAAACTAGTCGGATGTGCCAATCCCAAAAGTTTCTGCTATCTCATATATGTTAATATTTGAAATAAAACCTAGTCGAAGTCGAAAAGTGAACCTAGATTGGACACTTGAGTGATTTTGTATTTATATTTTATTCTTTTTGATCTACTCTGGTTAGACGAATCTTATATCAAATCCTAAGTCATCCACGGCTTCCCGGCATCCCGCTTCCGCGAAACCGTCGTGTTCTGAGCAACTGGTGCAACAGCTTGATCTATAGCTATCACGTCCCGAAAATCTGAAAAAATTCACTAACACCCACTTCAGCCCGATTTTCTCTAAAATTTCATACAAACCTATACATTACATCTAAACATCGAATTTCACCTGATAAATTCTTCACTTAAATTCCAAAAAGTCGAAGCAATTGCATATAAATAGCTATTACAGAGCCCCCTTCGGGTGGAATATCCCCATTTTCAATTGAGACCGGAGCTCATATTCACAAACATTAAGTTTGATTCATTTCTATGCGTAACGTCGTAAACTTTTCAATGATTAATAAAAATAGCCATATCACAATATATATTCCAAACGGAAAAATCAAAACATATATTAAAATATGTTTTGCTTAAAAGACGTTACTAAAAACACATTAAAAGTATATTAAAAACATATATTGACATGTTTCAACTCCTTCACTAAGTCGTCCTCAAAATGTATAACAAAAAGTACAAATACAATGCATATGAAAACTGGAAAAAAAAAACATCCATGGATGATTTATTTTACGGATTTATTAACTCAATTACGGATATACTCGTACGACGGATTTTACGGATTTATTAACTCAAAACATGGCTAATTTTTTTCCAGTTTTCATATGTATTTTCATATGTTTCAGTTTTCATTGTATTTGTAATTTCTGTTATACATTCTGATGACGACTCAGCGAAAGAGTTGAAACATGTCAATATAGGCTTTTAATATACTTTTAATGAGTTTTTACTTTTAGGCAAATAAATATTTTAATATATGTTTTGATTTTCCCGTTTGGAATATATATTGTCATATGATTATTAGTGAACGTAATTAGTAAAAATAACACATAAATTGCTATTACAGCATCCTCTTCCGGCAGAATATCCCCAAATTCAACTTGGACCTGCTAGCCAAACGAAAAGCATCTATATATATATATATATATATATATATATTACGCTATCGTACATGGCACAGAAATCGCGATTATTTATTTAATGACAACGCCTGGATGAAACGCGTCTCATTGGTTATTGAACAACATTTAATGCATCTCCATACCTATAAAGGGGGGGGGGGTAACCATAGGGGGAGACTATGTTCTGTCCCCAAATGCAGTCAAGTTTGTCGCCAACTTGGCGATATATCGACAAATTTGGAGGCCAAAATTGCCACAAATTGCCACAAATTTGCCAAGAAACGCCAACTTGGCGATCTCTCTAATATTTCGCCAAATTCCCACAGACTTGTATTTAAACCAATATGGTTTACTTGCTTATAGAAAATCAACAAATTGAGATATTTTAATGCAACAAAAACTAATATTAGCTTAAGGGATTATATTAATTATATTAAAGAGAATCCAAGTAAATTAAACTAGTAAATCTGCAGATCAGGAGCCTCAACGTCAGCTCTGCAAGTCATTGTTTTTAGACTCACTTTGGTAATATTCAGTTTCCTACAAACCGCAATTTAAAGTTTTCAAATTATGTAATTATTTATAAGAATAAAAAATACGAAGTTTTCAGACATTAGAAGCATTAAATTAAAAACGTTATGGAAGGATATTTCGAAATTTTCATGAGCTGTTAATTCTGGTATATTTTTTAAATAATAAAGTAGATTTCTTCAGGGGGGCTCCACTCCCCTGAACCCCCCGTGGTCTTAATAATTTACATACGTAACTTTTTATTGATTGCGCTAATGGTTAGCGCAAATCTTAGATTTCTTTTTACACTTCGGAGCCTTATTTTTCAATACTGGTAACACAGAAAATGATTTACATTCACGCAATTATATTAAACGTTTAGGTTTTATGAATGAAAATGTAATTTCCTTTAAAAATAAAATAATTTTCATTCCTATTTTCTGAAATGAGGCGGCATTAAGAAGTAACACCCGTCAAAAAACATTTTTTCAGGCAATCTAGTTAATGCTTGGTTTTTAAGGATGAAAATATTTATTTCTCGATACAATGACGTCATTTTGGACAGCGATAATTTTGCGGTGCATAATTTTGATATTTACTATATATTTGCTTTTCAAAAGTTTTTTTTTTTCTCATTGGAATTTTTGATTGAGAATTAACATTTCTGTTAGTTGTGTGCAGACGATAAACCATGAGATATTAGTAACATTTTTTTTTTTTAATAAGAAGAATTAATATCATAACACAAGCCCCTTTTATTTCAACCTCAAAGCTATTCGTTTTATTTTTGATATATGAGATCAAATTCACCTTCTTTTCGTATTTTCACTTTATTTCTAATATGACGGCGTATTCATGTCTATTTTTTATTTCATCTTCCTCTCGCACATAAAAATCTTTCAAATCAAAATTAACTGTTTAGGATAAATTTTTATTCCGGGATTGAATTTTCGTGGCAACGGCAAAAAAAAAAGAAAAAAAATGATTGTTAAATTTCATAGCAAAATGTCGATTTATTCCTTATGAAAATAATGAACTTTTTAATTTAAAAGAAAAATATTTGAACAAAATAAATAGAACATAGTCTTTCTTTAGTTCTGTGGTAAATTCCATCTATATGTAAAGACACAAAGGCATTAATTCGACCCTTTTGACTTTGATTTAACTTCAATTACACATACTTTCACATTTACGATATTTTTAGGTGCAGTTCGCTGCTAGGTAACAGTTAAAAGATAATAAAAACAATTAAATATGTGCTTAAAAAGAAAATTTATATTAAAAAAATATTTTATATTATTGAAACACATATATAATATTCCTCCATAAAAGTTATACACCGAATTTAAAAACTGTGACAAATGTATACACAAAATTTCAAACTAATATGAATAATGTATGGTTCTAATTAGGAAATTTCATCATCCTTAATTTAGTATTTAAATCCTTCAATCATATGAGTCATTTCTTTTGAACAAATAAAAATGGAAAAATCGTCTGAATCGCTATAGGAAAGCATTAAGTCGCAAAATAAAATGTTCTATATATTCCGAACGAATGAACCAAATTTAGCCAAAAAATATACAGCTGAATCCGGGGATTTCACCAACATGCATCCTTAATTTTAAGATAATCGGATGCTTTTTACGGCAGTTATCGCGGAACAGACAGACAGACTAACAGACAGACAGACTAACGGAAACCAAAACTTTTCGTGTCTCCACAGTAAGCCTTCACTGACGTTTCGGCAATTATGAATAAAAGTTGCATGATACAATTCTTAGCATGCTTTCCCAAAAATAAATTTTAAGGGAGACCAAACTGGTCAGCAAGGGCGGCTAGTAAAAATGAAATTTGATTCAGTTGTATGCTTTTGGATGATACAAAGAGGACACACACTCAAACATGGATATACGGACAAACAATCGACATGATGCTTGGCGATTTATTTTTGTCCAAAATTGTCTCCGTCATTCAACTTTTATTGTTAGTATGGTGTGACGGTATAATGCATAAAGACACTCTACACGCCACGTCTTACGATGTAAAATGTATGAGTAGTTTTTAAAGCAATATTAATTAATCTGTAATTTTATTGCAGCTAGTGATGTAGCTTATGCATTTTTAACTTGAAGTGTTCGCTTTAAGTGTTCACATTTTTTTTTTTTTTTTACTCTTTTTAAAAATGAGCATTTTAGTTTTTGGCTGATGTGATAACCGTTTTTTTTCTTTAATAATGTAATTAATTTTTTAATCAATTCTTAAAATGTTTTAAGTAGTTTTGACAAAAATTAATTGCCATTTTTACTCTTGATTTTTTTCTGCAGAATTCATACAACTTTTTCTTTAAATTGTGTTTTCCTTTACAAACTATTTTTAAAAGCCCATTTCTTTGGGTTACATGGGAAAAATTAATAAGGGGAAAAAAAAGCATACATTATCATCAAAGAAATTTCACTGTCCGATAAAAGTGCCATCTGAGATCAAAGGTTTTCTTGTTTTAAGTTTTTGATGCTTTTTAGGGCCTCTTATGATATATAGCGCCATCTATGAGAAATTGTTGAGGTTTTTTTAAATTTTCATGAAGAAAAATTTCAATCATGAGAAATATTTCGTCCAAATTTCAGCTTCCTACCCCAGTTACTTGATTTTTAAAAATTGAATTTTAAAATTGTCAAAGAGTTTTAGCTCACCCTATATTTTAAAATAAAAATAAATATATTCACTGAAAAGATATGTTAATTTAAGGAAAATAGAATAGTTTAAAAAACTCTTAAAAGAAGTTAAAAAAAAAAATTGTAAACAGAAACAGTATACAAATTACTTAAAGGTGGTTTTTATTTTCAATACGATACATTTAAAAACCTAGTACTTTCGAACATATCATGCTGATGAAGATCATTATATGCTCGAATGTACAAGGTTTTTAAATGTACCGTATTGAAAATAAAAGCACCTTTAAGAAATGGGTCATTCCATACAAAATGAGCAAATCTGCTGCGGCTGATATGTCACAGATTTTAATGAAACTCAGCATATAAGTAGATCATATCTATTTATGAGTAAATGTAAAAAAGTAACTTTCAGGATGGTTTATTTATTAAAATTTACATTAATATTGGATGAAAATTGAGGTTTTGTCTACATGTTTGAAATTTCATTTTTGATTATTAGCCTTAGGAATGATAGGACTATATTAAAAATTATTTTTAATTAAGAATGAGTAATAAGTTACAGATTGGCGTAATATTTCTATTATTCGTTTGAACATAAAGGAAAGCTCTAACAATTTAAAAATTATTTGACGTTATAGCTCAAAGTATATAGAGGAGACTAGGGAGGGTTACCCACTTTTTATAAAATGATTTTTTATTTTTTAAATATTAAACGTAGAATAAAGTTTTATATATCATTTTATTCGTTATACAATCCGTTATCAAATTAAATTTGCTTCATAAGTGTAACATATAAGAAATTTGAAAAATGATTGATTTTAATCATGATAAAATACTGGGTCAATGGGGGTCCCCACATATGGGAGGGTTGACGCACTTTGTTTTATATTGCAATATTTGTGAAGAGAAATAAAATCAGTTTAAAAAAAAGCAAGATAACTTTATGCTACATGCTTTAATTATTATTAAAAAATATTTTTTTTTAATATGATGCTTAAACAAACCTGTTGAGACGCAATCGTAAATAAGATGAGAAACATTTTGTTTTAAACAGGATTTTGTCTGATCAGGTATAATTGTACAGCAGGGAAAATAAAATTTTAACATTTAAGGCAGTATTCTGTTAGAGACAGGTTTCGTTTACATAGAGTTTCATGTTATTATGTCCGGATTTAGGAGCTACTGTCCCGCTTTTTTTGTCTCCTTGTCCTTTTTTTGCGACACTCGACCTGACAACTCTAGCTGTGACATAGTTTGGCTTCATATCACTGTATTCACCGTGGTGAAATTTGTCTACATACCTTCCTAGAGTTTTTCGATCGATGCTATGTTCTTTTGCAGCCGCATGAGCACATAACTTGTCATTAAAATGATTTAAACATTTAAAGGACAAAGTACTTTTAGTATTAAAATGTGGAAATAAATGACTGGCACCGGAATTTACGAACAAATTTATTTGGAAATAAGAAAAAGGCTATATTTCACATACATATTAAATGGAAAAGATTTTAGCGAAATTCTGGTGACATTGTGACATTTCGGAACTAAAATTAAGCGTTTTTAGAAACATACCACTGCCCTGAAAGGGTTAAGACTGCTGCTTTCATCCTTTCTTGTCCTTTCTAATCTTTCCCACTGTTTCTATTTAACTATTGGAAGTAATATTTAAATGGAAAAAGTTCCTATCAAGTTTCCCATTTCCTAGCAATTTTTCGCATCTTTCCTTAGTCAGTTTGAAACATTTTCTTTTCCATCACACCATTTTACTGAAGCTTTACAGTATAAATTTACATTCTTTTATTCATATAACCATTAATTTTTCATTATGCACAGTGTATAATAAAAAGATTTCCAAAACCACTTAATTAAGGGAGCCTTGAGCATCTGGTCAACCATCCCTCACATTGACTGGGTCAAGTCTCCCTACATAAACCTTTTCTAAAGAACAGAACATTGTTATGTTAAGCCTAACTTTCTGTACAATATTTATGCGTGGAATGAAAGCTCGATATATCTGCATTACTTTAAACCCACTTACTTAAATTTCTAGGATATAATTTATTTGAAAAAAAAAGCTTACAAAATATTTCTAATAAACACAACTTTTAGGTTGAATACGCCTCTACCCTAATTTGAATACTGTTTGTGTTTACAAAATTTTTTTAACTTTTTGTTGTAAGGTGAATTTAAGGATTTCAAGAAATTGATATGCTATATCATTTTTAACTTAATTCTTAAAAGAAGTTTAAAATAACTGTAGTTCCACTATTCAATTGTATTTTATCCGCAATTGTGCATTTAGTAATAATAATAAGTCTATAATAAATACATTTAAAAAAATTCTTAAATGAAGGTTAATATAATTTTTAGCCATATTAGTATATTAAGTTCGTAAAATAGTTAGAAATAAATAAATTCACTTTTATACCATATAAAAAATTTTATCAACGTAAGTTCGTTAACAGTTGTTAAAATAATTATAGAGTCAATTTTCTATTACAATTTAACCAATTCATGCATATTAAATTTATCAAATCAAAATATATCTACCCTATACATATAAAATCCTAATGAAACGAATTTATGAAACGGATATTATAAAACGACTGAAATGAAACGAATTTATGAAACGATTCTATGAAACGACTGATTAAACAACTGATTATGTTTCATGGCGATTTCTCCTAAAATATGGAATACTTTGCGCTATGAAATTAACACCAAAAATCTGTATTGATCCGCAGATTTCAAAACTAGTATTAGAATTTTAAAATTCGACTTAGTTTCCAGATATTATTTTTTTTCTAATTTTAAATACTTTTCTCTAATAACGGCAACTCAAATTTTAATCCTAAGAGATATTTCTTTCCATACTTTAGAAAAAGTTATTATTTTAAACTAATTTGGCGACCAGTTTGGCCTCCCTTAAATGTATGCTAAGATATGTATCATGTTACTTTTATTCATAATTCAATTTACTTGAACAATCTTTTGCCAAATCGAAAGATTCTGATAGAGAAATCAAGAACTCGGTATTTTTGTGTTAGCGGGACGTAGGTGATAAATCGCCAAATATTTTTTCCGTCGCATTTTTTTTTTTTTTTTTGTATTTCATTAATTTCATTTAAAATATAATGCTTTTATTCATTTTATTTAAAATACAAAACTTTCATTTAAAACTGAAACACTTAAAATTGATGGCTTTCACTTCTTTCTTTCATTTTGTTAAACAAAACGGAAAGAAAAATATTAGGCACAGATGTCATATACGCGCCGGGGTACCTAATTGGCGCCAAAATAGCATTATTTTGATTCACATGGTAAACCGGCTATTGTTGTTTACTTAATAATAAATATTTATTTACTTTTATTTTCTTTTTTAAAATTATATAAATTGTTTTGTTCTATAGTTATTAATTATTTTTTTGATATTTTCTTTTAAAAGTAATAGAAAATAATTAAAAAATACTTAGTTATTCTATCGACCAATTTTGCGAAATTATATAAATCGTCAAACCACTTGCCAAATTATACAAATTGACATAATCTTTATTTTAAATAACGAGAGAACAAATAAAATAGTATAACATTAATGAATGTACAAATAAAACGTCGAAATAAAAATCACTTGATGACGTAAACACGTGTAACTTGCTTAAAGTCAAGTGAATGTGACATTTACGATCAACAATTATTGGCATTTAATCTTATAGTTTGGTGATAGATTTTTGGACAACGGGATAACTAAGTAGTACCAAAAATGTATATGTAACTGGTATTCAAAACAAAGTTTTCGCCAAATTTTCGTAAAAAAAATCACGCCAAACCCGGTGCGTGTATGACATCTGACCAAATATTAAACAATGCAACAAACCATGACATTTAATTTCAACTTCAAAGCAATGTTTTAATTTACCACTCGAAAAAAAAAAAAAAATGCTAACTGGCGAGTTGAAAAAAAGCTATTGGCGAGATTTACACCCGGCTAGCGTAACAGTACCAAGAATTCTTTGCGACCATGGCAACTTTTATGTAATTTTATTCGAAAATTTTTTTTTGATTTTTTATTTAAAATGGGAAACTTTCGGCACTGATGTCATATACGGCCCCATATTGGCGCGATTTTTTTCTGACGCCAATGTCATATACGCAACGGGTACTTAACTGGCTCAAAGTATCGTTATTTTGCTTGATATGGTAAGCCGGATGTTGTTGTTTATGCTGTTGATGTTTTCCCCAAATTGGTGTCGGAAAAAAAATCGCGCCAATATGGGGCCGTATATGATATCTGTGCCAAATTTTCGTATGAAAAGCGAAGGGATCAGACCGTATTTATTTATGGCAGTTACTTGACTTGGACTATTATAATATAGATGAAATGATGGCGATAAAATAATATTTGGTGACTTATCACCTGTGCCTGGCTAACATTAAAGTACCAAAATGGCACCTGGAATATAAAAAGCGAAGTGGTCAGCCCGGAACTGTTGATGATAGTCACATGACTTAGGCAATTGTTATAGAAATTGTTTTAAAATACCGGGAGACAAAGACTCTGTACACTTAATTCATTTTATTTTAGCTTCTTTTCAAATGTTTAACTGATCCTCTTTAATCAAACACGAAAACAACCATTGGATGTCTTAACAGCAACTGATTCGGCCTTAAATTTTTGCAATCAAAGGGAATTGAATTGAAACCCGTTTACAGGGAGATCTGCACAGCTTTTTTCAGTATAATTCAATCTCCTCTAATATTTTTAAAACCGATCAGATTGGCGTCTTTTTAGATTTTGCGGTGTATGAACGGGGGGTTGACGAGCATAGCTTGCAGGGGGCAGAGCCCCCTATATCTATAATGATCTCGAAGCTCCCGTGGTCATTGAACTGACGTATTGAATACTCCCGCTCACCCAAAACCCATTGGTTGAAGTCTTAAACTTATTGAGTTTATCTTTTAAATTTTTCGGGTGAAATACTCTGTGATCGTGCCTGTCGCTACCATTCCGATAAAGTGGACGACGGTCTATTATTTAAATAAATAGGAGATCCCACCCAAGCTTCCCGGGCTACAGAACATAGAAGAAAACTATTTTACTAAATAAAAACCTTAATATTTTTTTAAACATTTAATATAACTTTTTAGATTGCCCTCTAACAACACTAAAAAGCATTTTAATATGAAAAATATATTCTTAAAAATATTTTAAAAGAAAATTACGAGAAATTTTGATAAATGAATTATTCTAGGTTTATCAAATCGATAGGAATTCATTCCATTACATTCCAAGTAAGATACATTCTATTTCATATCATGTAACAAAATTTATGAAATTAATTTTATCTCTTTGTTGAATGTGTCAACCTAAGATACTAAATTGAAACGTGATACTTCAAAAGGATTGTAAGCCATGATGCTGATCCGTACAAATACATCCCTGCAGGTAAAACATGTTTTACAGTTAAGGGAAACAAACTTTTACAATTTCATTGGGGAATGTCTGAAAGGCGATGAATTTGGGACTTGAAATTTGATAAATAGACTAAACATTCAATAAAATTTCAATTTAATAGATTTACGCTTCGAAACTTATACATTATGCAGGAGGTCTAAATTATTAATTTAACATATATATATGTAGTATTTTGTCTTCTAACTGCTTAAAGATTCGCTTGGCTTATAACTACATACAAATGAATGCATCTATCAGTTTTCAATTTCATACCAAATGTATTATTCACTCGAACAAATAATATGCTTTGTAGATCCTGGCAATTAATCCACATCGGCAATTAATTACATTTGTAAACATAAACATTAGAAATTACCTAGAATTCTTGTTCAAGTCTTTTATTTGGCATTTAAGGGGACTCCGTACCCTTCATTCGACGAAAAATGTCGAAAATATCAATTTTATAATTTTTTGCTTAAATTATACTTTATTATTACCCGACTGAAAAGAAGGGTTGTGTGTTTCACGCGTATCTGTGTAAGTGGATTTCTTTATACCCTCGAAACATTCCAACGGCTGGATGGATTTTAATGAATGAGGTCTCTATCAATTCGTCTTAACGGCCCTATGGTTATAGGCTAGGTTTTGTTTTCATAAATTCAAAATGGCGGCCGTAAAATACAAAATGGCGATAGAGACGAAAAAAAATTATAGTGGCATATCATTGGATAGGTCTTTCAAAATGAAGACGATGTTTCATTGACTATTTTACAGTCAGAAGCTCCGTTAAAATATTATACAACCTGGAAGTTGTGTATGTAGGATCGCTAGCTTTACTGCAACTCTAAACATCATAGATATCTGTAGACCTCATCAAAACAGTGTTTATAGATAGGAAATAACAATTAAACACAATTTAAAAGTCATCAATACAAGTATATTAAAAAATAGGTGAGTAATATAACCAAGAAATATAAAAAAATATTTTAAGTCAATTCCTACTTAGGTCAATAAGACAATGTTTTTCTCCCATTCTTCTTTCCTCTTGAGTGGCGCTTAAAATGCATTGACAAAGAAGAGGGCTCTCTCGGTCTTAAAATACCTTGATCAAGAAGAGGACTTTCTCGATTATTGAAAATTAATTAATTTAATTCAGTTAATGGATTAATATTTGAAAAAACTGGATTAACATCAAATGTCACCCACTACAAGTTAAAAAAAAATTTGAGCTTGATTGGATGAATAATAAGTATTTTATTACCGATTGAAAATTTGAACAAGATATATATAGCGAGAGTGTGAGATAATAGTAGGAATAAAAAAAAATACTTTCACATTGATGAGAAATAATTAATTACTTCGGGTTTTTTGATTTTTTAAATTCAATTGTTTATCCTTAGTATATTCTGGTGAAGTTTCGTAAAGATCCGAGTATTATAAATACAGTTAAAAGCGATTTTATTACATCACTGTCCTTTTAAGTGCCACACCCACTTCACTTAAAAGTAATTTTTATCAGTTTGTGTTTTTTTTTTTACGACTAATTACCATGTTCAAAATGATAAAACTTTTATGTATATTTTTCAGTTGACTTGATTTTTTTTTTTTTTTGTCGTTGTTCCTTATGGTCTATTTGATAAAACTAAGTATCGGATTTACATTAAACTAATTTTTTTTTTTTTTTTTTTTTGACACAAAAGTTTAAAATAAATTCAGTTTTTACTGTAATTTTACACGTATTTGCACATTTTATATTTTTTTCTCCCAAACTAATTAACTTACGGTAAATCGTATACTAAAAATTATACAGTACACTTCTAAGAATAGTTAAAAAATAATTATCTGAAAATGTTCAAAATTGTGCCAGAAGATGCCTTTTAAAATTTACTTAATTAAAAAAATGAAATTTTTAAATTTTGCCAGGGGAATCGTACAATTTCTTCATAGAATTATTTTTCTTTATTGAACCCTTTATTATTACGCCAAAAATGTACCTTAAACTGCTTAAGTTAAAAAAAAAATGTTCAAAGAGTACCGAGTCCCCTTAACTTCTTCAACCTTCATGTTGTGAAAAAATCTATTAAATAGAGCCTTTCTCTTTTGCTTTCTTTTTAAAATTCATCCTTTATGAGAAGATCGCTCCATAATCACCTCGCGATTTCTCCACTCTCCTCATCTTATGCTTTTTCTTTTCGTATGGTATCGTGTATCTATAAATTAAACACTCGAGTTTGTTACGTTGCATTGTTGTTGTTGATTGTATTTATTATCCCACACGTATACAGGGTGTCCTAAAATTCCCTGACACATTTTAAAATTCAATAAAAATCAAGTAATTGTATTACAGAAATACGGTTTGGACTGAAATGCTTATCAGGATGAAAAGTTTTCTTCAAGCGAATGAAAAAAATAGTTCCAAATTTCGATCATAGATATCACCACTTGTTCGTATGCTTCACTGAGCTCTACAAGAATGCGGAGAGCTAACTCCCCGATCCATTTTCTGCCGCGACCGCATCACACTTTTTATGCGCGCAAGTGATGAGTCCTGCTCTTTTCTTAATATTACAGATATTGTTTCAAAATTTTCCGCACACTTTTAATCAATTTTGGTGTTTTCTACATATTTTTGGTATTTTTATGAGCAATACATAACAAATTTTTCATTTTTTTTTCGTTGAGCTTACCTAAAATTTCACTTTTAACTAATATCAAACTAAAAAATTACGATTAACTTAAATAAAATCTGTAGTTTTTCCATAAAAAAAATTATCTGTAAAAATTGTAGCAACTTCTTCAATTTTTTAAAAGAAAATCCAGTTTGAAAATATCCGCCCTATACTATTCTATAGGAGGAAATCTATGTTTTACCAAAAATTTTTCTCGGAAAATCTTGGGCATTGTATTCATGGGCGGACCGCTGGATTCAATGTATCAGATTAGGGAGTAAGCCTTCCGTTCTATTGTTCAGCTCAGTGGTATGTTTGCTTTGAAACATGAGTTTTTGTCTAATTTTCAGATTAATTTTGACGCTGTGACACGCAAATGACGACTCGTCATTTTTGTGTCACAGCGTGAAATGGATTACTTTACAGGGTGTTTTCCGTGTGTCTAAAAGAAGCTATACAAAACAATTATGAAGTATGCAAATAAAACTTTGTGCTTCCTTCTGTATGGTGTATAAAGTATTTTTTCCGATCGTTGTTTGCAACGACGTTATTTTCGTTTCCTCTGAATCATTTTGACTCACCATGAAATGTACGTGTGAAAAGTACCTAGAATGATATATATGCGCACCCTACATGTATTTGTATATTAATACGTGCATTATTTAAGTATTATACATTTGTATTGCATAATAGTAAGAATTGAGAGAAATTTTCAAAAGATTTATTAACATAAATTTGAACGCCAATTGGCCAACTTTAACGAGCTTGGTTTGGCGAATCTTTAAATCCATTGTTGTTTTAAATTGTATACTGCTTTTGCCAAAAATAATATTTGGCGATTTATCACCTGTGGCAGACTAATGGAAAAAGTATCTTAAAAATTTATTTATTAATTTGTAATAAAGGTCTAAAAATATTAAACTGTTCTATTGTAACCTGAAACGCACCTCTAAATATAATTTTTATAATCGTAGCATATCCGGAAGTAATTGAAAAATCGATTTGAAATTTTTTTCTTTATATATAAAAAACAAGTCAAGGTAAATAAAAGAGTGTTATTATAAAGCCGTTATTATTGATCCACCCACGTATTTGGATTTTTCTAAGTCAACATTTGAAGTCAACGGCAAAGGAAGTAACTTTTATTTGCATGGTCACAAACACATCTGTATATAAGAAGTGTCCAAGGAAGAGCTCTGCCCAACGCGCTCCTTGCGTATTTTTTTCTACCGTAGTTAAAGTGATCTTCCGTAGTTAAAGTGATCATGCTAAAAATTATGCCTAATATAAGTTGAACGCATTAGATTTATAGGTAAATATTTTAAAACTGGATACCCCACTTTGACCCAAATTTGAGTAGCCCTATAGCGGTTAATGACTGAAATATTTAGGCCTGGGCAAAAAGTTGTCATTACAGTATTTCCATAGATCATCATTTCTGTAGTTTCTGTGTTAAGTTTATTTTATCATTTTTTTGCGTTAATGCTTTGAAAATTTTTAAATATGAACACCTTTAAAATTATTGAAAATTGTTATAAAGAGTTATTAAAGTAACATTTTATAATATTGTGTGTGACATGTATAAATACGGATTTACATCCCGCAACGAAACTGTTGCAGTATTGGAAAAAAAAAATTAAGAACCCATGAAAAATGTCTGAAGAAAAAGCAATTACTGTTACATGGACAAAAACGATTATGATAACATCTTTTCTGTAATTTCTCAAACTGAATTGAAGATAATTAACCTTTCGTCTTTAAATATTTAATCTTTAAAATAGTTGAAAATTTATTAGTTCAGTTTCTTATTTATAGTTGTAAAATAAAATATCTTTCTTTTTAAAAAGAAAATACAAACGTTTTCATTTACTGCAAGATTAAAACATATCCATGCGGTTTTACCTCAAAGTTGGGGTAAGAACGAATGATATGTCTTTTTGACAGATTATCATTTATTAATAAAAATGTGATGAATTAATCATATGGCAAAAGAAAATATTCCCATCTTTATATAATGAAAATATTTATTCCCATCGATATAATAAGTTAAAAATAAAAAGTAATGTTTGATTGGAGTAGTGAAATTAACTAATAAAAATGTCATAAGGACTATAAAAGATTTTTTCGAAGTTATATAAAATGTAAACTGTTTGTCAAACTGAAATAATAATTCGGTATATTTCGTAAGAAATATTACCAATTGCATTCTCCCTGATGTTGGAATGTCTGCAAATTTTTTGCTTATCTACACCGATCACGACCCCTTAAAAAATTCTATCAAAGGGGGCATTTTGACCCGAATTTCCTGAATCGATAGGGCTGGAAACGAAACAAATGGTTGTACAGCGAAAATAATTGTTTGTAAATCAAATTTTAATTCAAATAAAACACAGGCCGCATATAAATCTCTTCAAAAAATAACGTCAGCAAAGTTCCATGTTTTTACTTTCAAAATTGAGTCTGAAAATGTGTCTTCTGACACATTTCTTCTGACACGAATTTTTCTAATTTCGAGTTGTTGAGCGTGGAAAAATATTTTTTTTAATACCGCCTTAACATGATTCTAATAAAACCAGATTTTCAGAAAAATTAAATTAAAAACTCGTCATAAGCAGCCAGACCAAATTGTTAAACTGGGTTTATCTCTAATACTGATTTAGTTTTTGTTGGGGGAAATTAGTACTTCGAAATCTACCTGTGCCTGTAGGCCGAGCCGGAAGGGATTTTTATAAACTAAGGTGTAATAGAACTATAATGGCATTGTAAAGGAAGGTAAGTTGCGTTTTTATAAAGTGATAATAAAGGGTATTTTTAAGGATACTATTAAAGGATTTATAGAAAAATGTATTAATACATTTTTAATGATGAAATCTAGTGGATACAACTATCCATGAGTTATTCTCTTTTCTGTAGTATAATGTCTGATAAAAAGACAAAGTCTGGTAAAAAGAGTATAATTGTTTAGCCAAAGAATTAATTTGTTTTATAGCTATCTAATCACAATTATACATTTTACATACAATCATAATTTATACATTTCATTATTTTTTATTTTATGTTATACGCTGTAAAAGCCCAAACGTAACGCGTTTATTAATTTTAGATCAACCTGTTTCTGAAGTTTTAATTATTAAATATTGCGATTATTAAATAATTCAGCTATTGAATCATATTCCGTTTTATTCATCATAATTAAAAATCACATTGTCGATCCCTCCATTCCATAAATATTCTTTCCGTTTAAAGTTAATTTAAAACAATAATACATGAGGAGAAGTGAAAGAAATATTTGTTTTAATATTCGATCGTTTTCATCTGCAGACGATAATTCAGAAGCAGGGGCGTCGCCATGGGGGGTTAGGGGGGAGCCTCCCCCCCCAATATATGTGAAGTTGGGAAATTTGAGCTTAGAGTTGGGAAATTCTAGATTTTTGAGACATTTCCTTTTTTAGTAAAAAAATTACGAAATATTTGTTTTGGTGATTATGTTTCTGAGTACTTTAACAGTAAACATGTTAAATTATCAAAAGAAATACAAAAAGAAATCAGCCACATTCAATCTATCATTGTGTTTTTCAGTTCTACAAAAATATTATACATCTACCAGACCAAAATTTTTCTACTCCTAACCATCAATAGCTGACTATCCAGTTCCTTCATTTCCTTCAAAACTTTGTTCCTTTCTCAAAAATTTCACCCTATGTCCCTTTCTCGTCCCAAAAGAGAATCCAGCTATTTTAATCCAAAGGGATTGCATCTTCTTTTGAAAATTGGAGATCACTTATAGCACAACAAAAAGGAATGTAGAAACTTGAAACACAGCTGAGCAGTAAGATTTGCAGAGTTTTCATAAATTGCACTAATTTTTGATCTAATTGCGGGATTTTTGGACAATCCTTTACTCATTTTCATGATTTTTTTCCGCAAAAATTAGTTAACCCTTCGCTGTCAAGAAAAAAGCGTTATATCAGCAAATATGAATATAAGAAGTCGCTAGTTTAGATAAATTTGTTACATTTTGCATTTATTTGTGAGCGGAAATATATATTAGTCCTGTTCGTTTATATTTATAGGTGTTTATTAAATTTTAAACAAAAAATTCAGTGTTGTGTTTTTAAATCTTTACTAAAAAATGACTATAAATCTCAGCACGAAAGAACTCTTCATAATAAGGAAAATTTTTTTCGTGCAAGGTTTCGGAGCATCTAAAAATCCATTCGAGGATGAAAAAGGTAAAAAGTAGACCATTTGAATTTGGAACAGAAATATGGCCATGAAAGCAGTCCATCAACTGAAGAAAAAATCGACATGCATTGTAACACTGACACGTTACACTTGAATAAAATTTTGAATCAATAAAGATTTCCCTATAGACAAGTTCACAAACAGTTATGAATATTAGAATGCAACTGAAGTAGCTGACTTCCGAAAGCACAGTAGAAAAATGATTTCACCAAAGGAAATAGATAAAAATAATAGTACAGCAATGAACATTGATACACACAAGTTTTACAGGAAAGAATTATAAGAAATACAAAAAAAACTTAGTAATGGGCTTAAATGACAATGTTCCCTATGTCAGGAGAATATTGCACCAATACATTTCATATTTAAATTACAATTGTACAAGGCAAAATTGAGTATTACTAACTTAGGAAAGTTAATAATGTTAATAAAAAAGACTTGGACTTACGCTGTCAAAATTTAATAATTAAAAACTCTTATGATTCTCATCAGCGTACATATAAATAAAAACTATATTAAAAACACATTAAAAATTAATCCCAACGTTTCATGCTAGTTTGATGTTATGAAAGTGACTGCTGTTTGTAACTTTGCTTCGTGGAGGTCAAAAACCTTCTCCCATGATGATAGCTCATTAGAAAGAGCATGAAACGTTGGGATTAATTTTTAATGTATTTTTAATATAGTTTTTATTTATATGTATGCTGATGAGTATCATAAGCGTTTTTAATTATGTTAATAATTTTTCCACCTGGATATGAGAAACCGGATGTACATGACTTGCAGAGTCAAGTAAAAATAAACCAAATCCCAACTCACTTAAAAAACTTTTTTCTCATGCCTTGAAATTCAAAGACGATTTGAACACGCCGTCAAACTATATACTCGTAAAAATGGCAAATAAAGCCTTTGTGCAACAATATTAAAAAGCAGAAAAACCAACGTTTAAAATGCACAAATAATATATGAAAAGCAGCAAACAGCTGTTTCGAATCTACTAGCGAGATTCTTCTTCAGTGCAAAAGGAACAGCGTGCTAGAAAAAGCAAGGCTGAGCAAAATCATAGACAGAGACGCGCTGGCATTTATACCCTATGCGGGTGGCGAAGGCGCCGAAACAACCAATGAGAGAGAAGCAGTGGAAACGACTGGGTGGACAAGTAGCGACATCTACCGGAGAAGTAGAGAAAAGAAACCAAAAAAGGGGAATTAAATTAACGCTTTCCAAATACTTGGAAAATCTGGAGTACTAGATAAGTCATTGACTAAAGAGTGAGAATTTTTAATGATATGGTAAGCTTCCCAAAAATCAAGATCAAGGTTAGAAGAACATTTTTGGATAATGATGGCTGAGGAAAAATCGAACCTATGTTGAGAAGACCAAGAATGTTGAGCAATAGAAGAACGTTTGAGCTCCTGATTTTTAACATAACCTTCATGCTCTTTTAAACGAAATCTAAGAGCACGTTTAGTCTGACCAATATAAGAAAGACCACACTGACAAGAGATCTGGTAAATGCCCCAATTATCTAGGCGATCAACGGGGTGTTTGAGATTTGAAAAAGGGATTTTATTAACAGGAGAAAAAATAACTTTAAAATCAAACCTTCTTAGGATTTTAGCAACTTGCTGGCTGATTTTAGGAAAAAATGGTAATACAACTGAAGTATTAGAGTTGGAATTAGAATGCTTTTCAGAATGGTCGGATTTCGTCAATTTCTTATAAATAGAATCGATAATATTAGAGGAATAACCACGATCGACAGCAATAGCTTTGAGGTAATTAAGTTCAGCACTAAGTAACTGAGGAGTGGAACAAATATTAGTAGCCCGAAAAACAAAAGTATTGAAAGCAGCGAATTTCTGGTTAGGGGGATGAGAAGAATACCTGTGAGGTGGGAGACTGACAGCAAAAGGTTTACGAAAGACGGTAGTCTGAAAGCCATTTTCACAACGAATAACAAGGACATCCAGGAAAGAAAGACAGTTATTGGTCTCAATTTCAGAGGTAAATTGAATGCAGGGATCAATGGAATTCATAATAGAGAGAATATGATTAATATCCGAATTCATTTCAATCAGGACATAAACATCATCAACATAACGAACATAGAACGGAAATTTTAAGATCTCAAAAAGCTTGACCTCAAAATAGTGCATATAAATATCGCATAAAATTGGACTAAGAGGATTACCCATAGCCAAACCGTCAATCATACGGAAGAAATTACCATTGAAAACAAAAGTATTTTGCGACAAGCAAGCGCGAGTGAGAAGTATAAGTTCCTCGATCTCAAAATAAGAGAAATGGAATTCACAAAGCCTTTTCTTGAGGCAATCTAAATCCCCCTCAACCGGAACGTTTGTAAATAATGATTTAACATCAAAAGAAACCATCATGTGACTCTGCGGCTTAAAATTATGAAGTTTTTTAACAAAATCAAAAGAATTCTTAACAGTGAAACAGTTACTGCTCAAAAGTGGGGAAAAAACAGAAACTAAATATTTGGCAAGCTTATAAGAAGCTGTACCGATACTAGAGACAATAGGTCTAAAAGGAATGTCAGGTTTATGGACCTTAGGTAAAGCATAAAACCTGGCACAATGCGCAATAGACGGAATAAGGGACTTCTTAAAGTTAGCAGGAATAATGGAAGAAGACTTAATGGCAGACTTAATAGAGTTAATTTCACTAGTGGAAGGGTCTTTACGGATATCCACATACGGACCATCATTAATTAATTTATGGGTTTTTTCCAAATACGTAGATTTGTCGAGAAGAACAATCTGACCACCTTTGTCGGCCTTAGTAATAATTAAGTTTGGATCAGAACGCAAATTTTTCAGACACTGTTTAACAGAATGTTTAAGATTGGGTTTATAAACATTAGAATTGAAATCAACAGTATTGGCAATGAGATGCCTAATAGACTCTTTTTGAGAAGAAGATAGAGCGCTATGCTTAAAGGCTCTTTCAATAGGAGCAATAAGATTAGGTAAAGAAGGAATAGCAGAGACAGAAAAATTGTTATTCAATTTGAGAGCATCGAGCTGATTGTTACTTAATGGAACACTAGAAAGATTGACAACAGCATTTTGGTTAACAAGAGGCAAATTACTGCAGTTATTAGCGACAGAACTTCCACAAAGCGCATTAAATTTCTTCTTTAAAACCGAACAATGAACAGAAGAAGCTGTGAGAACTCTGCTCCATGACCTTCTGTCAATGGACTGAAAATCAGGAGTAGAATTAGCGAGGCTGATATGTAAAGAATATAACTCGCGCTCTATATGAGCAATATTGTGGCGAGTCTCTTGAATCAAAGCTCTTAAAAGAGCTAATTTAGAACGAAATAAGACCTTCTCAATCCTATTTGAAGAAAATAAATTACAACGAATGGAAATGAATTTAGGAATAACCTTCTTACGCCTACAATCAAGTAGGAAATGTAAGTGTTCCAAAAACCTGTACTTTTTTAATCGTAAATTACAAAACCTATTGATTTGAGACATTGCGGAAAAAAAATTACAGAAGAATAAAGGCCCGTTAACGCCAAATACATAAAAATAGCAAATAAAGCCTTTGTGCAACAATATTAAAAAGCAGAAAAACCAACGTTTAAAATGAACAATATTGTTGCACAAAGGCTTTATTTGCTATTTTTATGTATTTGGCGTTAACGGGCCTTTATTCTTCTGTAATTTTTTTTCCCGCAATGTCTCAAATCAATAGGTTTTGTAATTTACGATTAAAAAAGTACAGGTTTTTGGAACACTTACATTTCCTACTTGATTGTAGGCGTAAGAAGGTTATTCCTAAATTCATTTCCATTCGTTGTAATTTATTTTCTTCAAATAGGATTGAGAAGGTCTTATTTCGTTCTAAATTAGCTCTTTTAAGAGCTTTGATTCAAGAGACTCGCCACAATATTGCTCATATAGAGCGCGAGTTATATTCTTTACATATCAGCCTCGCTAATTCTACTCCTGATTTTCAGTCCATTGACAGAAGGTCATGGAGCAGAGTTCTCACAGCTTCTTCTGTTCATTGTTCGGTTTTAAAGAAGAAATTTAATGCGCTTTGTGGAAGTTCTGTCGCTAATAACTGCAGTAATTTGCCTCTTGTTAACCAAAATGCTGTTGTCAATCTTTCTAGTGTTCCATTAAGTAACAATCAGCTCGATGCTCTCAAATTGAATAACAATTTTTCTGTCTCTGCTATTCCTTCTTTACCTAATCTTATTGCTCCTATTGAAAGAGCCTTTAAGCATAGCGCTCTATCTTCTTCTCAAAAAGAGTCTATTAGGCATCTCATTGCCAATACTGTTGATTTCAATTCTAATGTTTATAAACCCAATCTTAAACATTCTGTTAAACAGTGTCTGAAAAATTTGCGTTCTGATCCAAACTTAATTATTACTAAGGCCGACAAAGGTGGTCAGATTGTTCTTCTCGACAAATCTACGTATTTGGAAAAAACCCATAAATTAATTAATGATGGTCCGTATGTGGATATCCGTAAAGACCCTTCCACTAGTGAAATTAACTCTATTAAGTCTGCCATTAAGTCTTCTTCCATTATTCCTGCTAACTTTAAGAAGTCCCTTATTCCGTCTATTGCGCATTGTGCCAGGTTTTATGCTTTACCTAAGGTCCATAAACCTGACATTCCTTTTAGACCTATTGTCTCTAGTATCGGTACAGCTTCTTATAAGCTTGCCAAATATTTAGTTTCTGTTTTTTCCCCACTTTTGAGCAGTAACTGTTTCATTGTTAAGAATTCTTTTGATTTTGTTAAAAAACTTCATAATTTTAAGCCGCAGAGTCACATGATGGTTTCTTTTGATGTTAAATCATTATTTACAAACGTTCCGGTTGAGGGGGCTTTAGATTGCCTCAAGAAAAGGCTTTGTGAATTCCATTTCTCTTATTTTGAGATCGAGGAACTTATACTTCTCACTCGCGCTTGCTTGTCGCAAAATACTTTTGTTTTCAATGGTAATTTCTTCCGTATGATTGACGGTTTGGCTATGGGTAATCCTCTTAGTCCAATTTTATGCGATATTTATATGCACTATTTTGAGGTCAAGCTTTTTGAGATCTTAAAATTTCCGTTCTATGTTCGTTATGTTGATGATGTTTATGTCCTGATTGAAATGAATTCGGATATTAATCATATTCTCTCTATTATGAATTTCATTGATCCCTGCATTCAATTTACCTCTGAAATTGAGACCAATAACTGTCTTTCTTTCGTGGATGTCCTTGTTATTCGTTGTGAAAATGGCTTTCAGACTACCGTCTTTCGTAAACCTTTTGCTGTCAGTCTCCCACCTCACAGGTATTCTTCTCATCCCCCTAACCAGAAATTCGCTGCTTTCAATACTTTTGTTTTTCGGGCTACTAATATTTGTTCCACTCCTCAGTTACTTAGTGCTGAACTTAATTACCTCAAAGCTATTGCTGTCGATCGTGGTTATTCCTCTAATATTATCGATTCTATTTATAAGAAATTGACGAAATCCGACCATTCTGAAAAGCATTCTAATTCCAACTCTAATACTTCAGTTGTATTACCATTTTTTCCTAAAATCAGTCAGCAAGTTGCTAAAATCCTAAGAAGGTTTGATTTTAAAGTTATTTTTTCTCCTGTTAATAAAATCCCTTTTTCAAATCTCAAACACCCCGTTGATTGCCTAGATAATTGGGGCATTTACCAGATCTCTTGTCAGTGTGGTCTTTCTTATATTGGTCAGACTAAACGTGCTCTTAAATTTCGTTTAAAAGAGCATGAAGGTTATGTTAAAAATCAGGAGCTCAAACGTTCTTCTATTGCTCAACAGTCTTGGTCTTCTCAACATAGGTTCGATTTTTCCTCAGCCATCATTATCCAAAAATGTTCTTCTAACCTTGATCTTGATTTTTGGGAAGCTTACCCTATCATTAAAAATTCTCACTCTTTAGTCAATGACTTATCTAGTACTCCAGATTTTCCAAGTATTTGGAAAGCGTTAATTTAATTCCCCTTTTTTGGTTTCTTTTCTCTACTTCTCCGGTAGATGTCGCTACTTGTCCACCCAGTCGTTTCCACTGCTTCTCTCTCATTGGTTGTTTCGGCGCCTTCGCCACCCGCATAGGGTATAAATGCCAGCGCGTCTCTGTCTATGATTTTGCTCAGCCTTGCTTTTTCTAGCACGCTGTTCCTTTTGCACTGAAGAAGAATCTCGCTAGTAGATTCGAAACAGCTGTTTGCTGCTTTTCATATATTATTTGTGCATTTTAAACGTTGGTTTTTCTGCTTTTTAATATATACTCGTATCTTAACATTCATAGCAGCATATCTTTATGGCATTGCATCTAATGAAAGAATCTTTAGTCAAATAAAAATTTAAAAAATATATATTGCAAACTACAAAGAGGGATGACAGACTTGACAGCCTAATGATTTTAAAATGTGAAAGTGGAATTGTGGATTTTGTTAAACTGGACGATATTATCAGGTTGGCTTCTTTGAAGACCAGAAGAATTAATGTTAAATGAAAACTAGTCGGATGTGCGAATCCCAAAACTTTATTCTATCCAATACATGTTAATACCTCAAAATTTGCAATCACAATGCAAAAAGAATTATGAAGGAATAGATCCGTTTAATAGTGTGAATTTAAAAAGGAGATAGAAGCATCGCATTTTTTCAACAAGTCATTGAATTTGGGCGCACACCCTGTTAGATGTCTGCAACCAAACTTCCAAACCCAAAGAGCACAAAAGCGATACCTTTGGACAGTATACATCCAAGCCCAATAAGGAATTGCAACCGAATATAAAATTTGGCAAATTCCGTGCATTAGTTTTTCAGATATAGCTAACGCAAAAATCGTGAAAAATGTTTCACAGCAGTGTCACCTGTTATATGATATACACAAAAGCCTAATAAGCACAAAATTATGTCAAGGTTTAACAGAATATGAAGTTTGATCCAATTCCGTGCAACAGTTTTTGAGTTACAACAACTACCGCTAAAATCATCTAAATCGTGAAAAATGCAGCATAGCAGCGCCACCTTTTGGGTGATTTACACAAAAACTAATCAGCATTAATTTTTATCAAGCTATAACTGAATCTAAAGTTTTAATAAATTCCACGCATTAGTTCTTGAGATAGAGCGCCCACAAAATTTGTGTCACATACACACAGACAGACATTTTCTAAAAACAGTCAAATCGTTCTAAAACGTATCAATTATAGATGCACATTTCCAAAGTTTTTAAGGAGCCGGTGGCTCCTAAACCCAAATAATCCAGTGGCCACATTGTGAAAGAAATGCATAAAAGCAATAGCGATTATATGAGAAAAAATTTCAGGAAATCAAAGTGAAAAATAATCTACAAATGTACAAAAGAAAGACTAATTACATCAAATTTGTATAGTTCATTTAATCACCCAATTCTTTTAATTTGAATATAAATTAAGTATAATACAAATCTTAAGCTATGTACTGTCAGAAGATAAAGTTGGGCAAGAAAAGAAGATAAAGTTGGGAGAAAAAAAATATATCTATAAGAATAAGCTAAGGAATCATGGTAGTGGGGAATATTAGGAAAACAATGTTTCTTATTTTCATTTTGCCATACAAGAGTTCATAAAAGAAAAAAAAATAAGAGTGTGTAAGATTATTTTGCACTATAAAAGTCAAAACAGAATTCAAGCATTTGTTTTTCAAGAATACAGAAGAAAAATTATCTTAAACAGCAAAACAGACAACATGAATTTCGGCAAAAGATTGAAAAAAAACGTGAATTTCGTCAACAGATCGCAGAAAAAACGCGAATTTCGTCAACAGATTGCACAAAAAATGCGAATTTTATCAAAGGATTTCAAAAAATCCCGCGAATTTCGTCAAAGCATCGCGAAAAAACCCGTGATTTTCGTAAAAGGATCGCGAAAAAAAAAACGTGATTTTTGTCATAGGATCGCTGGAAAAAAACGCAAAATTCGACAAAGGATAGCGACTTAGATGCCGAAAATTCGCCAAAGCAAAAAATAAAGTCGCCACGTGGCGACTGGCGATCGTGAATCTGCACCAATAATATCAATCCGTCGAAAGCCGGAAGTCAATTTTTTTTTACGAATTCAATACTTTCTTCTTATAAAGATAGAAGAAAGTAAAAACCTGGTTAATTTTCTTATTAAAAAAACAATAATTAGAATTTTTATGTTTCTAGTTTAAAAAATTTTCTTTGGAAAGAAATTTTTTATGCATAAGTTTCCTTATCACTATTACACACGTTATGCATATCACTTTAGTTGAAAATTGGAGCAATTTGTTTCAAGTTGGGAAATTTTTGAATTCTCCCCCCCGAAAAAATATCTGTAGCTACGCCCCTGTTCAGAAGTATTGAAACAACTCTTCTCTGCTATTTTTTTTATCGACGCTAGAATTTAGGTACATTGGAATGAAAAATGTTGTCGGCGCCAGGATGATTTAATGTTCTGTGTTTTCTACTTTGTATTTATTTATCTTAAAATTTTTAATTTAAATATGGTATAATTTTCTAACCAAGTACCAGCATCTCCTTCTGCCTTCAAAACTGGTGACTCTTTTACACGAATGGATCTGGGCTTGAAATAATTTCTTCGAAAAGTTTTCCTCAGCAAAGCTGTATTGTTATGTTTTCCAGAACAAGTATGAGATTTTTAATGTTTATCTCCCGAATGCATTTATCCTCTGGTGTACTTTATTTTAAATTGTTTCGCATTTTGAGTAAATATCTGTTTTTGTCCAGAATTTTGATTTTTCTATTGATATTTTATTTATTTTTTGTTACTGTAAAGAATGTCTGACGATATCTCAAATATGTCTAAAGCTGGAGCAGGTGAAAATACAGGATATAGTAAAGTGTATTTGAAGGTTCCTGATTTCTGGTCTAATAATGCTAAATTGTTTTTTGTGCAATTGGAAGCTAGTTTTAGATTAACAAGAATATCCATCGAACAAACTAAATTTGATCATTGAGATAATTAAGTGAGGGTCATGTTGACGATGATTTTTGAAAGAGATATGGCTTCACAGGTTACCGGTGCCGGTGAAAAAAAGTTTGTCAGTCAGTTATGAGAATTTAAATAAATGAGGGGAAATGGAGATAAGATTTGCGAATGCACGCTGGTCGGTATTAATTCTCTGGATTCGCGAGGGTCTGAACAGACGCAGTTTAACCAGCGAAATAAGCTGTTGGATCAGTTAAAATTTCAGGTTGAGGAACTTTCAAAGCTGGTTAGAGCGTGTTCCTGAGCTACTTTACCGAGGAAACCATACCGACCCAACTCATTTAATTCAAAGGATAGAGCACGTAAAGACGAATGACTATATTGGTAACATTTTAGATTCAGGGAAAAGGCGCGAAAATGAGTCACTCCGTGTGCTTACCAGCCAAAAGACGATCATCGCTTGCAGGAGTAGCAGCGGCTACTGTGTGTATGGGCTTGAGCCGCAGACTTTATGTTACTGATAAGATTACGCAATCCAGCATTTTGATAGACACTGGTAGTGATTTTCACGTTTTCCGAAGTCATTTTTGGTTAAAGATAATAGTAAGAGTGATTTCAGATTGTATGCTGCTAATGGTACTGAAATCTGCAGGTACTAAGCTGTTGACTTTGGATCTTGGATTGAAACGTAAATTGCAATGGACGTTTATCATAGCTGAAGTAACTAAAGTGATTATTAGCGACGATTTTTTTCGACATTTTGGTTTACTAGTTTATTTTAAAAAGCGCTGTTTATTAGACCCGATGACTAATATTACTGTTCGTGCTCTCGCAAGATTGCGATATCCAAGTTTTTAAGACTATTCTTGGTGATTCTGAATATATAGAACTGCTAAAAATATACAAGGAGATTACTCAGTTGAACAATATGGACAATCGACCTATAAAACATGACACAGTCCATTTTATTCCAATTGTTGGGCCCCTGTTACTGTTAGAGCTCGTCGGTTACATCCAGCGTAACTTCGGATAGCTAAACAGGAATTTGATTACATGATACAGAAAAGTATTTGTAGAACCTCTAAAAGTAATTGGGATAGTCCATTGGGATAGCACATGCTTAATAAGGGTGCGTCAGATTGGAGACATACAGGAGATTATAGGGCGCTTAATCGAATTACAGTGCATGACACGTATCCCATTCAGGACATTCAGGATTTTACATATATGTTAAAAGGAAGGTGAAAAAAATATTTTTGAAAGTGGATCTAGTCCGGGCATAACATCAAATTTCGGTCCATCCTCCCCATACCCCTAAAACTGCTATTATAACTCCTTTTGGTTTATTTGAATTTCCATTTTTGGCTTATCCTCTTCGGCGCAGACGTTTCAACAGTTCATAAATGGGGTCCTTTGAAGTTTGGAGTTTTGCTTTCCTGATCTCGATGACATCTTAATTGCGAGTGATACTCACGCTGAGCACATGCAGCGGCAGCATTTGGCGGAGGTTTTCAGACGATTTAGAGATTATGTGGTTATAATTAACGAATCACAATGCCAGTTTGGTAAAGAAACTAGAGATTTTCTGTGTCTTACTATAAATAGCCAGGACTGTATTCCATGCAGAGATAAAATAAAAGCGATTATTAATTTTTGAAAAACAAAGCATTTTAGCGATCTGAGGAGATTTTTGTGTATGGTAAATTATTATCATAGTTTTGCACCCCATATAGCAGCAATTTCGAAATTTCTTAATACGTTATTAAATGGGGCGAAAAAGAGGGAAAAAGGAGAAATACAGTGGGATGCGGATGCAGAAAGTAAATTTGAACAAGTTAAACAGGCTATGGCTAACGCAACTTTACTTTATCACGCTTCTCAGGTTGCGGAAATTGCACTTATAACAGATTGTACTAATTTTGCTATGAGTGGGTGTTATAAGAAATTTCCCTTGGTGGTTCAAGACCACTTGGATTTTTCTCGCGTAGTTTATCACCTGCGCAGTGCAATTATTAAACTTATAACCGGGAATCGGCAGCGGCATATTCAGCGATCCAGTATTTTAGGCATATGTTGGATGCTCATGTGTTTGCTTTGTACGTTGATAATAAACCCTTAACTTTTGCATTCCATCATAATCAAGAAAAATGTTCCCCTAGAAAGCTTCGGCAATTAGATTTTATATCGCAGTTTACTATGGATACATGTTATTTGCCAAGTAACGTAAATATTGTTGCTGATAGTTTATCGAGAATTTGTGAGATTCAGTTTTCGACACTTACTGATTCACGGTTGTGGGCAAAGTTGAAAACGGAAAATGAAGAGCTAAAGGCTATTTTGTATGAAAGGTTGAGTTTAGTAGGAAATTAGCTAAAGTACAAATGCCGGATGCTAAGACATTATTGAATTGTGAAACTTCTGGCGAGGTAAATTTTATATCCCTCGGATTCTAAGGAGAAAGGAAATTGAGTCAATGCATTCGTTGCGCATCCAGGAATACGGTCTACTAGGCAGTTAATTTGTTTAAAGTACATTTGGCGAGTACTAAATGGAGTTATTACTGTGTCATGTAGAACTTGCATACCCTGTCAAAAGACAAAGGTTCACTTGCATGCTAAATCTCCTTTTATGCGATCTCTTGTCCAAGATGAGAGTTTTGCGCCCGTACGCGTAGACATGATCTGTCCTTTGCCTTTACTATGTGGATTCAGATATTGTCTAACGATGATTAGCAGGTTTACTCGTTGGCCAGAGGCTGTGCTTATAAGAGATATAACTGCTGAAAATGTTGCTCAGGCTTTTGTGGAGACGCGGGTTCCTTGTTTTGGTACGTCTCAGAGGTTAGCGTGCGATAGGGGTAGACAACTTGAGACCATACTTTTCAAGAATCTGACAAGGTTACTCGGCACTAGTATGGCTGTGACTGCTTCATATTCACCACAGTGTAATGTTTAGTGGAGCGTCTTCATCGACTTTTATAACAGGCCTTAATGTGCTATAAAGTTGATTGGTTCGAAGCTCTTCCTCTAATTTTGTGTAGTACACAAGATTAAAGATTGACACACTTTTTTTGGGGCGGTGCACTATGCAACTCTTTTTTTTTTGTTACCCTATGCTGCTTGCATAAATCTTACATTTTTGTTGTTATATTCATTTTTTTCCATTTTTTACACTATATTACATTCACATTTTATTTAACAGTTATACCTATTTCATTTGTTACCCTACAGATTTACATTTTTACTGTTGCATTTGTGCTTATATCTTATATATTTTCTTACTGTTTGTACTTGTGTTTATACCTTAAAATGATCCCAATCAGGATCAGTATTTTGAAGAAAACAGTTAGCAAAATGTGTTTAGTTAGCTTATGAACATTTTTCTGTCAGGATCGACTTGGTACCAAGTTAGAAAAATATAGCAGAAAAAAATTAAAATGTGGATACCTCTACTTACAAATTATGATAAAAGTATATATAAATCTCTTAGGACTGTTGAATTATTGGTTCAAGAGATTTCCCATGACAGCAAATTTCTTAAAAAAACCCTTTTATGTTGCAAAGTATGTTTACATACTCACAGGTGTGTCTTGTCTGCGTCTGCTATGCATATGGGTCGACAAAGTTTTTTTTTGCGGTGTTCCGAGTGAAATATATAACAGTTATTCTGTTATATATATATTATCTTTGAAGTTCCCCACCCGAACATTCACTTTTAAATTCAATTTAATACTTCGTTTATCTTAAGGTAATATGCTCTCCCTGTGCGGTTGCTAAATTAAATCTAATATTTAAAACTGTATAGATTCTACTAATAACCCCTCACATTTAAATTATATTAATTTCTAATCACTCACTACTTTTAATAAAATAAAATCAGTAATTCGGTCTTCCCATTCAACTTTAAGATATTTTTTTCACATGTTTTCAGTCTTTAGAAAACGTTACATCTTTCGGTTAATACGAAAACATTTTAATTTCCCAGCTGCACACATTCGGCATATTCCTTCATCACCCACCATCGAAATTACTTAACTTGCATTTTATTCATGCCTCTGTCTCGCGCTATACTCTAAAATTCCGACCGTTAAAAAACGCATATGTATTATGAAGCTACATATTAATTTTCTGACAGCTGCAATCAATCGCCTTTCACAACGTTTATGATTTCACATTCCTCGGTTACCGCAATACACTTATCTTATGAATTAAATGCCTCACAGCCGCACCCTCATTTCCCAACCTTTTTGTTTGTAGTCAAAACATTTCGATTAAAACTTAAAACGCGCTTATACAAAGTGCAGATGGTTTTTTTAACGTTTCCCATGCCACAAGAATATACTTCTTATGGGAACCTTAAAATATACATCTACATGTTTAAAATGTACAAGCAATTAACCGCATATGTTTGGCTATACTTTTCACAGCCAATGTTTTGTCTACCCTTGTGCAGGTGCAAAAAACTTGTATGTTGGCGATATTGTGTCACGCCAAGCAATGTAAAAATCTAAGTACGAAGACTTCGCTTTAGTCCTTGCTAATGCTCTGTCTGCTAGAAGAGATTCAGGCCTTTTCTTTTTCTGTTGTGTATCTCTCCCCCTTTAAGTTTTCTAAATGCCTAAATAAAATATTCTTTATACATTATATTGGAGTTTTTTTAGACATTTATGTGAGTATTACTATGAGTTATTGACTCTTTAACTGCGATCACGATTTGGGGAAATCTCCTCCACAGGTGGTAAATAAAGATGCTGCTGTGTAGTGTAGAGCTTGCATACCCTGTCAAAAGACAAAGTTTCACTTGCATGCTAAATCTCCCTTGATGCGATTTCTTGTCCCAGATGAGAGATTTGTGCCCATACGCGTAGACATAATATGTCTTTTGCCTTTACTACGTGGATTCAGATATTATCTAACGATGATTGACAGGCTTACTTGTTGGCCAGAGGCTGTACTTATAGAAGATATAACTGCTGAAAATGTTGCTCAGGCTTTTTAGTCCAAACAATAGGGAATTTTACCGAGCAAAATTAATGGTAGTTCTGGAAATCTGCTTACTTTATGTTTTTTGGGTCGCTGAATCCGAATTTGTAACTTCCCACTATAATTTCCCCCGGCAACTCCCCCAAAGTTTGGTAAAAAGCCCCCCAAAAAAGGTTTTTATTAAAAAAATATTTTTTTTTATAGAAAAAAGTATCTAGAAAAGGGAAAAGTATCTAGAAATTCAGAAAGTAGACAAAATTTACAACAAATTAGATATATGACATCATGAATTAGGATGAAGGGGAAGGGGGATCTGCCTCGGAACATGCGCGCGGTGCTGCGTGGACTAAGTTGCGCAATTCCACTTAACTACTCATACGTTTACATTCGCCCTCCCATCTCCCCTCCGAACTTTCTCTATAAGGTTTACTTTAAGTTTTTTGGGTCGCTGAATCCGAATTTTTAACTTTCCCCCCAAAATTTCCCCCCCCGAAATCCCTCCAAATAGTTGTTATTAACTTAAATTTCTTATTGTTTTAGGGGAAAAGCATTACAAAATTCAGAAACTAGACAAAATAGGATATATGATATTATGACATAGGATAAACGGGGAGAGAGTGGGCTGCCTCGGAAAATTCCCCGCGGGCTTTTCTCAAAAAACAATTTTTTTCAAAAAATCAATTTTTTGGGGAGTTGCCGGGTGAAATTTTGGTGGGAAGTTACAAATTCGGATTCAGCGACCCAAAAAACATAAAGTGAGTCGAAATCCAGAACTAGTATTAATTTTTCCAGGTAAAATCCCCTATTGCCTGGACTTCATAACTTAGTGCACGTAGCGGCGCAGTGCATGTTCAGAGGCAGCCCTCCCTCTCCCCGTTCATCCTACGTCATAATGTCATGTATCCTATTTGTTGCAAATTTTGTCTAGTTTCTGAATTTTGTAATGCTTTTTCTCTAAAACAATAAGAAATTTAAGTTAAAAACAACTATTTGGGGGAGATTTCGGGGGGAAATTTTTGGGGGGGAAGTTAAAAATTCAGATTTAGCGACCCAAAAATCTTAAAGTAAACCTTATAGAGAAAGTTCGGAGGGGATATGGGAGGGCAAATGTAAACGTGTGAGTGGTTAAGTGGAATTGCGCAACTTAGTTCACGCAGCACCGCGCGCATGTTCCGAGACAGATCCCCCCTTCCCCTTCATCCTAAGTCATAATGTCATGTATCTAATTTGTTGCAAATTTTGTCTACTTTCTGAACTTCTAGCTACTTTCCCCTAAAACAATGGAATATTTTTAATAAAAACGTTTTTGGGGGCTTTTTACCAAAATTTGGGGGGGGGGGTTGCCGGGGAAATTTTGGTGGAATGTTAAAAATTCGGATTCAGCGACCCAAAAAACATATAGTAAGCCTTTTTCCAGAACAACCATGAATTTTGCTAGGTAGAGCCCCTATACGGTCTCTATTGCCTGGACTATTTGCGGAGACGTGGGTTCCTTGTTTTGGTACGTCTCTGAGGTTAGCGTGCGATAAGGGTAGACAATTTGAGACCATACTTTTCCAGAATCTGACAAGGTTACTCGGCTCTAGTCTGGCTATGACTGCTTCATATTCACCACAGTGTATTGGTTTAGTGAAGCGACTTCATCAACCTTTACAACAGGCCTTAATGGGCTATAAAGTTGATTGGTTCGAATCTCTTCCTCTAGTTTCGCTAGTTCTCCGAACTACAGTACGTGAAGATCTTGGTGTGTCTACAGCTGAATTAACATATGGAATCACCTTACGGCTTCCGCGCCAGTTGTATGAGGTCACATCCTTGTTAGACCCGCCAAATTATATAGCCAAGTTACCGAAAATAATGTGTGCTTTAAGACCTGTTAAACCTTTAAGACATGCACAGCAAAAAATCTACGTTCCAAAAGAACTCAACAATTGCAGACGCGTTTTTGTCCGGAGAGGTCCTTTCAAGAGGGCTCTACGATCTACTTATAAGGGACCACTCCAGGTTGTAAAGAGACTGGGAAAGGGCTTTATACTTCGCATTCATGATCAGGAAAAGCTTATAAATATTGATAGGGTAAAACCTGCTTTTCTTTTGTCAGAAAAAGAACTTGAATCGTCGACCTACACTACTAGAGCTGGAAGGAAAGTTCATTTTAGACTCCCACTAGTTGTGTGAACCTGGCGGGGGAATGTGTGGTGAAGAGAAATAAATATTTTTTTAATATTCGATCCTTTTCATCCGCAGACGATAATTCAGGAAAATTGAAACAACTATTTTCTGCTGTATTTTATCGATGCTAGAGTCTATGTACATTCGAATGGGAAAATGTAGTAGGCGCCAAGATGATTTAATGTTCTGTGTTTTCTACTTTGAAAATAATTTATCTTAAATTTTTTTATTAAAGTATATTATTATTTTTTATGTCCAGCGCATCTTTCTGCCTTCATACATTTTAACTTTAACCACTCCAGCGCATGAATAACATCCTCAATAAGAACAGTTAAAAAAATGATACCCTTTAGGATCTCCAAAATAAAGAAAATAATTTTCTGTAATTACAAACTTCTAATATGTCGCATTTAATGATATTCAACATGTACGAGCATTAGAAAGAATTATCTGAATTCTTAATCTAAATCTATACCCTAAAGCGCAAATATGTTTTTGATATTTTTAATCATGTTTTAGCAGAGTAAATACTCAGTGGAATGTAAGTGAATAATTATTTTTATAAGCATAAGCACTTATTATCAAAAACTTATGAAGCGGCATACTTAAAAGATTATAAGGAGATTATAGAGAGAACAGTTAAACTGTTTTTATTACTTTCTTCTATCTTCAATAGAAGAAAGTATTGTAATCGAAATTTTTTTCGACTTCCGGATTTCGACGGATTTACACGTTTTAGGGATCAGCGATCACAAAAAACATGTTTATACAAAATGTCTGTCTGTTCGTGTGTCCGTGTGTCCGTCTGTCCGTCTGTCGCCATTGTATCATCAAAAATTGTATAAAGTTATGCTTAGAACTGAACCAAATTTTTTTTAAGTTTTTGGCTATAGCAAGCAGATTCTTTCTGAATTTGGAAAAAATCCGCCGGTAGGGGGCGCTGTAATAGCAATTTTTGTGCATTTTGAATATTGTACCATCGAAAAGTGTATGAAATTATGCATAGAATTGAACCAAATTTTTTGCGTATGTTTTTGGCCATTGCAAGAAGGTCCGCCCTGAATTTGGAAAAATTCCACCGGTAGGGGGCACTATAATAGCGATTTTTGTGAGATTTTTGTGAATTTTGAATATTGTACCATCAAAAATTGTATGAAGTTATGCATAGAATTGAACCATTTTTTTTATGTTTTTGGCTATGGCAAGCAAGTCCTCCCTGAATTAAAAAAATTCTACCGGTAGGGGGCGCTGTAATCGCGATTTTTGTGCATTTTGAATATTGTACCATCGAAAAGTGTATGAAGTTATGCATAGAATTGAACCAAATTTTTTGTGTATGCTTTTGGCCATGGCAAGAAGGTCCTCCCTGAATTTGGAAAAATTCCGCCGGAATGGGGTGCTGTAATAGCGATTTTTGTGCAGTTTTCAATATTGTTCCATCGATAAATGTATGAAGTTATGCATAATCCTAATAAAAATACTAATAAAACTTATTAAAATGAAATATTTACATGAGATATAAGAAAGTTTTGGGATTGGCACATCCAACTAGTTTTTAAATATTGATGGTTTAAAATACGTTTATTTTACCAAATAATTTAAAGTTAAAGAGCTTTATTTAGATATATCTGAAATGTAATTTTTCGTACTTTATCAAAATATAATTTATATGCACAAGAGTGCAATGAATAACAAGAAAACTGAATTTGGTTACATTGAATTCCATTTCTATGTTGCTGAGAACTTGAAAACTTTTTATCAGTTATTTATTACGTAGAATGAAGTGTTGAGTTATATATTTTGCTTTCCAAACTGATATTTTTGACATTTTGCTTTAAATGAAAACACAACACAAAAATACACTGAGGTGACAAAAATCATGGGATGGCAATATGCAAATATATAGATGGCAGTACTTTCGCTTACAAATTGTATGAATGGTCAGTGCCTGGGCAGGATGTTCATTTGTGTTCAAATGCTTCATACGACAAGGTTGTTTATTGTCACACGACGAGAATTAAAGGATTTCGAACGCGGTATGCTAGTTGGAGCTGGACGGATGGGACATTTCATTTCAGAAATTGTTACGGAATTCAACATTCCGAGATCCAGAGTATCAAGAGTGTGCCGAGAATACCTAAATTTAGGCATAACCTCCCACCATGGACAACGCGGTGGTCAACCGCCGGCACTTAATGACCGCGACCATCGACGTCTGCGTAGACTTGTCAGTGTGAACAGACAAGCAACACTGCGTGAAATAACCGCAGGAATGGATGTGGGACGTCCGACGGGCGTGTCCGTTAGGACAGTCTTGCAAAATTTGGCTTTAATGGGCTATGGCAGCAGAAGACCTACTCGGGTGCCATTAGTAACAGCACGATATCGCCAACAGCGGCGCTCTTGGACTCGTGACCATATCAGTTGACCGTAGATGACTGGGAAAAAGTGGCTTGGTCAGATGAGTCACGATTTCAATTAGTAAGAGCTGATGGAAGGTTAAGAGAGTGGCGCAGACCCCATGAAGCCAAGGAACCAAGTTGTTAACAAGGCACTGTGCAAGTGCAAGCTGGTGGTGGCTTCATAATGGTGTGTTTACATGGAATGGACTGAGTTCGCTGGTCAAACTGAACCGATCGTTAACTGGAAATGATTACGTTCAGCTACTGGGAGACCACTTGCAACCATTCATGGACTTCATGTACCCAAACAACGATGGACTTTTCCAAGATGACAATGCGCCATGTCATCGGGCCATAACTGTTCGCTATTGGTTTGAAGAACCTTCTGAGCAATTCCAGCGGATGATTTGGCTACCGCGATCGCGCGACATGAATCCTATCGAACATTTATGGGACATTATCGAGAGATCAGCTCGTGCACAAATTCCTCCATCAGCAACACTTTCGGAATTATGGACGTCTATCGAGGCTGCATGGCTCAATATTTCTCCATTGGACATCCAACGACTTGTGGAATCCATCCACGTCGTGTTGCTGCACTTCACCGGGAAAACGGAGGACCGACACTCTATAAGCAGGGTATCCAACAACTTTTGTCACCTCAGTGTATATTCTTGCGCTGCTTTTATTGAGATACACTACATGAGTTTATTTATCTATATATTTAAACGTTAGCATGTATAATTTTTTAAATAATACACTATATAGTTATAAGAGTAGTTCATTCTTTTAAAAAGTTTCTATAATCATAATAAAATGTACTAAAAGAAGAAATGTGATATTTAAGTTCGAATTTTTATGATTTGTAGAAGGATAATTTTATTGATAACATTTTGTATATTTTGAGCCAAACAATCCAATTAATTAAACAGATACGTGTTTATTTTAGATTTTGAAGTCAAAGTAACGTTTTTCTTTACTTCTTTTACCATATTCTACAATATATTGCGCATAAGAAGGCTTTTTTATGTTAAAAAATGATCTCTGGTGTTAGGCATATATTTAACCATGGGGTCGCCCGAAGTGTTGTTGGTATTTTCATAAGAATGCTTGTAAATCCAAGGATATATATATGTATCTTAATCGCGATTTGATGATATAATAGCTTTCATATCCCTTCATACAATATACTTTTCAAAACATAATTCTGTTAAAAATAATTTTGTCTACAACCTATTTTATTATAATGTCTGGAAACAGAAAAACACGGGCCAGGTAGTTAAAGGGAACAATAATAATCTAGTGTGTTCGAATTTTATTACATTAGTAGAGCGAAGAAATTCTAAATAGCCATTTTGAATTATCATATAGTCAGAAAAACTTTTGAAAAATGAATGAATGAATGAATAAATCAATAACAAAGATATTTTATTTTCAAAGAACTCTTCTAAAAGTATTCGTTATTTATTTTTAAAAAATGACGCCTGATTTTATAAATGCAATCCATGTAATTACAAAATTTTCTTTTCTTTTTCAGTACTCTGATCTGGCATGCTCCCCCTGTTATTGAAAGTTCACTGATTTAATTTATGCTTGATACAAAGCTGGGACTAGTAGTAAATTCATTTTAGGAAAAAATATATAAACTTCCCTAAGTTTCTTTTTTAAGATATGATAACCAAAAAGCATTATTTACTCTATCTATTCAAGCTATCTAAATTGTTTTATAGGCTTATTATCAGAATTTATTTAATATTAAAATATTATATAACTAGAGAACAGGAATTCTTCTTTTTCAGAATCTACTGTCGCCCCCGGTATTTCCATTACTTCATTTTCTTCTGATGGATTGATGACTTCTATTATTATGAAATAGCCATTATAAATGAAGCTTAACACTTCATTTATAATGGCTGTTTCATAATAATAGAAGCCGCCAGTCCATCAGAAGAAAATAACTCGGTTAAGCGGGACTCTACTGCAGTACAAAACATATTTCAATTTTCAGACTTAAAGCACACGTTTTATTTTATGTAAAATGACGTCATTCGCATGCGCTTAAGAATTCCCCATTTACGATCTACTCTTAAACATCTACAGTAAAGCATGCATAGCACATCACTATCGCGAAATAATGCACAAATGCAGCAAAAAGATGCCGTCGTTCAAGAAAATCGACGAATAAAACGGCTATCTATTGATTCAAAGAAACTTAAAATTAAATATAGTTTATAATAGCTCTATTGTTTTAACAGAAATCATTTGTTTATATTTTTTTCAAAATAACACATATTTTAATTACATTTTCTTTTGGTTGTTATGAGAAAATAGCAACAAAAATGTATAATTACTATTTTAGAACTATTTTTTCTTTTCTTTCTACAGAAATGGAGTGCTTCCGTTGCCACTATTAAGCAAATGGTTCTAAAAACTACAAAAAAATTAATGTTTCAAAAATAAATGGAGATACAGTTTTAAAACAAAATGCATTTAAAAGAACTTTTTTTTTCCAATACGACGGTATAAAAATCGAAAATGTGCGATGCTTAGAAGTTTAAAAAATTGCTATAGAGTATTTAATCGTACTGCTTTGTTTTGTGGCTGGCTTCTGTAACGTAACGTTATTTTTCGGAATACACAAAATAAGCTGGGAGAAAGAAATAGCATACCGTACCGGGGGCTAATAAAAGAGTACTTTTTTAGTTACAATACTTAAGTTTTATTTATATTTCGCACTTTTTACAGTTTAAAACATTCCGTTGTTGCAGTTTCGCTGCCTATTCGCCTATTTTGGCGAGAATGATCTGGCGCATAATTAATTCCATTGTTTTTTGTAACTCGTAAACGCTTGTAGCCATAAAGAATGTTTCGTAATTTATCACCTGTGCCCGTCTAACGGAAAAATACCATAAAATTAATTTATTAATTTATAATTAATTTCTAAAAATATAAAACTTAAATTATTATATTAATATTAATTTATTTTTATTATTGCAAAACACTGTAAATTATTGTAAAAAAAAAAAAAAATGTAAATTATTGTTGTGATGTCTGGAGCCGTTTAGATTAATTTCTCTTTCGATTCTTTTGGCGCCAACGCCATACGTCACGTGGTATGCGGGCGCGCGCGGAGAGAGAGGTGGATATTTTTTTTTTTTTCAGAGTAAAAGTGATTTTGAGAAGGGTAGCCGAGCCGTGCATGTTGGCCGGCGTGTTTTTTTTGGATTTGTGAAAACGGAAGCATATCGGGTGCTAGGAGCACCAAAGGATTATAAATTGAGTAGTTTGTAATGCAAGTTAATAATATTGTGAAGTGTAGTTCGTGAAGTGAAACATAAAAGTGTCGTGCAACTTGTGGAACCATTCATTCATTGTAAAATGTCATCATCATTGTGTCGTCTTGTAGTGTCTTCATGTTCGTTTTAAATAAACTTAATAATCTTTGCTTAAAAAAGAAGTGCTATTTTTTTAACAAGATATACACAACGTGGGATGGTCAGAGGAGCGGCGCCGACTTTACACGCTCTCATTTCCGAAGCACCAGAGCTCCTATTAAAAGTAAGCTGCATGTTTATTTATTTTTAATTGAAGATAGTGTTTGAAGATATTTTAAATAGATAAAGAGAAAAGTATATGATTTATTTTTATGATTGATTTAAGCATGTCAGAAGAAAGATTCTCTTTGTAGTACGACATTTATTCCTTGATTTATTTAATTAATATGATAGTATCGGTTATAAGTAGAGTTTATTATAAAAGTGTTTGAAATTGAAAAAGAAAAATGTTTAGCATTAAAGGGTTGAGGAAAGAAGATTTAGTTGTGGTCGCAACCGAATTAGGTTTAAAGGTAGAATTAGAGCATAGAATTGTAGATTTGAAAACACTCATTGAGGGAAGCGACCAATTTGCTAAGGATGCTGAATTTGTAAAGGAATTTTTAATTACCACTGTATCAGATAGGATAGAAAAAGAAAAACGTGAAGCCGAGTTACTAAAAATTGAGAAAGAAAATGTTAAATCGGAACAGAACACTGCTCTAGAATTAGAGAGAACAAAATTAGAAGTCATTAAAGCCCAATTAGAAATGGCGAAGATAACAGATGATAAGAATTTGGATTCGGGGGGGGGGGGGATGGACAAAAATCCCATACTAATTCTTTAGAATCTTTAATTAAAAGTGTTAGAACTCTGAGTATGCCAGTCCCGACTAAACCGGAAGCGTGGAATCTATTTTTTAGTTCGCTCGAAAAGGCATTCGAAATGAAAAATGTTTCGGAAGAGTTAAAAGTTGAAATTTTACTAAATTTAGTGGGTGAACGTGCCGCACATTTATTAGTTTATGTCAATACAAATGAAATGAAGAGTTATCCGAAGGTTAAGGCTTTAATTTTAAAGGAATTTCAACCTACCCGGGAAGCTTGTCTAGAAAATTTCCTTACGGCAAAAAGAATGAAAAATGAAAACCATTTACAATTTGCGAGCAGAATCCGAGCTAATTGGGAATTTTATTGTCAGCTCAGGAAAGTTAATGATTTCGATACGCTTAATGAATTGGTTGTTACCGATAGATTAATGAGTTCATTAGATTCAGAAACGCGAAGTTATGTTAAATTAAAGCAAATGGATGACTGGTTAAAACCACGCCAAATCGCGGAATTATGCGATAATTGGTTTACTTCAAAAGGTAGAACTTTTTCGGAATTATAGACCTATAAAATCCTTTCGTAACTATGATGAACCCGGAAGTGTGAATCATGGGAAATATCTCCCACCTCATATCAGAAATAATGTTCTTTCTCGCGAAAGAAAAACTAATGACATTTGTAGGCTATGTAAACAAACAACTCATTTACGTTTCTGCCCGAATAATAAAGATAAAAATAAAATGGGGAATCTTCGAAATCAAACGAAAAAGGAATCGGGTATTGAGAAAAATAAACATGATGATAAATTAGTTGCTAAAGTGACAGCTTTATGTTCTGAGAATGAGGCAATAAATACGCAAGCTTTGCAGTATCAGGATGTCTTGTTAGGGGGGCGGAAAATAAATACATTAATCGATAACGCGGCCGAAATTCCAGTAATTAATTCAAATCAAATACCAGATTCATTTAGAAATAATGAAAATTCAAAAATTCAGTTGATATCTGCCTTTGGAGAAAAAATAACCGCTGACCTTATAACTTTACCTATAGCTTTAGATTCCGGAGAGTCGAATAGTGTAGTTAATAGCGTAGATGTTTTGTTCGCAGCAACAGATAAATTATATGGGTCATGTATTATCACGCCAACGATTTATGAATTATTACGATCAGTTCAGAGTGGAGGGGAAGAAAATAGATTAGATGGTGTGTCTACGGAGGAGTTGCAGTCAGAAAGGGGGGAAGAAATTAAATGTGAAAAAGCAGGGTGTAGTGAAATGGAGCAACAAAGTATCAATGATGAGAATTTATGTTTATTAAGTCAAAATAAAACTGCAGGAAAAGAGTTAATGATTAGCTGCATTGAAAAGAAAAATAATAGCGAAGGTTTAATTGTGGGTCATCAATCAGATGCGAGTATTTACAGGGCGCAACAGAAAAGTTGCGAATCGTTACAGGGAGCTTTCAAAGATGCAGAAAAAGAGAAAAATGGGTTTGTTATGGTAGACAATTTGCTTTATCATAGGGAAAGAGTTTCGGGAAATCAAGTTATGCAATTAGTGGTACCAAAGGTGAGGAGGGGGGAAATTTTAAAAATTGCGCACGAATCAATTTTCGCTAATCATCTTGGCATGAAAAAAACAAAAGAGAGAATTCGTTATTCATTTTGTTGGCCAGGTATGTCGCGGGATGTGGAAGAATATTGTGCGTCATGCAAGGATTGCCAACTACGGAGCAGGGAGAGGGTCAGCGATCAGATACCCATCGTCCCTATTGAGAGGCCGGAACTTCCGTTCGACGTTGTAAATATTGACATAATTGGAAAAATTGAACCTCCTTCAGCGCGCAGGCATCAATACGTACTTACTTTGGTAGATCAACATTCGCGATGGCCAGAGGCAGTTCCGTTACGGACAATTACGGCTAAAGCTACGTGCGATGCATTGTTAGAGATATTTATGCGGACAGGAATACCCCGCGTAATAGCGAGTGACCAGGGTAGAAATTTTGTATCAGGGTTAATACAAGAGTTTCATGGTAGGCTGGGGGCGTCTCCTAGATTTGCTACGCCGGGGCACCCACAGAGCTCGGGATTAGTTGAAAGGTATAATCAGGTATTGAAACGTATGTTACATCATATAATTCGTAGTGACCCTAAAAATTGGGATAAACACATCCCCTATTTATTATTTGCGTACAGAGAAATTCCGAATAGCACTACGGGAGTATCGCCATTCAAATTAATGTACGGAAGGGAGGCCAGAGGGCCACTGGCGGTATTAAAATCTACATGGGCAGGCGAAATCCCACTACCTATACATCTAGGAAAGAGCGCGACCGAATACCTCCAGGAGTTAAAAATTAATTTAGAAGGGGCGGCGGAACAAGCGGCAATAGTGTCGGAGGTTAAGCAAAGCTCGTATGCGAAGTACGCTAATCGAAGAGCGATTTACAAGGAATTTAGACCGGGGGACCAGGTATATTTATTAATTCCGGACTCCACGAACAAACTTTACGCGAGATGGACCGGGCCAGCCGAAATAGTGGCGCGTTGTAACCCTGATTCTTACAAAGTGAAATTAATGAACGGGAATGTTAGAAATGTCCACGTAAATAAGATAAGAAAATTTACTCCTAGGGTACAGGCGGTGGGGGTGATCTTCGAAAATGAGGAAAAATTAGGGGAGGTCCATCCCACCCCCAGTATAAAAGATAACTCCGACCTATTCAATATAGAAGAAGTTGATTTAAGTCATTTAAGAAAGGTGGAGAAAGAAAAAATGTTAGATTTATTGTATAAATATAAAGAATTATTTTCTAGAAAGGTGCAAATAGCTAAGGTAGGAGAGCATAAAATAAGAATAAGTGACGCAGAAAAGAAAAAGCCGTATGTTTACAGAATCCCAGAGGCCTTGAAACCTCAAGTAGATAAACAAATTGAGGAGTTATTGGAACTAGGTCTGATTGAAGAAAGTGAGGCAGAGGCGCCACACCCAGTAGTGTGCGTAATGAAGAAGGATGGGGCCTTGCGCCTATGCGTAGATTTTCGAGCGCTTAATGCAGTTACAGTGACTGATGATTTCCCAATGGAAAATGCCACCGATCTATTGTTCAGTATTGGCAGGGCCAATGTCATAACTACAATAGACTTATTGAAAGGGTATTGGGCCATACCACTAGAAGAAGAGAGCCAGAATCTGGCGTGTTTCAAAACTCACAGGGCTCAGTATCGCTTTAAAGTAATGGCCTTCGGGCTCAAAAACGCAGCTGCGACTTTTCAACGTGAAATGAACAAAGCACTGTCCGAATACAAGGAGTTTGCCAGAGCATATATAGACGACATAGCCGTCTTTTCTGAAACATTTGCTGAACACCTGGTGCATCTAGAAAAGATACTTTCTAAGTTATCAGACTTAAGATTTTCAGTCAACTTGAAAAAATGTGAATTCGCAAAACCGCAGATCAAATACTTAGGACATATCATCGGGTCCGCCAGTCATCGGACCGATCCCGGAAAAGTGGAGGCTATTCGAAGGTTAGCAGTGCCTCAAACGAAGAAACAGTTGAAAAGTATTCTTGGTCTCTGTAATTGTTATAGATATTATATTCCTAAATATGCTGAAGTAGCATATCCTTTAACTGAACTGACGAAGAAGAAGAGTCCAGAACAGTTGTGTTGGTCAGAAGACCATGATCGAGCATTTAATGAGTTGAAAAGAGGTCTTATCGAAGCACCTAGTCTACATACTCCCGTTATAGGAGTACCATTTGTCATCGAGTGCGACGCATCTGCAATCGGCATCGGCGCATGTTTATCGCAGCGAAAGGACGGAGTACTGTACCCGGTTAGCTATGCCAGTCAAAAGCTCACCAAAACTCAACAGTCTTGGCCGACGATCGAAAGGGAGGCCTATGCGGTCATCTGGAGTCTCAAGAAGTTCGAAACGTGGATTTTTGGTTCACCTGTGGAACTTATCACCGATCACAACCCACTAACTTTCATCACCAAAAATGCACCCCAATCTTCCAAACTGCAACGATGGGCACTAGCACTGCAAAAGTATGACATTGTAATTTCGCATCGACCAGGTGCTAAGTTGATAAATGCAGACGCACTGTCTAGACTAGAGACTGTTGAATAAGAAAACAAACTGTGAAAAACTTTCCAAACTGCATAGACTGTTTTAGAAAAGGAAATAAAAAAACTTTCACGAACTGATTGATGAAGGACCATGTCTTTTCTAGTGACTTTAAAAGATTTATTTAGTGTGTTACTACAGCTTTTGTTTCCTTTTATATATGTTTTATTTGTTATTGCATTTATTATTGTTATTATTAAGTATTAATTCTGTTTTGTATTAGTAGGTAAGACGAGTTTTAGGCAGAGTGCCCAGATTCTTCAGACATGTAGTTTGTATATTTTTTTTTATATGTATTTGTTAACTTTTATTTTTATTTGGGTAATTTGTTTTTTAAAAAAAATGGAGTATAAGGACGTCTCCAGACTAAATTTCAGATAGAAAATAAGGGACCCCCTCCCCCATTTTCAATCTTGGGTGGGGGGTGTGATGTCTGGAGCCGTTTAGATTAATTTCTCTTTCGATTCTTTTGGCGCCAACGCCATACGTCACGTGGTATGCGGGCGCGCGCGGAGAGAGAGGTGGATATATTTTTTTTTTTCAGAGTAAAAGTGATTTTGAGAAGGGTAGCCGAGCCGTGCATGTTGGCCGGCGTGTTTTTTTGGATTTGTGAAAACGGAAGCATATCGGGTGCTAGGAGCACCAACGGATTATAAATTGAGTAGTTTGTAATGCAAGTTAATAATATTGTGAAGTGTAGTTCGTGAAGTGAAACATAAAAGTGTCGTGCAACTTGTGGAACCATTCATTCATTGTAAAATGTCATCATCATTGTGTCGTCTTGTAGTGTCTTCATGTTCGTTTTAAATAAACTTAATAATCTTTGCTTAAAAAAGAAGTGCTATTTTTTTAACAAGATATACACAACGTGGGATGGTCAGAGGAGGCGGCGCCGACTTTACAATTGTATTGTCATCTGCAACACACCTGTGGACATATTTTTTAAAATTTTAACATATTAGGAAGTGTGCTTTAAACCAAATACAAAATTTTATCTTTACATATAAAAACCAAGTTAAATAAATAAAAAAAGTTTATAAAAATCTACCGATAGATATATCTCGAAGAGCAATTTATGTATTTTTTTTTTTGTGTGTGTGTTATGTGGTTCAGAATAAAATCTCAAACATAAATATTTTGAATGAAACTTTTTGAAATATTAATTATTAATTAATAATTATATTCTTAAAAATTCATGAATAGAAGGCCTTTTCTTCCCCGTCATTATTGAAATTCACATAATCAACACCCGTCTAAAAAAACCCATAAATGTAGAAAAAAAAACCTTTTAAGCATAAATGCTAAATTCCCCAATTAGAGTTTTTTTAAAGAATTTTTTTAAATCCCTTTTATATTCACCAAAATAAAAGAATTTAATAAATAAAAGAAATTGCTAAAAATTAAAAGCTTTTAATATGTCTCATTTGAATAAGTTTTAATGATGTTCGACATTTACGAAGATTAGAATGAGTTATTTTAATTTCCAGTCGAAACCACCCATTATAAGAAACGTGTTTTTAATCATTTTTAGTAGCTATAATTAAGAGTTTCCCATATTAGAGTAAATACATATTGGAATGTAAGTTAATATATATATTTTTTAAAGTAAGTCTAAAGGTAAGCTCTATAATTAACATAAGCTGCTGAAGCAGTGTATGTAATTAATTTAAAGATTAAAAGTAAGTTAAGCTGTTTTAATTTTTAAAATTTTTTTAGAAATGTATTCATTTTCTAAATAATCTAAAATAAAATTACTTTATTTAAGTAATTGGAATGTAAGTTTCCGTATTTTATTAAAAGCAACATATAGATTAACGTATGTCATTAATTAAAAGAAAATTAATACGACTTTGAATAATGAGTATACGTGTTTTTAGGCGGATTCATAATTATATAAATACATAGCACCTATAGTCGTCGCCTGGTCAATCCGACTGTATGTATGTCAGTGCATAAACTACACAAGAGAATGGTTTGAAATTTAATATATATAATCTTTGCGGAATTTTGTCGAGTCATTTAAAATTTTATGAAAATCGAACGAAAATTTAAAAAGATATTACTAAAAGTTTTCTTCATTCTGTTAAATCCAATCATACGTAATTAATTCAATGATATTCCATGACAGGTAATGATTCTAGGTCGGCATGACGTCCTATTTAAGATGGAGTCCTACTATTTCCGTATCACTGAGTTTAATATACAGGGTGCAATATGCTATCTATCGCCGACCTTTAATTTCTCAACCGTTGGTCATAGGCATATAGTTCCAATTACAAAAACGTTTCAAATGAAGTAAATATTCATGCTGTGGCATTATTTAAAGTAAAAAATCAATTTCATAAAAATAACACAATCTAACTTTTTATACGCCCCCCCCCCCCAGTCCCTATATTTATATTTAGTAAAAGTTTACACATATCATAACACATATAACACAAAAAGTTTGACATATGTACTACAAAAATTGACACAGTTATTAAATTTCAAAGTTTGCGATTTTTGCACATGATTTTGTCATTCGTTGAGGGATCAGTTAAGAGATGAATTAAAGAAATTCGATATCAAAATCAGGGTACTATGTCCTTTTTACGGCGAAACCACCTTTAGCTGGAATCGCCAAATCGGGGTATCACCAAAGAAGGTTATTTCATCTAAAAATTTGAGCTGACTTTCAGCGGTCGTATACAAAGCGAAGTATGAAATATTGAAATTAAACAGAAAATTAAATATCAATTTATTATAATATCAGAAAACGTTCTACTATAGAAATGAATACATAAAACGCCGGAAATTACTAGAGATCCTGCTCAAAGTGTTTGAATACGTGACAGTACTGAGTCCAGGACACGTTCGAGCATAGCAGGTGTGCAAACTGTGCGACAATTAAGGAAGCAAACCTTAGAAGTAGTCTCAGTCACATAGACTTATGCCTTGATGTATTCCCAGAGGTTGAAACTCCATGAAAGTCAACTCCGGTGAACGCGATGGCTACTCTACCGGACCACCATATCCAAGGATCTGTTGATCGAATTCGGCGGCCAGATACGCTCGAACATTTGATGTTTTATGAGGAGAGGGACCCATCATGTTGAAACCACACCCGGCATGCATGTCGGAGAGGCAGCTCTTCATACCAGTCACGTACCGTGTTTTGTAGCAGATGCAGGTAACGATCGCCCGTTAAGGTCCCATTGTAGAAGATGGGTCCAAGAATCTAGGTTCCCCATATACCGTACCATACGTGTCGTACTGTTAGGGCGATGTGGAGGTTTCTAGATAGCATAATCCTTTTGATTGTCGCACAGTTTGCATACCTGCTATGCTCTAACGTGCCCAGGACTCAGTACTGTCATACATTCAGTTGTGAATTGCCACCAATGGAGAACACTTTGCGCAGTATCTGTAGTAGATTCCGGCGTTTTATGTATTAATCATTTATAGTAGACCGTTTTATGATATTATAATAAATTGATATTTATTTTTCTGTTTAATTTCAATATTTCATTCTTCGCTTTCTATACGACCCCTAAAAGTCAGCTAAAATTTTTAGATGAAATAACCCTCTTTGGCGATACCGGCAAAAGGTGGTTTCGCCGTAAAAAGGACATAGCACCCTGATCTCGAATTACTTTAATTCATCTTTCAACTGGTCCCTCAATGAAAGACAAAATCATGAGCAAAAATCTCAAACTTTGAAATTTAATAACTGTGCCAATTTTTGTACTGCAGATGTTAACCTTTTTGTGTTATATGTGTTATGAAGTGTAAACTTCTACGAAATATAACTATAGGGTCTGGGGGACCGTATAAAAAATTAGGTTTCGTAATTTTTATAAAATTGATTTTTTACTTTAAATAATGCCACAACATGAATATTTACCTCATTTGAAACGTTTTTGTAATTGGAACTATATGTCTACGACCAACGGTTGAGAAATTAAAGGTCGGCGATAGATAACATATTGCACCCTGTATATAATCGTAATGAATTTTGTATTCATGCATTTTTGCATAGGAGTGCAACAGCTGTTGCACCAAGATCTGAATATTTATAAAACTAATTACAGTACGAACGCACCTTACTTGCCATGTTTGATGTACAATTTACGACTTGCTCTTATTATTACTGTTAAATATATGTCTACTGTCAGAAAGAATTTTTTATAAAAAAATAGCCTTTTGTGCATTATATTGTGAAATATGGATACAAATTGAACAAAATAGATATTTTGACTAACATATGTCAAGTAGATATGTAATTTTAAATAATTGGATTTGGCTCGAAACGTACAAAAAGTTAGCAATAGATTTCAGAACATATTCAAATCATAAAACATAAAACCTTATCAAAAACATAAAATTCGAACTAAAATCTCAGTTTATATATATATATATATATATATATCATGCTGACAAATATTTTTGAAGGAATAAACTACTTTCCTAACTATAACCGCGTTTAAAAGATTATAGAAAATAACGTTTGAATATACGATAAAAAACCTTCAAAATTTACATCTATTCATAACTTGCATTAATAAAAATATAAGAATTAATATAAGTATAAACTTTGTAGAAGTACATTCCTAAATCAACACGTTTTGGGCATTTAACCAAAGTTTCATAACACCGCAATAATAAATTTTTGCGTTATGATAATAGTAAATTGTTAATCTTATTTTGGAAAGCTAAAAATATTACCCAGCCATACAATTCCACCTATTAAATAATAATAAAACATTTGAAATTCAAGTTTTCAGCAATATAGAAATAAAATTTATCTAGGAAGCTAAGAAAGTAGGCTATTATTACTGTTAAAAATGAAAACTCGATTTTTTGACGAAAATTGGGTTTTGGGACAGCGAATAATTTAAACTAGAAAACATGAATTCTGCTTTTTCAGAATTTAATGTCGCCCCCGGCATTTCCATTACCTCATTTTCTTCTGATGGATCGGTGGCTTCTATTATTATGAAACAGCCATTATAAATGAAGTGTTAGGTGAAGATGAAAGAGCAGCCGTAAAAAGTTAGAACTCTGATTTTCTGATCAGAATGGGGGGGAAAATGGCCATAATTTGTTTTTACGTTAATAACTCGGTTAAGAGGGACTCTACTGCAGTACAAAACATATTTCAAAGACTTAAAGCACACGTTTTATTTTATGTAAAATGACGTCATTCGCATCCGCTTAAGAATTCCACATTTACGATCTACTCTTAAACATCTACAGTAAAGCATGCATAGCACATCACTATCGAGAAATAATGCACAAACGCAGCAAAAAGATGCCGTCATTCAAGAAAATCGAAAAAAAAGGCTATCTAATGATTCTTAGATACTTACAATTAAATATAGTATGTAATATATCCATTGTTTTAACAGAAATTCCTTTATATTTTTTTTTCAAAATAGCACGTATTTCAATTACATTTTCTTTCGGTTGTTACGAGAAAATGGCAACAAAAATACATAATTACTATTTTAAAACTATTTTTCCTTTACTTTCTACAGAAATGGAGTACTACCGTTGCCAATATTAAGCAAATGGCTCCAAAAACTACAAAAAAAATTAATATTTCAAAAATAAATGGAAATACAGTTTTCAAATAAAATGCATTTAAAAGAACTTTTTTTTTACAATACGACGGTATAAAAATTGAAAATGTGCGATGATTAGAAGTTTAAAAAAATTGCAAAAGAGTATTTAATCGTAATGCTTTCTTTTACGACAAGCTTCTGTAAGGTAACCTTATTTTTTGGACACAAAATAAGCTGGGAGAAAGAAATAGCATACCGTATCGGAGGCTAACAAAAGCAAAAGTGAAAAGTAAGGAAAAATCGTTTTCTGATATCCCGTATAAGAGTAAATATGCTGTATGCAATATCATTAATTTACTTACATTTTGCAGCAAAGTGAATGTCTTACAATCATCCTTTCAATGAAGTGAAATGAAGAGTGCTTTTTTAATGAAATGACGTGAAGATATGAAAGAGAGAAGAAAGTCAGTTATTAGGATGAGCGAAACGAATCCTCTAATAGGCTACACAAATTACATTTTGTCGTACACTTTACATAAAAACTATTCAGTATTTTGCCTTGAAATTAAACATAAAAATAAATTATGATCTGTAGATTTGCGCACCATTATTTTTTTTTTACAGAATAACGTTAAAAAATTATTATTTTAATTTATTTATTTTACATATTTTTCCATTACGGATGCATTTTTGCAAATAAAAAATGAAACATGCATATTTTCAGAAGAAAAAATAAATCATGGAGTTACAATTTATTTTACGAAATTTTTAAAATGCCTTTTTTATGAAAATTATAGCATACTTTTAATGAATTTAAATTTGTGAAAATTCAATTATTTACATCTACCCTATATATATATAATCCTAATGAATCGAATTGAAACGAATTTATGTAACGAACCTATGAAACGACTGATTAAACAACTGATTACGTTTCACGGCAATTTCTCCTAAAATATGGACTATTTTGCGATGAAAATAACACCAAAAATCCGTATTGATACACAGATCTCAAAACTGGTATTAGAATTTTAAAATTAGAATTAGTTTTTGAAATATTAATTTTTTTTCTAATTTTAAATACTTTTTTTCTAACGATGGCAACTCAAATTTTAATCATATCAGATTTTTTTTTTCATATTTTAGAAAAGGTTATTTTAAATTAATTTGGCGACGAGTTTGGCCTCCCTTAAATGTATGCTAAGAAATGCATCATGTTACTTTTATTCAGAATTCAATTTGTATTTCATTATCATTTTATTTAATACAAAACTTTCATTTAAAATTGAAAACTTTAAAATAAATGGCTTTTACTTCATTCTTTTTTTAAACGAAACGAAAAGAAAAATATTACACACAGATGTCATATACGCAACGGGGTACCTAATTGGGGCCAAAATGGCGTTATTTTGCCTGACATGGTAACCCGGCTATTGTTGCTTATTTATTAATAAATGTATATTTGAATTTATTTTCTTTTTATTTACAAAAAATGTTATAAATTGTTTTGTTCTATAGTTATTAATTAATTCTTTTTTATTTATTGTTATTTCATTTAAAAAATAACAGAAAATAATTTAAAAATACATATGTAACAGGTATTTGAAAACGAGGTTTTCGCCAAATTGTCGAAAAAAAAAAAAAAAAAAAAAATCACGCCAAACCCGGTGCGTATGTGACAATGCAGCAAATCATGAGATTTAATTTCCACTTCAAAGCAACGTTTTAATGTGATTACTTCTCCCGTCGACCAATTTCGCCAAATTATATAAATAGCCAAATTATACAAATTGGCATATTTTTTTATTTTAAATAACAAAAGAACAAATAAATTAGTATAACATTAATAAAAATACAAATAAAACGTCGAAATAAAAATCAGTTGATGGCGTGAACATGTGTAACTTCCTTAAAGTCAAGTGAATGTGACATTTATGAACAACCATTATTGGCATTTAATCTTATAGTTTGGCGACAGATTTTTGGTCGATGGGATAACCAAGTAGCACAGTTTTAATTTACCACTCGAAAAATAAAAAAATGCTAACTGGCGAGTTAAAAAAAAAAGTCATTGGCGAGATTTTCACCCGGTTAACATAAAAGTACCAGGGATTCTTTGTGATCATGGCAACTTTTATGTAGTTTTATTCGAAAAAATAATTTTGATTCTTTAATCAAAATGGATACCTTTCTTATGAAAAGCGAAGGAATCAGCCCGTTGTTTATGGCAGTTACATGACTTGGACTATTATAATATAAGCGAAATAATGGGGATAGAATAATATTCGGCGACTTATCACACCTGTGGCTGGCTAACATTAAAGTACCAAAATGGCCGCCTGGAATATAAAAAGCGAAGGGATCCACCTGGAGCTGTTGATGATAGTCACATGACTTAGGCTATTATTATAGAGATTGTTTTCAATTTTAAAAACAGCGCAAAGAATAATATTTCCTAACGATTAAAAATTTATTTTCACGTGACTATTAAAAACAGAAAAAAAAAACTTTAAAATTACTATTAAATGAATACGTGTTAAAAGCAGGAAAATATTGAAAATTATGTCCTGAAAATTGTATTTACACGTGAATATTAAAAGGGAAAGGAAACTTTAAAATAATAAATACATTACTATGTGTTTAACCCTTTCACGGACAAGGCACTTCTATTCGTAAAATCTTGAAATCAGTGAATGGCACCAGAATTTACAAACAAATTTCGAAATACAAAAATGCTTTTGTTCACTTACTTAATAAAAGGGAAATTTTCATCCCAATATCCTGATGCTAATGTGGCATTTAAGAATTAAAACTAAGTGGTCCAAAAAGGAACCACCGTCCTTGAAGGGGTTAAAGCAGCAAATTTTAGTAATTGTATTATGTCAATCGTTTTATAACGCTGTTAAAAAATACCGAGAAACAAAGGATCTGTTTACTTAATTCATTTTATTTTAGCTTCTTTTCAAATGTTTAACTGATCTTCTTTAACCAATTACGAAAGCAACCATTGGATGTCTTAACAGCAACTGATTCTACCTTAAATTTTTGCAATCAAAGGAAATTGAATTGAAACCCGTTTACAGGGAGATCGCTACATGTTTTTTCAGTATAATTCAATCTTCTCTAATCTTTTTAAAACCGATCAGATTAGCGTGTTTTTAGATTCTACATTGTCTGAACGGCGGTTGACGAGCGTAGCTTGCAGGGGGAAGAGCCCTCTAGTTCAATTATAAAAGTATTTTTTAGTGTTAAGAATTCAAATACACAATTTATTCTTATGTGAAATCATCTACGCCGACGATACTTATGCATTTTAAAAGAATTATATTAAGATTTTTTTTTTTTGTAAAGTGGCTAGAAAAGAATTGTAAACAAACAAAATTAATTGCTAAATTCGTTATATAAATATTTTGTGAAGTTTTGCTTCGAAAATATTTTTATTTATACCAGTGTTATATCACAAATAAACAATTCCGATGAAATTCTTAGTTATTTGGCTGAATTTACATTTCTAAAATTAAAATGCGCCAAAACATAAAGTAACGTTTTTGCTTAATAAAGGTGCAAGAATAATATAAAAAAATATCGTTACTTTCAAATATTTATCGTATTAAATAATACTTCGCGAGTCCAAACAAAGCATGGCTTTTGCTAGTTAGGTATTTCAATAATGAGTAGGGTGTCAGAGAGACATAAGTGTGGGATAATTTGAGTGTTTTAAAAATAGTAACATTATACACGGGTAGCGTAAATGATTCATCGGGTTTCAGAAGACTGTTTATTTACAAGTACACGACGCACAAAGACGAATGATATGTGAAAAGATACATACTCACCAAGTTTCTGATACATACTACAAATATTCAATGTGTGCGCCCTTAATCATAAGACACACATCCTAACTGTAATCCATCTCTTTCCATATGTTCAGTAGCATGTCTCTGTCAATGTCCTTCACGGCAGCAGTGATGCGTTCCTGCACGCGAGCCAATAGGCGGTCTTTTAAACTTCCTGAGTGTATGTATCTTGTAAATTGTCACCTGTCTTTGTAGATCGTATACCTCTCAATAGACACTAATTCTAAACCCGATGAATCGTTTAGTCTAACCCTGTCTATTTCATCTCTAACGTCAAAATATATTATTTTAAAGCACGATATGTAAATATGTGCTTTTGATGTCATCTATCCAACAATAAGTTTCAATTAATGGTACATAAAGTGATGATTTTTAGAAATAGCACAAATTGGGTCATCAGGAGATCCAAAAATAAAGTACATCGGACGTTTTGGGAAGTCCATCTTTTAATACCTTTGATAATTATCAGAATTGGTGCCCTCACGCCAAACTTATACGCAGACCCTTACACTTGTATCTACGCTGGTAAAAAGAAAGCAAGGTCTACGAATATTATATTTTAACCGTTAAATGCCGGATTTTTCAAAAATCATTGTAATAATGTTTTTCGGCTTTCATTTTTTAAATAAATCATGGGAAAAATACTTTTAAAAAAATCATATTTTGTTTTAAGTATGGTTTACGACAAAAAAACAATTTCTACGGCAATACTGGTCTTTAATTGAAAAAATAATTTTCCTTGATAAAATTCTATAATATTAAACACATGAGAATTTTAAGAACTGTAATAAGAAATAAATTGTACTTGCTCACTGCAGAACAAAATAGGGTATTTCGCAAGCTTCCAAACAAAACAAAAAGAACAAGTAGCAACAATTGAAAAATAAATCTATATTTATTCTTAAACAGCACAAGAGTTGCCATCGACATGTTGAAAATTGATTTAATAATATTTTCAGAATGTATTTTATTGGCAACATTAGGCATTAAAGCTTCTATATTATTCTAATAATATTTTAGAACCTAAATTGTGTATGTTGCGAAAAGGCATTTAAATTTAAGGGTTAAATGAAATGAACCAAACTAAACATTGCTGACAATGACTTTAAGGTTTAAAATTTCACATAAGCATTACCAAAAAGGAAAAAAATGAATTTTTGCAAATGTTATAAACAGGGTTACAAAAATTAATTTTTTTAGTCATTTTACGGGGTTTTTCGGAAATGTGCAATGAAAGTTTTAGTGGTGTTTGAAAGGATGAAAGTGAAACTTTTTTACGTATGTCCGGAAGTGATGCGCTTTAAAAGTATAGAGCGTATAGATATATTTATATGCGTCAAAAACATGTTTTTCTATGGTAAGTCAGCATATCCTGCTCTGATTATCAATGTAATGATCTCCTCAAATCATCTCATCAATAGTGATCAGAATCAAACAATGTGATTTAATCAAAAATGTTTGCCGAAATCTAAAGCTATTTAAGACAATCTTTGATATCGTTCGTTTGTTTAAATGCCTAGTTCTGACCAAGTTTTTGTAATAAGACAAATCTGGATTTTACATTGTGCTTGTAAAGATGCATGATACTGAAATCTCAATATGGAACTAAGATTTGCTATGCATAAACATTATAAATTAATCTGGACAGCCCATTCTGAGGACTGCGTTTCTGGAAAAATACCTTCCACAAGAAAGCCGATCAGACGAAGAAGCCAACATTTCTTGTTTGTGGCTATATGATTGCTCCTCTAAGACGTTATCCTCAGTCTTACGCCCCACCAGTGGCCGAGAGGTTCTGCTCTCGAAGCTGGTAGACGGGAAGTGCTGGGTTCGATCCCAATCGCGCCCGTCGGCCTAATCGTTCGGAGTTTTCGTGGTTTTCTTCGAGCCGTGGATCTTCCATGCGTTAATACGGATTAGGTTCCCTTAGAAAGACCCCCACGGAGGGCACTCCCCACGGGCCTATATCCCTCGTGTAGATAATTGTCAACCCAACCCAACCCTCAGTCTTACAGTTACATAAAGAGTATAACTCCTGACCTTTCTTATTTGGTGAAATGAGTTTCTACACCCCCGATTTTATGTGCAGTCATGTGGCATGTACATGGTAGTATTTCAGTGACTGTCTAGTGAATTAACGTCTTCTCGCTATGAAATAAATTTGTAACCATTCATGGACTAAATGCGGAAAGGAAGGTTAGTTATTAAAAAAGAAAAAGCTTTCCATTTGGTCTCCTGCACCGCCACTTAAAATTTGTCTTCTTTCCAAAAATGCCACGTATTTAGTTTTTTTTTCGCCAGACAGAATAAATAAATGTACTTATACATATCATATATATCATACATATCGTTATATCATACATATCGTTATTATACATATTGTTATACATATCATTCTGATGAAACGTGAAACATTGTTTACTTCTTTTATTGAACAAACTTTAAATAGAATCTTTTCATACTCAAGAAGACAGAATGTTTTTCTTATCCTTACAAAACAAAATACAGACTGTACTGCATTTTAAATAAAAGGAGGTGGAGGATTCGTTTTATATTTATGCGCTTATCAAATTTGAGATTTTTATTCAAGATCTTTTGATGTTAACATATGCGTTTGAAGAATCTTCAGCTTTTTCTTTTCTTTTTAAGAAAGTAGGCTTTACTTTTAAGCTATTCTTAAAATATCAGGAACTTTTTTAAAGATTAAGGTTTCAGATTACGATTAGAAAAAATATTGGCTTAAAAACAACAAAAATCAATCTAATATTCATGACTTTACTTGTAGAAAATCAATCACAATTGTGTCGAATATATTGGTTTTCATTTTCCTACCACTAATTCATTGTTCGAAAATACTTTTAATGAAGTATAAATGTTGGTTAATTATCGACTATATATTAGAAACATTTGCAATAAAATGTCACCACCGCAGCAATATTAGCTTTATATTGAAGATATTTGAATGAAACACCAATATTGATAATGCGATATCGAAATATTTCTTTCCAATAATGGCCTAATAGAGACAAACCAACACTGAATCAATAATGCATGCCAGTTTTGGTCAAAATATATTCAATACCAAGAATATTGTTCTGCTACACTGTTAAAAATAAAGGTTTAACTTTTCTCCAAAAAACTGGATTAAGGAGGAGGTTTCACCATGTTTTTCGTTCAAGTAAAAATGTCTGGAAAAGATAATTACATGTCGGATGCACTATATCCGAAATTATGGTTCAACATTTGTTATCGTTGAGTGGCAACAATCGATAAACTTTAATGGCGTCTTCCGCTCTGCCAATGCCGAATCAAAACTTGGATATCTCAAGCAGGAACGTGGATACTGATATCCAGGTTTAGTTTTTCGCCATGTCAATCCATGAAATACACGAAGTAAGTGCACTAGTGATTGTTTATTTTACTGTTATACACATAATAATGTTTTACTGTAACTCTCGTAAACAAAATTTCGTATCAACGTATTTCTTTTACCGGCAAATGCTGAATATTTTGCTTAAGCCTAAAGTATTTCCGATCTGCATTATATCCGAAGCGAAATTCGTTTGAATTATTGTTTTAATGTGTGGTATAAATTCTATTTTGTGAGTGAAATAGTGCATTCCTTGAATGAATAGAGTGTCTTAACTCAATTTTATAAACATTTGATCATGAATAATAACATTCTCTCATAAAAATTCAAATTCATAAAACGAAGAGTATCGCCTTTTCTAAACATGCAACTTTTTACTTTTAAAAACTTATAATATATATCTCTATCAGTATCTTAAACATTAGTTACCATGTTTAAAGTAATTTATACAAACAAAATAATAATAATAATAAAATATATTTATGATTTTTAAGCATTGTTTTTAAAAAGTTACATGTATACAGATTTTTTTTTCTATTATTGTCTTTATATTCGATATAACATCATTCACATTAATGATAATTTTGTTTTGTGAGGGAATTACTGCATTCCTTGAATGAATAGAGTGCCTTAATTCAATTTTATAAACATTTGACCATGAATAATAACATTCTCTCATAAAAATTCAAATTCATACAACGAAGAGTATTGCCTTTTCTAAAAATGCAACTTATTGCTTTTAAAAACTTATAATATATATCTCTATCAGTATCTTAAACATTAGTTACCATGTTTAAAGTAATTTATACAAACAAAATAATAAAAAAAAGAGATTTATATGAATTTTAAGCATTGTTTTTAAAAAGTTAAATGTATCCAGATTTTTTTTTCTACTGTCTTTATATTTGATGTAACATCATTTACATTCATGATAATTTTGTTTTCTGAGGGAATTACTGCATTCCTTGAATGAATAGAGTGCCATAATTCAATCTTATAAACATTTGACGATGGATAATAACATTCGCTCATAAAAATTCAAATTCATAAAACGAAGAGTATCGCCTTTTCTAAAAATGAAACTTATTACTTTTAAAAACTTATAATATATATCTCTATCAGTATCTTAAACATTAGTTACCATGTTTAAAGTAATTTATACAAACAAAATAATAAAAAAAAGAGATTTATATGAACTTTAAGCATTGTTTTAAAAAAGTTGCATGTATCCAGATTTTTTTTTTCTATTATTGTCTTTATATTTGATGTAACATCATTTACATTCATGATAATTTTGTTTTGTGAGGGAATTCCTGCATTCCTTGAATGAATAGAGTGCCTTAATTCAATTTTATAAACATTTGACCATGAATAATAACATTCTCTCATAAAAATTCAAATTCATAAAACGAAGAGTATCGCTTTTTCTAAAAATGCAACTTATTGCTTTTAAAAACTTATAATATATATCTCTATCAGTATCTTAAACATTAGTTACCATGTTTAAAGTAATTTATACAAACAAAATAATAAAAAAAAGAGATTTATATGAATTTTAAGCATTGTTTTTAAAAAGTTACATGTATCCAGATTTTTTTTTCTATTATTGTCTTTATATTTGATGTAACATCATTTACATTCATGATAATTTTGTTTTGTGAGGGAATTACTGCATTCCTTGAATGAATAGAGTGCCTTATTCAATTTTATAAACATTTGACCATAAATAATCACATTCTCTCATAAAAATTCAAATTCATAAAACGAAGAGTATCGCCTTTTCTAAAAATGCAACTTATTACTTTTAAAAACTTATAATATATATCTCTATCAGTATCTTAAACATTAGTTACCATGTTTAAAGTAATTTATAGAAACAAAATAATAAAAAAAAAGAGATTTATATGAATTTTAAGCATTGTTTTTAAAAAGTTGCATGTATCCAGATTTTATTATTGTCTTTATATTTGATGTAACATCATTTACATTCATGATAATTTTGTTTTCTGAGGGAATTACTGCATTCCTTGAATGAATAAAGTGCCATAATTCAATTTTATAAACATTTGACGATGAATAACAACATTCGCTCATAAAAATTCAAATTCATAAAACGAAGAGTATCGCCTTTTCTAAAAATGCAACTTATTACTTTTAAAAACTTATAATATATATCTCTATCAGTATCTTAAACATTAGTTACCATGTTTAAAGTAATTTATACAAACAAAATAATAAAAAAAAAGAGATTTATATGAATTTTAAGCATTGTTTTGAAAAAGTTACATGTATCCAGATTTTTTTTTCTATTATTGTCTTTATATTTGATGTAACATCATTTACATTCATGATAATTTTGTTTTGTGAGGGAATTACTGCATTCCTTGAATGAATAGAGTGCCTTAATTCAATTTTATAAACATTTGACCATGAATAATAACATTCTCTCATAAAAATTCAAATTCATAAAACGAAGAGTATCGCTTTTTCTAAAAATGCAACTTATTGCTTTTAAAAACTTATAATATATATATCTATCAGTATCTTAAACATTAGTTACCATGTTTAAAGTAATTTATACAAACAAAATAATAAAAAAAAGAGATTTATATGAATTTTAAGCATTGTTTTGAAAAAGTTACATGTATCCAGATTTTTTTTTTTCTATTATTGTCTTTATATTTGATGTAACATCATTTACATTCATGATAATTTTGTTTTGTGAGGGAATTACTGCATTCCTTGAATGAATAGAGTGCCTTAATTCAATTTTATAAACATTTGACCATGAATAATAACATTCTCTCATAAAAATTCAAATTCATAAAACGAAGAGTATCGCTTTTTCTAAAAATGCAACTTATTGCTTTTAAAAACTTATAATATATATCTCTATCAGTATCTTAAACATTAGTTACCATGTTTAAAGTTATTTATACAAACAAAATAATAAAAAAAAAGAGATTTATATGAATTTTAAGCATTGTTTTTAAAAAGTTACATGTATCCAGATTTTTTTTTCTATTATTGTCTTTATATTTGATGTAACATCATTTACATTCATGATAATTTTGTTTTGTGAGGGAATTACTGCATTCCTTGAATGAATAGAGTGCCTTATTCAATTTTATAAACATTTGACCATAAATTATCACATTCTCTCATAAAAATTCAAATTCATAAAACGAAGAGTATCGCCTTTTCTAAAAATGCAACTTATTACTTTTAAAAACTTATAATATATATCTCTATCAGTATCTTAAACATTAGTTACCATGTTTAAAGCAATTTATACAAACAAAATAATGAAAAAAAAAAGAGATTTATATGATTTTAAGCATAGTTTTTAAAAGTTACATGTATCCAGATTTTTTTTTCTATTATTGTCTTTATATTTGATCAGGATGTCAATGATTTAAATCAGCGATTTGAATCATGATTTTAATAAAGTGATTTTTTTTTTTTAAAATCATTGATTAAAATCAAAAATTTTCTAAATGTTTAAAATGACATAAAAGTATTCAAATATGAGATGAACATAATTTGGATAGTTTCTACAGGTATTGTGACTTGGGTTGTTCTCTACAATACTTGCAAATTTGGCCAGCAGTCTGACTTGAATGATGCATATGTAAATTTTCATAAAAATTAGATAAATGGTAAGAAATCAGACAATTATTGAAGATTTTAATAGCAACAGAAATTGTTTTAAAAATTTGACTTAACAAAAAAAAATAAAATAAAAATTTGTGGAAAAAATAAAATAAAAAATGTGAGGGAATGATGAAATAAGACATTTTTACTAGTTGTAGGGGGGAAATGCAAAATTATGAAGAAATCCAAACTGTTTCCTTTAAGAGAAACACTTAATATATAATGTATGATAAAATTAAAATTTTTGATATTTACAAAAAAGAATGAATATTCTGTGTGAGGGAATGACTGCTAATAAAAACGCTTCCGGATATACTGACTAAAAAAAAATTCTGTAAAATTAACAAAATCTTACACCACCAATTTATGTTGCTGGACTGACAAGTGCTCAAAATAGCTTCTTCTCTGTGAAGGATGCTAGACTGCTACTGCTCATTAGTGGTAGATATTTGAGATAATAGCAATGTGTGAGGGAATGATGGTCTAACATGGGGAAACATATAATTTAAACATATAATCTAATATAACTTACAATGTCAGAATTTCCTTTTAATAATCAAATTATTCATTCTTTTATATACAATAAACATAGCAATAGAGTGTCAGTGATTTTAATCAACTGATTTAAATCAGATGATAAAATCACATATTTTCTGATTTTTTGAAATAGAGTAAAAAAGCATTATAATCAGTAATGAAAATTATCACTAAATCACTTGTAAAAACTGTAATATTTGTTATTGTTAATTATAACAATGTTAAACTGTGTAAAAAGAAGTATTATACATTTAAAAAAACATCTAACTAAATGTTAAATAACTTCAAAATATTATAATATTTAGTAGCTATTCAGATATTTTAATGTTGTGGGGAAACAATCTGATTTAAATTTCAAAATACAATTTTTGTAATCTATTTATAAATTATGTGTGAGTTTGCTGTATACATTGCTACAATTTTTGATCAATTTGACATAAATATGCTTTAGAACCTGTGTAAAATTATTGGCCGCTTTATGAATTTATCAAACGATTATTTATCACCTTTTTTTCAACCACTTTTTCAAAAATGTAGATTGTGTTCTTAATTAAACAGTTAATTGTTTAATAATCACTAAATTTAATCTGTATCATAAATTTGCAATTTATCAATAACTTTAAAATATAAGGAGTATTTAATATTGGTTTATATAATTATTACAAAATATTAGTGCACCTAATGTTATATGCTACTAAAGAAATTTTTAATTTGCAGTTTTTTTTAAATTTCTATAATTACATAATTAAAATTTTATTCATTAAAGCAAAAAAAAAAAAAAAAAAAAAAAAAAAAAAAAAAAAAAAAAAAAAACAGATTATGTTATTGGAGGGTTATTTATTTTTGAAATGCTTAATTCTTGGTAGATGTTTAATATTCTAACACAGGGAAAAAAATAAAAAAAATCCGATTTAAATAAAAAAAAGCAGATTTTTTTTTTTTTTTTTTTTTTAAATCACGATTTTTTTACACTCTGTATTTGATATAACATCATTTACATTCATGATTATTTTGTTTTGTGAGGGAATTACTGCATTCCTTGAATGAATAGAGTGTCTTAATTCAATTTTATAAACATTTGACCATGATTAATAACATTCGCTCATAAAAATTCAAAATCATAAAACGAAGAGTATCGTCTTTTCTAAAAATGCCACTTATTACTTTTAAAAACTTATAATATATATCTCTATCAGTATCTTAGACATTAGTTACCATGTTTAAAGTAATTTATACAAACAAAATAATAAAAAAAAAGAGATTTATATGAATTTTAAGCATTGTTTTGAAAAAGTTACATGTATCCAGATTTTTTTTTCTATTATTGTCTTTATATTTGATGTAACATCATTTACATTCATGATAATTTTGTTTTGTGAGGGAATTACTGCATTCCTTGAATGAATAGAGTGCCTTAATTCAATTTTATAAACTTATTATTTTGGTTTTCTACTTCTGTTCATCTTAGATTTTAATAATTTTATATGTCATTTTAAAATTTAGAAAATTTGTGTTTTTAATCAATGATTTAAAAAAAAAATCAGTTGATTAAAATCATGATTTAATCGTTGATTTAAATCAACTGATTAAAATCGTTGACACCCTATTGCAGCCAAATGGCAAACGTCAGTTTTTGTTAATCACAATTGACGAATTTTTTTCCTCAACCAGCTGACACTTTTTGCAATATTTTTTCACATTTGATTCAAGAATTTCACAATATTCTCCTTCTACCTAACAATTGGAGAATTCTGCAGTCTTTTCTTACAAACTTACTTTGCAGTTATCCAAAATTTTCAACATAATAAAATGTAAAATTATGACTAAAAATTAAATAAACAGTACATAAAGAAAAACTATAAAATTATTTAGATATTTCCAATATTTCAATTGACAAAGGTTTACGTTTAATGCAGTTTTATTTATTTATTTTTTTAAATAAATAAAATTGTGTGATTTTTGCTTGGTTGTGGTTTTCTCTGAGACGGGAAAACTTAAGTTTACCTGTGAGTGTGACCCTGTGAGAGAAGGGGGAACAAGTTATTGATCCTGCTGACTACTAAAATTTTCAAATTAGTGGTCCAATGTCCAATATCATTTTTGGTTTCCTCTGACCAGTGGACCATCAATGATTTCGAACACTGATTGATTTTTCAAATGCTGAAGATTTCCTTGTAAAAGAGATTTGAATTATATGCTGTTTAATTTTTTGATTATTTCCCCTGTGTGAAATTTGACTTTTAGTGTTATGTCTGCACAAGAAACAATTTTATGTCTTAAAATATTTACTCTTTCATTTAAAACAGGTGGAGAAATTAACCTGATGCTTGGATCTCTTCCATTTTACCTGACTGAAATCCTGATTCAGAATATACTAAGCTTCAAGAATTTAAATATTTGATGACCTGAATGGTCAGACAGAGTGCAGCACCCTCCTAAAACTGTCTGAGAGAAACTCTATGTAAAATGATATTATATTACAATAAATATTAGTCTGACATACTATACATATAATCTAATGATTATATAATTTTTATTTTCAATAAATGGAGCGGCATACCGCAAACCAACTTAAATATGTTGCTATTTAATTGTGCCTGTAATCATTTCTTTTTTCAGCTATTGCAAGGCTGCTGTTGGTGAATATTTTTCTTCTCTACGAGTATTGTTAAAAAATAAATAAATTGTCATCATAGATTATTATTTAGGAATACTGAAAAAATATATATGTAACAATAATTAGTTGCTTGGTGGCGACACTGCTGTTATTAAATTAACCCTTCAAAGTAAGTATTTAATATACTATGGATGTACATTGTGTATTTAAAAAAAGCTTTAAAATTTAAAGTAATACTTTTGTATTAGCTGATATTAGAGGTTAAATGGATTCTGCTACTTATAGCTGCCTTTTTCATGCTGATTATTTCAGTGTTTACGCATATACTTTTATTATGTATCCGTTATGTTTTGTCTTTATTTATTGAAAAGTGTCATATTCATTATTGAATGTTAAACAGAAACAAATTCTGAGTTTTTTTTTGTTGTTGTTGTTGTTTTTATATCCAAATGAGCTAATTTTGCATAATCGAGCTGTGTGCAGTATAAATTTTTAAAAGAATCATGCTTGAAAATTATTTTTAAAACTATGAAAAATCAGTAAATTGAAATACAGATTTAATTTAATTGCATTTCACATTGCAACCCCCCCCCCCTTTTAACGACGTAAAAATGAAAATTATGTGACAATAATTCAATTTGAGGAAAAGGGGAAGTGGATTGCTTAGATTGTTACTGTCGATATATGTCAGCAACAGTAGAAAAATTAATTTTTTTTTAGTCAATTTTACTGTTCAAAAATAGTACTATTAAAAATTATGTAACTTAAAATAGTGAAAATATGTGAAATTTTCATATGTGTAACAATTGTACCTTTATATTAAGTATATGCAGAAATGTCTATAAATATTTTTTGCTAATTAAAATACTTTTATTTTTTGTTTTGTGAAAAGAAGGTAAAAATTTGAAAACTGTATAATATAAAAATTTCAGCATCTGGGCGATTCCATGTGGAGAGTCACACACATAACGCAGGCTTTAATTTGCATTTATTCAATTATTTATTATATTTTAATGTTAATTCTGATTTTAGGTGGTATGGTAAATAAGTTATTAACATATTTTTTAGTTTAAATGTGTGTAAGTAAAACTCACAGAAATATATAATTTAATTACTCAAACTGTGCTTTTTTTTCTGAAGTAGAAAAAAAGCACATTTTGAGTAATGAAATTAAATGATATACTTCTGTGAGTTTTATTGCCACACATTTAAATTTAAAAATATATCAATAACTTATTTACCATACCACTTAAAATCAGAATTAACATTAAAATTTAATAAATAATTGAATAAATGCAAATTAAAGCCTGCGTTATGTGTGTGAAACTCTCCATGGAATCGCCCATCTATAGATTCACAACAATTAAAAAAAACAAAAAAACAATTACAGATCATGAAAGCAGCAGCTAACTGCATTGTGGAAAAAACTTTTTCAAACCTGTGCAAAAATTAATATTGGTTGAAGAAATTCATTCAGCCATTGTTTAAATTAAAATATAATAAAAACTGGGTATGCATTTAAATCTAAGAATTTTTTTTTTTTTTTTTTTTTAATATTTTTTTGTGAATAAGCAAGCACTAAATGGACTAAGTGTAAGTGAGTGCAGAGAAATATTCCAAAAAGTACAATGACAGAATGGTAATATTTGTGAGAAGGAAAAAAAAATGCAGTTACTTTGTGAAATCAAATTAGATCAAACTGGTTTACATTTGTTTTTTAAATATGTTTCAAAGACAATCGAATCAATAATTAAAAATTTAATAATGTTCGGTTTAATGAAAAAATATATATATATGCTTTCCCTACTGCGATATAACCTCGCATAATCTGAAATTTTGTTTATTATACAATAAAATGATAAATTGAAAACCAAAGTGAGGGGGAAAAAAAGAAAACTACAATCCGGTGTAACCTTTCCTCATAAAGATGAGAGAAAATCCTGAATCGTGGTTCAACCAAAATTGGAATAGAGAAAACCTTGAATTATGATTTAACATTTCACCAGAAAATGTTATTTAAAAAAACTCTGAATCATGGTTAAACCTTTCACCAGAAAATTGGATTTAAAAACAATCCTGATTTGTGGTTCAACCTTTTACCAGAAAATTCGATTAAAAAAAAACTGAATTATGGTTCAAACTTTTACCAGAAAATTGGATTTAAAAAAACCCTGATTTATGGTTCAACCTTTCACTATAAAATTGGATTAAAAAAATCCTGATTTATGGTTCACCTTTCACCAGAAAATTGGATTTATAAAAAACCTGAATTATGGTTTAACATTTCACTAATATAATGGTATTTATGAAAGCACCAATAAACTGGTGAAACTTATCACCTATATCTTGGTTGCAGCTAAATTTCAGCGACTTTTAACCATTTTCGTGGTGAAACATCGCACTTTATTTTTAACAATCTACTACACTGTAAAAAAAAATCTGTAGTTCTACAGATGTAAAAATACATGCTTACTAAACTTTCACCTGTAACTGTACGAAAAAAGCTGCAAATCTACAAAACTAGTTTTTGTAAAGCTACAAAAATCTGTAACTTTACAAATGAATCTGCTAAAATTTCAGTAATCTTACTAAACTTTTATTTGTAACCCTGGCTGCAGTTACATGAAAAGTTCTCGGAATCCCAGTTTCCAAAAAAATTCTTAGTAACCTTACAGATTTTTTGATTTTCGGCGCAAAAGTGTGTCTGTTACATGAAATTTTGTTGTTGATGTTACATGAAAAGTTCTAGGAATCCCAGTTTCCTAGAAAAACTTTAGTAACTTCACAGATTTTTTTTTACAGTGTAGTGTTAAAATGCGTTTATACGTCTCAAATGTATATAATTGAAAATTAGAAATAAAATATAATATTTTATTTCAAATACTTTGGAAATGTAGGTAATATTCCATTTATACTTAAAAAAAGTAAAAAAAGGTAGCATTTAATACAAATAAATAATTTTTATGAAAACAAGGAGTTCATATCCCGGCTTCCCGGGTTACAGAATGCAGGTGAAAACCATACAGTCTACGTTTTTTTAAATGAAAACTCTAATTGATTTTTTAAATTTAATATATAATTTTCAGATTTTTAACTAACAATACCATCAATCATTTTTATATGTTATCAATTATGTGTATTCAAATAAAATTTTGAAATTTATTAAAAGCGATACTTTCGTATTGGCCTCGTGACAGGAACTAACAGTCGTAGAAATCGCCAAAAATTGCTAGAATTTTTATTCTGATAATTTCAGTGTAATAAGCGTGGTACTTTTACATGTCTTAAATTTGTGCATTATTACTACTATTATTGTTATTTTATTATTTATGGATTGTTAAATTTTAAATTTCATTAGGGAATATAAGCCGGCATTTAATCCCCAACAATTTTATTTATATTAATTTAAGGGCAAACATATTTATCATTTGTAATCGTATTTCTTCAAGTAACAGAAAGAGAATTAAAAAAGTCCTTCCGGCCAGTGCCGGGAGGAAGAGGTAGCTTTCATAATCCTTATTTTAAAAAAGCCAAATTATATCATTCAAACACACGAAGCTCAATTTAGTGGAAACCGAATATAGGAGATTCAATACTAATTTTTATCAATATAATGAATGAGAATTTCGCGAAATTAGTCAGCTTTATCCAAGCTGCTTTTCTTTAAAGTAACATATATTTGGCTGCCAAATTCGGCAATTTCTTAAAGTGCCTGTCATTTTAAGACAACATGGTGGGTGAGGCTAAGCAGTGAACTTGGTCGAGACCTTAGTAATTGTTGTGCACATGCTCACTCACATCGGAATCGGTTAATATATAGGAGTGCTGTCGCATGCAAAAAATCAGATTTTTCAAAATGTCACCCACAATAGAAATTGAAACTGCTATATCTGAGCCGTTTTTTAAGGTAAAGACAAACAAAAAATGCTCCTTAATCCTTATATCAAGGTCAAATACTTAAAAAAGAAACCTTTTTCAATTTCTAATTTTTTTGCACCTCACTATAATATATATATAATTTTTAATTTAATGGTCGCCATTTTGAAACAAGATGGCTGATGAATCTGGCCAGCGAACTTCGTCGAGGTGTTGATGTATACTATCCACATGCCTTCTTACATCGAAATAGGCGAATACGTGTGTTATCGCGTGACAAATACAAGATCGTTTCAAAATGTTAGCCATGCTAGAAATTCAAAGTGCTATAAATCAACCATTTTTTAAGATATAAACAAAAGAACAAATTTTCAGAAACAAAAACTGCTCCGGAATCTTTGTATCAAGGCCAAACACATAAAAAAATCTTTTTCATTTTCCAATTGTTTAATACCTCATTTTGAATTTTAAATGTAATTTTTTTTAAATGGCAACCCTTTTGAAACAAGATGGCGAATGAAGCTGGCCAACGAACTCGGTCGAGACATTGGTATGTACTATGTACAGACCAAGTTACATCTAAATAGGTTCATAATTACGCCTGTTATCGCGTGACAAAAATCAGGTCGTTTTAAAATGTCAGCCACAAGAGAAATTCAAAATGCTATTACTGAGCCATTTTTTTAGATATAGACGAAAGAAAAACTGTTCCGGAATCTTTGTATTAAGGTCAAACACATACAAAAAAAACCTTTTTCACTTTCCAATTTTTTGGTATCTCATTTAAATTTATTTTATTTTAATTTCTTTAAATGGCCGCCATTTTGAAAGAAGACGGCGGATGAAGCCGGCCAACGAACTCGGTCGAGATATTTGTATGTACTATGTACACACCAAGGTACATCCAAGTCGGTTCATAAATACGCCTGTTATTACGTGAGAAAAATCAGGACGTTTCAAAATGTCAGCCACGCTAGAAATTCAAAATGCTATAACTCAGCCATTTCTTAAGATATAGACGAAACAAAAACTGCTCCCGAATCTTTTTATCAAGGTCAAACACATAAGAAGAAAATATTTTTTCAATTTTTAATTTTTTGGTACCACATTTCAAATTTAAATTTTTCTTAAAAATTTAAATGGCCACCATTTTTAAACAAGATGGCGGATGAAGATGGCCAACGAACCCGGTCGAGACATTGGTATGTACTATGTATAAACGAAGTTACATCCAAATCGGTTCATAAATACGCCTTTTATCGCGTGACAAAATTCAGGACGTTTCAAAATGTCAACCACGCTAGAAATTCAAAATGCTATAACTCAGCCATTTTTTAAGATAAAGACGAAACAAAAACTTCTCCAAATTCTTTGTATAAAGGTCAAATACATAAGAAAAAATATTTTTCCATTTTCAATTTTTTGGTATCACATTTCAAATTTAAAATTTTTAAAAACATTTTAAATGGCCGCCATTTTGAAACAAAATGGCGGATGAAGCTGGCCAATGAACTCGGTCGAGAGATTGGTATGTACTATGTACACACTGAATTACATCCAAATCGGTTCATAAATACGCCTTTTATCGCGTGACAAAATTCAGGACGTTTCAAAATGTCAGCCACGCTAGAAATTCAAAATGCTATAACTCAGCCATTTTTTAAGATATAGACGAAACAATAACTGCTCCGGAATCTTTGTATAAAGGTCAAATACATAAGAAAAAAATATTTTTCCATTTTTAATTTTTTGGTACCACATTTCAAGTTTAAAAATTTTTTTAAAATTTTAAATGGCCGCCATTTTGAAACAAAACGGTGGATGAAGCTGGCCAACGAACTCGGTCGAAACATTGGTATGTACTATGTACACACCGAATTACATCGAAATCGGTTCATAATTACGGGAGTTACAGTGTGACATAAGTCAGATATATATATATATATATATATATATATATATATATATAAATTTTGAACGGAGGGTGGTTTCGGGGTCTGGGGGTCATGATCGATGAAAATATACCAAAATTTTTTGAAATCGCTTTCCTCCGAACAGCTGCAATAGGTAGCTTTTTTGTAAAGAAAGCTACCTAAAAATCATGCTTAAAAATTATTTTAAAAACAATAAAAAATGAGTAAATTGCGATAAAGTTTTCAGACAAATTGCGATATAGTTTTAAAACAAATTGCATGTGAAAGTACATTTTTTTTCTTTATTTGACGGTGTAAAAATTAAAATTTGCGATATTCAGAAACTTTAAAAATCGCAATAAAAGTAAAGAAAAGTTAAATTTGATCGTCTGATGTTGCCATTCGCAAAAGGACGTCAGCGTTACGCACAGATATTGCACCTTAAAGTGGAAGATACTGCGACATATTTAGTTAAACATTTTATGCATGCTGATCTTCAAATATGCAACTGATCTTACTTAGTCAATCACGAAACCAGCCGCCAGTTTTCGCAATAGTGGTGGATATCGCCTCGAGGGCTGCAACATATCCCAGTCAATGCGAAATAAACGATGTCCCGATTACCGGTGGCACCGCGACTGGCGTAAAACATCCGTAAACATAATGTTTAAAACATCCGTATTCGGGACACCTTTCAATTCGTTCTGCATTTACGATACTGCAGCATAGTAGACTGCTTCCACAGTTATCACAGCAAATGATGTTTGTAAAACGTTCCATGAAATTAAAAAATATAGTTTGCAAGAAAATAGATACAATTGCATCAAACCAGTTATCAGGAGTATATGAAATACCTTTCACCAAAGAAGATGAAGCAATGAAGTTTTATATTGGTACGACAAGCAGAAAACTTAAAACTAAAATCAAAGAACATATAGCAGACATCAAATACAACAGAAGAACCACAGCTTTGGCCAGATTATGCAGCAAAGAACCTTTACAGAGCGATTTTAAAAATAGCAGAATAATTTATACTTCAAGATCTTATTTACCATCCATTATCCGGGAATCAATAAAGATATTTTTACGCAAAGAGAATATTTGCAGTGATTCAGTGTCCCTTGAGTTACTTAAAATTTGGAAAGAGATGCTATGCGGTTTTAATAACAATAGTAAAAATTAAACCACGCTCTCAAATACCCAGTTTAATTTTAGTTTATGTTTGTTCGGCTTTCCATTATGAATGATGTCTCGTGATATTATTTACTAAATTATTGTTTTTAAAATTTGTTTGCTAAAATATTTCTGTCATGAGTAATTTTGAAAATGTCGTCGTTTGTGCAATGGAAAGAGCGTAAATCTAAATAAAGGCATTTTATCACTTTTACAACATTTTTTAGCTTTGTTAAATGATGTTTGTTTTTCTGATTAAGTAAGATTAATTACATATTTGAAGGTCAGTTTTTATGTAATGGTTAATTAAAAATGTCGCCGTCTTCCGGACGATTACTTCATTACACTGCCATTTAGTCATTTCAAACCAGTTGGTGAATTTTAGAGAGAGTAATTTTCCACAATAGAATATTGCTAATGCAAACATTTACTGTTTTCCGTCCTTTAAATGCCTATTTTGCTTACATTGCTCATTTTGACGTACAGTAGACGTTCCTATATTGATACATTTTATGTGGCCTGAAAAAATTTTAGACACGATACGACTATTTTAAAAACATAAAGTATGTCTGTGTGTACTAACACCACATTTAAAATTCGTAATCTATGGCCAATTTTACAATAGTTAGTCTAAAATCAGAGAGACAAACATACCATTTTTGGATCCTAATGCAGTATTCTTAATGGAAACCCCTTCTAGAATATACTCTTTAAAACAACAGGAGCAAAAAAGAATTATTAAAATCGGAAAATTCGTTCAAAAGTTATGCGTTAACATGCATAATATATGTATAAACTAAGTATAAAACCCTCTTGTTTGAAGTCAGCTAAAAATTAAAGCCGTACACATTTTTTTCTGAACTAAAATTTTACATATACGGAAGACATATATGAAGTACGGAAGAGATTTTCATGTTACTGATTCCTTTAAAAATATTATTCTTAATTCTAATTTATAATTAGGAATCTGTGCCTATCACAAAACTTTCTTACATACCATTCTATGTATATATTATCCATTCTAATAGCATCAACACTTATAAATATATAAAGCATAGTGCATTTCCTTCCAATTTAAAACGGAGTTACAGTGATCAGTTTATTAAAAGAACAGAATATCAGTGTTGTTGGGTATTAAAATTGGAAATTACATCAACATATACATTTTTAATCAACACTAGGGGGCTCAGCCCCCTACGAGCTACGCTCGTCAACCCCCGTCCAGACACCGCAGACTCTAAATGCACGCTAATTTGATCGGCTTTAAAAAGATTTCGAAAGATTGAATTATAATTTAAAAAACAGTGGCGATCTCCCTATAAACGGATTTCTATTCATTTCTCTTTGATTGGGGAATTTTAACGCCAAATCCGCTGCGGTACTACTTGATTATCCCGTCGACCAATTTCGCCAAATTATATAAATCGCCAAACCACTCGCCAAATTATACAAATTGACATAATTTTTATTTTAAATAACGAAAGAACAAATAAATTAGTACAACATTAATAAAAATACAAATAAAACGTCGAAATAAAAATAACTTGATGACGTAGACATGTGTAACTTGCTTAAAGTCAAGTTAATGTGACATTTACGATCAACCATTATTGTCATTTAATCTTATAGTTTGGCGAATGATAGATTTTTAGTCGACGGGATAACTAAGTAGTACCAAAGATACAATAGCTGTTTACGTCTTTGATTAAGTAAAATAAGTTAAACATTTAAAATAAGCTAATATAAAAGAAATTAAGGAAACAGATTCTTTGTCTCCTGGTATTTTTTAACAAAGCGAAAAGAAAGTTATTTTAAATAAGACATTTTAAATTAATCGTTTTTAATCTGACGTAATTTTGACCAAGCTATTCTTTCTCTTTTAAATATTCACTTCAAAATACTTTTGTTTGAAATGAAATATTATTTGCGCTTTCCTAACAAAAATAGTTGAAAAGATCCTCTCAAAATATCAAATAAATGTCTAGCGCAATTTCTAAATTTAAACTGTTTTGCAATATTATTTGGTGTTCATTTTATGTAATAATTGTAATGTGACGTAAGTATGACGTAATTTCTCCTATTTAAGACTTCTAACGCATATTAATGAATTTATTATTTTACAATATCATTTCTCTTTTAAAATTCACGTGTATAGTTTTTATGACGTAATTTTTAATAAGTTCCTGCTTTTTGTACATAATTATTTAATTCTAAATCCAAATGATTTTTTCAGTTTATAATAGTCACGTGTAAATAAATTTTTAATTTGAAGCAAACATTATTGTTTGCGCTGTTTATACATTTGGCAAAAGTTTAAATTAATACCATTTTCTAAAATAACGTACAAAATATCTCTACACTGTTAAAAATTTGCAGCATTCTGGCAGGTTATTTGACCGTTTTTTCCGAAAACGGTTACACAACCGTAATTTTAACACTATTCTGACCACATTATTGGCCATTTTATGGTCAGAATATAGTTAAATTTTGGTTATGAAACCGTTTTTTCAAAAAACTGTCGAATGACCTGCCAGAATGCTGCAAAATTTTTAAGTGTAGAAATGCTGAAAATTTGAATTTAAAATAGAAATAAAACCTCAAAAAATGAATCAAATAAAAACAAAATACAGTCTGCACACAGGGAACTTCAAACGTATAAAATGATCTAAAAATGATTAAATTCCTATGAATAGTTTTATCTCCTATAAAACTTTTTTAGTGGAACGATTTTGTCCAACTTTAGCATTAAATATCTCTTAAAATAATTCTTCTATTTGAAAACTGTCTGCATCAACGTGTTTATCAAACATTTCTGTATAATACCACCGATTTTCATATTTTTGTATGCATTATTTTTCTTAATATTAACGAAGAAAGACCTCCGGTCACAAAAAATTCAAAACCGGCGGCGGCGGTGACAGCGGTAGTTACTTTTTTTTTAGAATAGAGAGAAACTCACATATATTCCAACATAGTTGAAAAGTGTTTATGAATTTGGTTTGTCTGACCGCCGGACCACGATCTAACTCGCGTAAATATACTCGGATTTTCATGCAATTGATTTGTGTTAATGGTGTTTAGCATGGCATCTTCGGTAATGAATATGAAGTGTGTAGCATTAATAGTTCATTTACATGTGCACTCAAAAGAATTCCGTTACATTATGGTAGATGAGGAAAAATCATTTGCAGTGTATTTTAATGACATTACGCTGTTTCAAATACATTGAAATTGATATAAATCATTGAGTTTCGCTGTAAGATGATTACTGTAGAATAGGGCATTCGTAGCATTTATGGTTCATTTACAGGGACACACAAAATAAATCAGTTAGAATACTGTCATTGAGCAATAATTTCTGGAAGTGCGTTTTCAATTTCGGTGTGCGGTTTTAAATGTAACTAATTTTTTGCATGTTACTCATAATGTTTAAATTCTATACCTCGTTTACAGGGCTGCACAAGAGAATTCACGTAACATTCCTCTTATTAGAGGAAATTGCTGAAGGGAATTTTTAAACTGTGGTATGCATTTCCTAATTGAACTAAATTTTTGCATGCATGCAGTTTATAGATACACATCTTTATATTATTTACAGGGATGCTCAAAGAATTCATATAATTTTCTGTATAGTTGCTGAAATTGTGTTTTCAAATGTGTTATGCGTTTCCAAAAGATTTAATCAGACATCCTATTTCAACTTATTAAACGGGGAAGTTTTGTTACATTATTTTGAATGTGTTGGAGAGAGTTTCATAATCTACGCTTGTCGCATGATTTTTTCTTTCTAGATTTTTATAATATAGCTTTTTTATTTCGATTGTTCTACCTCTTTTAACAAGATAGCAAAATATCGCTATACTCATTTATATTGTTACTATGGTGATTGTATTTCAAACGGTAAAATATTTTCATCAAACTTCCACAGAAAATTACTTTGAACAAAATTCGATTTATATTTCTTTTTGAATCATCAGTACCTTATCGTTAAGCAACGTAGTTACGAAACTTCTTTACATCTTCATTGTAGAAAAAATATAAGGATTTTTGTCAATGCTAATATTCTGGGCCATATAACTTTCTACCTTCCAGTAAAAAAAAAATTCTTCTCATTAATTAAGTACTAGAAAATTATACTTAATGAGTTAAAAACCCATCGAATTCGACGAATGAAAATGTTTAAAAGCTGAATTTATATAAAAAAAAATAACAAAATTAATTATATGGTTATCTATATGCTACTATGACACAATTATCATTTTCGTTTTCAATGAAATTTAAAAATAACATCCATCGCAAAATTTTTCCATTTCATTTTTACTAAGGCATCATTTTCACCCATTGAAACTCTCTGAGATTAACATCTCAATCTAAAAGAAAATATTGAAATGTAACAGTTTTAGGAGTAAAAATGCGTTATTTTAAATCGTGACGTCATTTTCTGTTCAAAAGTTTTAAAAAAGTTATTTTTAATTTGCAATACAAAAATGGAATCCGTAATGATATGGTAATTCCAATTGTTCCTCCTCTCTCTTCAACAATGGAACTAATCCGATTGCCACCAATGTGAAAAAAATTCCTGAAGCACTTTTTAAATTAAAATTAAAATATATAAATTGGATTATTTAAATAAATAGCGAGGGTGGACACATCTACAAATAAAGTGCTTTCATAAAAAAAAATAATTATCAAAATAGGTTCAGTAGAACGCTCAGACCAAATGACTAAAAAAACAGCCTGGTCTTTTACATATATAGGCTAATATATAGGCTATATATGGGCACTATTACTAGCCTGTATATCCTCTTTACAGATACAGAAGTTTTAACAGAGTAGAGAATAACAACATAGTAACAGTAAGTATAATAAGAGTACAACATAGTAACAGTAAGTATAATAAGAGTACAATATAATAACAATAGCAGTGGTTTTGTGCAGTGACGAAACTATTAACATTTTGTAAATATTTATACGTTTTACCATTTAACTAATCAGATGATATGCGGAAAAATATAAATAGATGGTTCGCACCAATAATTAACTCAATGAAAAATGCCACTAGCGTCAAATTTTCGCCAAGCTTGGCGACATTTAGTGAAGTGTCGACAAATCTGGTAATATATCATGTCAATTCTCAAATTTGGCGACGAAAAATATTTTGTTTATTCTGACGTCTTAATGATGCATATATATTATGTATTATACACATACCTAAAGTATGTATGATGCAAAAGTATTACGTATTATGTGCATAGGTATAATATGTATGATGCATAAGCATAAAGTTCATTAACATCACTAAAACGCACATAAAGGAATAGTGTTCCATAAATAGTAGCGGATATTTGCCAGATTGACTAGAGTGCTATTGAAATTAGAATTTCGACATTTATAATAGACCGGAAGGCGTCTGCACACTCTAGTATATATATAGCTAGTATACATAGCTAGTATACATAAGAGACGTATAAGTATACATATAGACAGCTAGTATACATAATAATATATAGGCTAGTAATCATGCTAGTAATTTTTGTTTAATTTAAAAAAGTTATTTATGCATATAGATTATTTAATACTTTCCAACATAGATAAAAAGTGTTTATAAATTCGGTTTGTCTGTCTGTCCATCTAGCCGTGCCATAATCTCAAAAATATGCTAGAATTGCCATGCACTTTTTATGTTATTGAGATTTATTATAAAATGTTCGGTATTGAAAATGAAGTGTATAGCATTCATAGTTCGTTCACAGAGACAAACAAAATATTTTCTGTTATTATCTGTTTCTGTCAATGGGGAAAAATCATTTCTAGTGCCTTTTATTGATGTTACGTTATTTCAAACATATTGAGACTGATATGCATCTCTGATTTGAACTACAACATTACTTTTTCAGACGTAGAATAAGTAGTATTTATTGTTTGTTTACAGGGACGCGCAAAAGAGTTCCGACACATTATGATCTATTGGGGACAAATCGTTTGTGGAGCATTTGAAGGATGTTATGATACTTCAAACATAATGAGATCTAAAAGAATTACTAAGGTGCTTTACAACGTGTTTTCTATAGATTACGGGGTGCGTAGTATTTATCGTTCATTTACATAGATGCCCCAAATAATTCGCTTAAACAGCTAAAGAATGGTCTATAATTTCTGATAGACCGTTTTCAGCTGTGGTATGAATATTTAAATTTATCTCATTTTCAGTGTATTGAGAGATGTGTATAAATACCGGGTGCCTTAAAATGGGCTGACGGATTTTAAAATTCCATAACTTGAAAATGGCTACAACTATTAGAAAATATCTGGCACGAGGGTTTTGTAAGATGTCAGACATTTTTGAAGTGAAAACTTCTTTAGGCGCGTTGAGCTTTTTTTGAGATGGGGAAAAACCACTTATTTGGAGACACTGTAACGTAACCGACATGCTAGCATTTTGGCACATAGATACTAGCGCGCCAAGCGGTGAATGGCAGGAACTTTTCCCTCTTCAGCTCAATCCGCAAAAGAAGAAGGAAGCTAAAACTCACTTTTTCTCCCGGCGTATTGCTAAAACAAATTATTATTTTATTTTTCATTAGTTAAAATGAATTATACCGTATTCGTGACCTACCTATTTCGTGTAACTAAAAGCCGATAACGCTGTATTTTATCGTGTTGATGGTCTGGTCAATGACCAACAGTATTGGCGGGAATTTCGATTACGGAAGATAAAATACGGGGCACAGATGTCAGATACGCACTTGGGTACCTAATTGACAGCAAAATGGCGTTACTTTATTTTACAAGGTAACCCGGCTACTGTTGCTTATTTATTAATAAATTGTTTATTTACATTTATTTTATTTTTTTAAATTGTACAATTGTTTTGTTCTATAGTTATTAATGAAATTATCGTTTATTTATTGTTGTTTACTTTTTAAAACAATAGAAAATAATTTTAAATATATATATTGTAACTGGTATTGGAAAACGGGCTTTCGCAAATTGACGTTAAAAAATCGCGCCAAACCTGGTTCGTATATCACATCTCTGCACACATTCTCGGTTTTTTTATTTTTCGACTTTTTATCCAAATTTTTCGGATTTTTTAAATTTTCCCTTTCATTGTATCCCAAACACTACCTTCATACCAAATTTCAAGATTCTAGGGATACAGGACGTACCTCTGAGTTTTGATGATCGGTGAATCAGTGTCGAAAAGGCGAAAGTTTAAGTTCATATATCTTCTGAAATAAAAAAGATAGAAACGTGAAATTTCAGCATTTAGTTCCATTTCCACATTACTTTAGATTTACGAATTTTCAAGTTTCTGGGAATCACCAACACAAAGATATTGGGGGGTCAAAAGTACCCTGAGTTGCTTCCAGAAAAAGATGCTTACGGCTGTGCTTTCAAGACTTGGCAGGGGCACTGCCGTGTCCCCAGATGCTTTCATTGGTGCTGCTACACAATTCAACGCATAAAACATTTCCTGACGATTAAAAAAACACACAAGTAATTGTTGAAGTTATCACTTCTATTGGCACTCCCGGAGTAAAACTGTTTTTTTTTTATTATTACTGCAATTCCCGGATTTAGCTCCAAATAGTAGCGATAGACGGAGCTGCAAGCAATAGGCGCTAAATTGAGGCACGATTTTTTTACCCCTCTCTTCTCCCAGAATTGATGCGAAGGAAGGAGATTAAATATATGGAATGGATTCCTAAGAACAAGATTGCACAGGCGACTGAGACCCACTCTATTTATTTAACCTCCTTCTTTCGCACCATTGCTGGGAGAAGAGCGAGGCCAAAAAATCGTGCCTAGATTTAGCGCCTATTGCTTGCAGCGCTATCTGTTGGTGCTATTTGGAACTAAAACAGGGAATCACAGTGAAAAAAGAACTCCTGATATCTTACAAAACCCTCCTGCAAAAATTTTCTAATAGCTGTCACCATTTGTAAGTTATTCAATTTTAATACCAGTCCGTCTATTTTAGTATACCCGCTAGATACTGGGCTACACATAAGAATTCGCACGTATTAGCGGATAAGGGCAAAATTTGCTGAAGGTGGATTTTTACAGAGATACATGTTTTTTAAATTACTTAGTTCATTGTATTAAAAAATGAAATCTTTTAATAATATTCTATTGGTGTTGGAAAATCTTTCATAAACTATATGCCTGTTGCATGATTTTTCGTTCTTTTTTTACCTTTTTAACTTTTTAAATATTAACCGTTAGCGACATTTTGAATATATCGTTAAAGAATATTACACATGTTTGTTTCTTCGCCCATGATACTGTGTCATGCTGTAATATAAAAACTCTTTAATGTTTAACATATTATAAAAATAAAAACGGACGTCATGAACATTTTTGTCAAATAACATTTAACCCTTTCAGGGGCAAGGTACTTGTATTCCTAAAAATTTGAAATAATTGAATGACACCAGTATTAACAAGAAAATTTATTTGTAAACAAGTAAAAGTATATTTTACTTAACCCTTAAATGCCTGGTGTTGCTTTTCCGCAACATACCCAATTTAGGCTCTAAAATACAATTAGAATAATATTGAAGCTATAATGCCTAATGTTGCCAATAAAATACATTCTGAAAATATTATTAAATCGATTTTCAACATTTAGACGGCAACACCTGTGCTGTTTAAGAATAAAGATAAATTTATTTTTTCCAATGTTGCTACTTGTTCTTTTTGTTTTGTTTGGAAGCTTGCGAAATACCCTATTTTGACCAACAGTGAGCAAGTAAAATTTATTTCTAATTATAGTTCCTAAAATTCTTGTGTGTTTAATATTATAGAATTTTATCAAGGGAAATTATTTTTCAATTAAACACCAGTATTGCCGATTAGTAATAAACTGTTTTTTAGCCGTAAACTATACTTAAAACAAAATATAATTTTTTAAAGTATATTTTCCATGATTTATTTAAAAAATGAAAGCCGAAAAACATTATTACAAAGATTTTTGAAAAGTCAGGCATTTAAGGGTTAAACTGAAATTAAAAAAAAAAAAATCGGGTGTCAATGTGGCGAGTAGGGATTAAAATTATGTGATGCCATAGCGGCATCACCGCTCTTCAAAGGGTTATGTAATTGGATGTAGTGATAAGTGAATTTTCAGCATCTGTTGTTAGCATAAATATGAACAGAATGATTGTTAATGTCATGTACGTGTCCTTTTTTAGGTAGATTTCGGATGAAATACTGCCTATTGCGATCGCTCCTATGTTGGAATTTCTGAAACAAATTTGCAGATCTACACTGATCATGACCCCTAGAACCCAAAACCACCCTCAGTAAAAAAACTTTATCTATCTATCTATCTATGTATATCACTTTTTTGTGGACACGATAACGTCCGTAAATCTGCACTAATCTCTTCGAAACTGATACATAAAATCAAGGGCATATAATCTCGGTCAAGTTCGTTAATGGGGTAAAATTAGACCAAGGGGATTTAAATAGGGAGGGGGTTTGTGAAATCAGAAAAAAACCATAATTTCGTGATTTTTGTACATATCAAATCAGATTAAAGTTTTTATTACTTCTAAAAATAGGGCCAAAAATTTATGTATCACAGATTTTTGATAAAATTAAAAATGGGCTCAAGGGGCGCAAAAGTAGTGTTTTAGGGAGAAAAAAATTCATAACTTCGTCAATGCTCAAGATATCAAATCCAATTAAATTTATTATAAATCTTCTTAATATTATCTACAACTTTTATATTGACAAGTTTTTGATAGGACCAATTCGTATCGCAAAAAAAATAATAATAAAATTAATAAAAACGAAAACAAAAAGGGGTGGGGTGGGGGGTTGAAGAAGAAAAAAATCCATAATTTCGTCAATTCACAAGATATAAAATCCGCATGAATTTATTATATATCTTCTTAATATTGTCTACAACTTTTATATTGACAAGTTTTTGATAGGACCAATTCTTACTGCAAAAACAAATTAGAAATACATAGCAATTTAAGAAAAAAATCATCGTATTAAAGGCGTATTCAAATCCAAACTGCTTATTTTCTGACTCATTTTTTAAATTCATTTTTGCTTTCAAACCCATCCAACTGGTATATTCTCTTATTCAGAAACTATATAATGTATCGTTCTGGTCAATTTTTTGATAGAGGCAGAATATATTGCAAAAAATGATTTCAAAGTGGGCATTTTGAACCGATTTTCCTGAAGCGATAGTGTTGGAAACGAAAAATATTGTCCTACTGAGAAAATAATTGTTTATAAATTAAGTTTTAATTAATTGAACGAAAAATAAAAACACAGGTCGCTTATAAATCTCTTTAAAAGTCACGTCAGCAAGTTTCTTATTTTTTCTTTTTAAAATGAATCTGAAAATGTGCCAGAAAATTTCGAGCTGTTGAGAATGAAAAAGTGTTTTTTTTAATACCGCCTTAACATGATTCTAATAAAACCAGCTCTTATATAAAAGTGAAATAAAAACTCGTCAAAAGCGGTTAGATAAAATTGTTAAAGTGGGTTTATCTCTAATCATGATTTAGTTTTTGTTGTTGAAATTAGCACTTAACTTCGAAATCTACCTGCACCTGTAGGCCGAGCCGGCGGGGATTTTTTTTAAATAATGAATCAGAACCTGGTAAAAGATTTTTAACAGATGGGTCCTGACACATTAGTGTACCGCGAAAGTTTCTAATCGAGTTGTATTAAGATTTTATAAATTAAACGAAGTACCAATATTATTACAAATTCAATATTCTACATTATTATTTAACACTTTCGAACAAACTTGAAAAGTCTTTAAGAATTCGGTTTGTCTGTCCTTCTGTCCACAATTTAACTCACGTAATATATACTCGAATTTTCATGCAATTGAAATATGTTAATGATGCTTACATAGCATGTTAGGTATTGTATATGAAGTGTGTAGCATTAATAGTTCACTTACAGATGCACTCAAAAGAATTCCAATGCGCTGTGGTATATGGGGAAAAATGATTTTCAGAGTATTTTAATAACATTAAGCTATTTCAAATGTATTGAAAATGATATAAATCACTGAATTTTGCTACAAGATGATTACGATAGAATAAAGCATTTATAACTCTGAAGGGGTTCGCATCAGTTGGTGGTTCTCGGGTTCGCTGAAATGGTGTAAAAAAAAAAAAAAAACTCCAACATATAGATGTAAACTCAATTAGTCTTTATTCATTTTTCAATGTGTAGAAGGACATCTCACAAAAAGGGAGCCTCAAATACGAAGCTCTGTAAAAGCAGAGATCAAATATATTTATCTCTATGTGTAGAAGTATATCCGTTAATGAGAAACTGCATCGCATCGTCACAGCGGGAAAAGGGAAAAACAACAGCGGTCCTTTAACGGACCTTCCAGTCAGGCGGTCAGGGGCAAACTCTTCATAATGCATACTGAACTCATATATTTTGGCATATTGTATTATCGCCAACTAATCAAGATTTTGACGCCTATATTACAAAGACAAAGCATTGGCGACAGGATTAGCAGACAAATTACGTAGTAGCCCCGCCTTTCGGCGCAGCCACAGAATGTGAAGCAACCCTACATGTTTCAAGACTAAAAGCGACAACAAGTCTCGATTATGTTTACATTAAAAAAAACCAGATTGCAGTTAAATGTGATTGAGTAATCTTTAATCAATGTATATGAATTGTAGAAAGCATAATGATAATTGAAGATATAATTTATAACTGCAATTCCAATAAATACCTCTTTTCTTTATTTCATTTCTTTTTTACCCGTCAAGTTCTAATAGGAAATGAGAGTAGTTTATTTATAGCACAAATGAAATACGTTAGAAAAATGAACGGTTAAAATAAAGTGCAGCTGTACGAAGTTAAATATGATCGTGATTGCATGTAAATAAAAACTGTTAGGAAGGGAAATAAATAAATAAATACTCGAGAATGAGAATTTTGAATAAGTGAAACAAAATATCTGAAACCATAAATCTTTATATGTGTTGAGAAAAGTTCTTTGTGAAAGGAAAAGAAAAAAACTAAATGTATGTAGAAGTATGAATTGTTTTAGGAAAAAGAATTACTATAATGAATTTAATTGTTTAAAGTAGATTTTTAGAAACAGGGGGTGAAATTGATATGTTGCAGATAAATCTGCCACTTATCTCACCGGGGCAGCCGAGAAAAAGCTGTGACGGTACGTTGCAGCTTTATAGAAAAAGAGACAAATTGTCCATTTTCAAATTGTAAATCTTCAAACACAGTTTTACAAAGTAAACACATTAGAAAATGCTTATATATGAGCTTGCAATTTGAAGAAAAAAAAACATATGTTTAAAAGTTATATGCATGTAAAGCACAAATTCAACTAGGTTGCTTAAGTCTTCGGATCCATTGCAACTTTAAAGTCAGTGAGCAATCATTTTTTGTGTCCTTGGTACCAAGACTCACTTTTTTTTTACTTTGACCCTATTTGGGATCAGCCATGTAATACACATTTGCAAGCATTTAAAAGAAATAATAAAAACACAATTCAAGTACACTAAAAATAAAAATGAAAAATATATAAGGTGTGAGTAATTGTAACTAAAACTTAGATGTACACATGAAGAGAATAAATGAAAAAATTGAAAATTCGTGCACATGGCACAGGACCACAAAATAAAGAGGTGCCTAAAGCACGCCCATAAAGAAAGGGTGGCCTTAATTCTTGTATGTCAACAAGTATTATGGCTTCGGTTTAAGACCTCAGCCCTAGAGGAAGAGGGAATAAAAGGACGACTCACATTGAGCACAACATGAGCCTCCTCGCTCCCCAGTAGATCACAGTGATCTGCGAAAGGAGCGTGATTCAATAACTCATATAAATTCTTTGTAAGTAATTTGAATTGGAAAACCAATTCAGGTGAAAGGTGTCTCTCATCACAGTGTCGCATGAACCTTAGCTCAACAATTTTGAACGGAATGACAAAAGAATATCTAGCTAGACTTGTTACTGTTAAGTTGTAACTAAAAGTGAAAGCATTTAAAGTTAGCTTGTTTTGCTTAGCTTACGTGCGTAAAAAAAAAAAAAACATATATATAGAGAAAAATGCAAAGTGACACAGAATATTGTTCACACATGATCTTCGAAGCAATACACTCATGGACCAGCCACAACATTGTCAAAGATCACCTATAAACAACACATGTATAATCTTGGCCGGAGATTAACAACATAGTGTCACAATACATAAATTCAAAATAAGTCTTGTAAATGATAAACGATTATCTTTGTCTTAAGTTATAAGTGTGTGGTTGAAAGTTACTAGTGAAATTACTGTTATTAACATGACTTGAAGGATCAAACAAATGTCCATAACGAGGTGGTGCAAGGAGTAGTCTATCTATGTGCACGCGAAATGCTGTATCATCAGCAGCATGAAATATTTTTATCGAGAAAGAAACAGGTGAATGTTTATGTGTAACGATGTATGGTCCTGTATATCTAGGTTTAAATTTGTCAACTGTTTTTAAGTATACAATGTCTTTCAAACAGATGTTTCTTAATTTAGCTTTACGACTGTACATTTTATATCTTTTATCTTGAGCATTTTTAATGTTAGAATAGGCTTTTTCATAAATTTTGTGCAAGTCTTCTAGTAATTTAATAACACCAATTGGGATGTTCTTAGCCATTGTCGCCAAAGAATCAATTTAAGTAATGTGATAGCTGATAATTACCGAGTTTCTGCATAATACCACATATAAAATACTATCACTGCATAAAACCAAAGCATATCAAATAATAAAATGCAATTTAAAATTATAGCATTATCAAATATAATTAAATATAATATAGGATAATTTAAAGAAAAGGAAAATTTTCTCCTTTTAACTTTATCCAAAAAAAAAAAAAAAGTCTTAATGTAACTTCTTTAAGAGTAGAAAAAAAAATCTATATAAATCATGCCAATAAATCAACTAAAAATGCACAAGCAAATAGCTCTTTTTTAATAGAGGCATGTAAAAATAATTACGTAAAATATCCCTAAAGTTTGTGAAAAATCACAAATTTAAAAAAAGTCCTTCCGGCCAGTGCCGGGAGGAAGAGGTAGCTTTCAAATACCTTATTTTAAAAAAGCCAACTTATATTATTCAAACACATGAAGCTCAATTTAGTGGAAACCGAATATAGGAGATTCAATACTAATTTTTATCAAAACTAAATCATTATGAATGTGAATTTCACGAAATTAGTCAGCTTTATCCAAGCTGCTTTTATTTAAAGTAACTTATATTTGGCTGAGATGTTAAAGTATACTATCCACATGCTTTCTCACATGGAAATAGGCGAATACGTGTGTTATCGCGTGACAAATACAAGATCGATTCAAAATGTTAGCCATACTAGAAATTCAAAGTGCTATAATTCAACCATTTTTTAAGATATAAACAAAAGAACAAATTTTCAGAAACAAAATCTGCTCCGGAATCTTTGTATCAAGGCCAAACACATAAAAAATCTTTTTCATTTTCCAATTTTTTAATACCTCATTTTAAATTTTAAATTAAATTTTTTTTAAATGGCAACCCTTTTGAAACAAGATGGCGAATAAAGCTGGCCAACGAACTCGGTCGAGACATTGGTATGTTCTATGTACAAACCAAGTAACATCCAAATCGGTTCATAAATACGCTTGTTATCGCGTGACAAAAATCAGGTCGTTTTAAAATGTCAGCCACGCTAGAAATTCAAAACGCTATAACTCAGCCACTTTTTTAGATATAGACGAAACAAAAACTGTTCCGGGATCTTTGTATTAAGGTCAAACACATACAAAAAAAATCTTTTTTATTTTCTAATATTTTGGTATCTCATTTTAAATTTTTTTAAATGGCCGCCATTTTGAAACAAGATGGCGGATGAAGCTGGCCAACGAACTCGGTCGAGATATTTGTATGTACTATGTACACACCAAAGTACATCCAAATCGGTTCATAAATACGCCTGTTATCACGTGACAAATATCAGGACGTTTCAAAATGTCAGCCACGCTAGAAATTCAAAATGCTATAACTCAGCCATTTTTTGAGATATAGACGAAACAAAAACTGCTCCCCAATCTTTGTATCAAGGTCAAATACATAAAAAAAAATATTTTTTCAATTTTCAATTTTTTGGTACCACATTTCCAATTAAAATTTTTCTTAAAAATTTAAATGGCTGCCATTTTTAAACAAGATGGTGGATGAAGCTGGCCAACGAACTCGGTCGAGACAGTGGTATATACTATGTACAAACGAAGTTGCATCCAAATCGGTTCATAAATACGCCTTTTATCGCGTGACAAACTTCAGGACGTTTCAAAATGTCAGCCACGCTATAAATTCAAAATGCTATAACTCAGCCATTTTTTAAGATATAGACGAAACAAAAACTGCTCCGGAATCTTTGTATAAAGGTCAAATACATAAGAAAAAAATATTTTTCCATTTTCAATTCTTTGGTACCACATTTCAAATTTAAAATTTTTAAGAAAATTTTAAATGGCCGCCATTTTGAAACAAAATGGCGGATGAAGCTGGCCAACGAACTCGGTCGAGACATTGGTATGTACTATGTACATACCGAATTACATCCAAATCGGTTCATAAATTCGAGAGTTACAGTATGACAAAGGTCAGATATATATATATATATATGGATATATATATATATATATATATATATATATATATATATATATCAACTTTTGAACGGAGGGTGGTTTCGGGGTCTGGGGGTCATGATCGATGAAAATATACCAAAATTTTTTGAAATCGCTTTCCTCCGAACGGCTGCAATAGGTAGCTTTTTGTAATGAAAGCTACCTAATAAGGGATTTAACTTTATACTGAATATAATGCCCTCTTTTTTTTTTATTAAAAAGTAAATCAATAAAGAGCATGAAAGTCAATGCAAAACTAATATAAATCATTTCAATCACATAAAAATTACTTTGTAAAATATTCTTTCGTGAATACAAAAATTGAATTAAATATAATTCAATGCAAGCATTTAATGTGACTTCAGTAAATTACTGAAGAGAAAAAAAATTTTTGAAACAAATATTCAATTCCCGTATTCTATATATATATGTTAGGGAAAAAAATGAGCAGTTTTCTTTTTACTATCAACTGCCGAAAAAAAAATTTGTGTTTTATTATGGCCTTTTTTTGCCACATTTCACTATGAAACGAAAATTTTCTTCAGGATTTTTTTTAAACCACTTGTCGAATCACCAAATTTCACTAAAAAAATTGTAGAGTCCTTGAAGGCCAACAAAAACTGAAGACACTCGATACCTCACAAGGCTTTTTGCACTTCAAAATTAGCCGTCACACACTTTGCACACAGTCACACCCTAAAAAATTGACGCACTAACATTTCACTTTTTTGCTGGAATCTTATGTCACTTTTAAACATATTTCACAAAAAGCACTGATGACACAAGTGGCGCATAAGGCGGTTTTCACAACACAGAACTTGTGCACAACACTGGTGATTTTTTTTTTTCAGTAGAGTTGGAGGGAGCACACACGAATTCACCAACCCACGCAAAAAAACGAAAAGATCACCAGAGGAAAAAAAAACACAGAAGAAACCACTGACGAACTTCGACGAAAGAAAGGGGAAAACACAGCATCGTAAAATGTCTGTCCAAGAGATGAATTCCCTCTCTCGGAAATGCTCTCTCCAGAAACAGAACAGGAGGCCTACCACGAACAGATCGAGTTCCTTCCGAAGCGAGAAGAACCCGAGGTCGAATTTACATGTTTCCCGAAAATTTTTTTCCGATACACAGATTAAGTGCTACCACGAAGAGCTGGGCAAAAGCTCTCGGATTCTAGATTCCTTTTCAAGTAGGCATCGGAAAAAACTAGATTGACCACTTCAGTTACGAGACAATTCTCACTGACCTTCCCTCTTTTTCTCCCGTTTGAAAAGAAAACAAATGTTTAATTTTGCTTTCTGTGTTTATTAAAAATGCCATCTACACACGCCTAATTAAGATATTTTCATAATCTTTTTTTTTAACGAATGTGAAATATACAGATTTTTAGCTGTTAAAAGCTCAAAATCATACGACCGGTAGATCTTTAGAAAATGATAAATAAAAATGAAATTAGCTTTTCTTGACTAACAAGGAGAGGGTCCGAGGTTGGTCTCACGGAATCCAGCGATCCTTTGTACATTGATAGAGTATAGTTAATAGATAAACATATCAACAGGATAAAGTGCAATAGTCAGGAGGGTCGTAAAAAACGAGCCCCAAAGTTCACCCATTATTGACTCTTTAGTATATAACCGGATAAATTACTCGCGCTTGCGAGAGGCTCGGTAGTACAGTTGGCAGCGCGCCAGACTTTTTATTTTCTCCTTCTGGGACGTCTGCGGGTTCGGTACTCCAACAAGCTTTTTTTTTTTTTTTTTTTTTTTTTTTTTCCAGCCAAAATAATGATCAGTTATTTTCAAACCATAATTAAAAAAATATATCTAATTATTTAAAGTTAGAGAAATATTCATAAAAATATGCTTCTGCACGCAGACACACACTTATATATATTATGTGCTTATTAATTTACAGAGATATTGCCGCTTTATGCATCTAATGGGGGGGAAAAGGAAAATAACTGAATTATTCAGTCGACAAAATTTAATTTTATTCACATTTATTTATAGACTTTTCTATGAATAGATACCTGTTGTTTTCAGCGAAGTAAATTAAAATACGCTACATAAAATTAAAATATGCAATTTTATTTTTATCTTGTATTTTAAAATGTTATCATTTTTAATTTTTTTTTTAATTTTTTTAATTTTTAAAACATAATTATTTTTTATCATGGGATCTCATGTTTCGAATTAGAATAACTGTTTTCGGTTAAAAACCTTGTAACGTAGATTTGAAGGTGGTTTTTAAGCAAAACAAGTACGCTATAGAAAATGAACAGGGTGGGTTTAAAATGTTTACCTTTCTTTTGTTGAAATTTAAGCACCCATCTGCCGCAGAGCGAATGAGTACGGCATTTTGTTTTTAAAGTTTTGAAGTGATTAGACGTTGTTCTTTATTATAGTGTCATAATTAAAATGAAAAAAGCTATTTTGTAAAAAATGTCTAGTGAAGAAGCTTCTAAATTTACAAATATTGAAAAGCGAATTTCATAATACACAATTCATAGCGAATCATCAAAATTGATATTAAAAGATGTAGTCGTGTATTACACAAAGTTACTCTCTGAAAATAATTTAATTTCATCGGAGTCTTCAGACGCTATTTCTTGTGAAGCCAAGATTATCGGGAATGAACTTTTTCACAATAATCTAGAACTACTTTGTGATAGAAAAACTTATAGTTGAAGCACAGCTTTGGTAAAACTAGGCGACGTTTATTTTTATAGGCAGGTGAAAAATATGATTAAGCGGTTACAAAATTGTAATTGTTTAATTGAACGGAAAAGAGAAATTAATTCTCGCTAGGATTGTATAAAAATTCATTCAATTGTGCATTATCAACTCTCTTCACCTATATTTTGTAACATGATAAAATACGCCTGGCATGCATGGAAACTTTCACATAAAAGAATAATATTTATGAATGCCAATGAAGTGTGTTTTCCAAATGATCTTTTTTAAAACGCCTTGTTCCTGTAAAAACACTTCTTTTATTATTCGTGCACGCTGTCGCAAAAGTTTCTGTTTCATATGTTTTTATGATAATTATCATCCCGGTTCCTGCCCGTAATCAGAACCTCAATTTTAATAGAACACATTTATTTTTTAAGTACATAGTATAGACAGAAATGTAAAATAAATTTAAATAAGTGTAAAATAAGTGTACGTCATTGTGAAATATATGTAAGTAATTGTAAAATAAATATAAATGATTGTAAATAAAACTAAATATAAAATTTACAAAAATGTTGAATGCAAAAAAATACGTATATACTGCATAAGATTCTTGCTTTTTTTTCCATTATATCCATAAGGATGCAATAAAACTGTCTCTCTCTGTAAATAAATAAATATGTGTGAATGCGCCAATATTTATATTTGTCTTACATTTAAATAGTTATATATATATATTTTTAATTGTGGTTCAAAAGTAATTTATCATTATTTTGTCGGGAGAAAAAAAATCCTCGTTGGAGGATCGAACCTGCAGATATCCGTAAAAACGAAAATTGGAAGTCTGGCGCGCTGCCAACTGTGCTATCGAGCCTGTCGCAAATGCACTTAATTTATCCGATTATATACTAAAGAGTCAATTGGGTGAACTTTGGGGCTCGTTTTTAACGGCCCCCCTGAATATTGCACTTTATCCTATTGATATGTTTATCTATTGACAATACTCTATCAATGTACAAAAGATTGCTGGATTCCGTGAGACCAACCTCGGACCCTCTCCTTGTAAGCGGGAGCTTTTCTTTAAAAATTGATAAAAAATTAACAAATTACTCTAGAGATATTTAATAACTATCATAAGAAAGGCCTTATTCTAAACTTTAAAATGATATGAAAATTAATTTTTTGTGAGTTTTTGTTAAGTAAATATTAGCATAAATACCCAAAAATTTCAAGAAATTCTGCTTAAATACAAAATAAACGGGAAAATATTTAAGCTTTGAAACTCATTTTAAACACTAATAATAAATGTACTTTGAAAATATTGCATGCAGTTTTTGGTAGATTTAGATTGATGCAGTATGGAGTCTGTGTATATAATGAAAATTCAACCCAAAATTAAAAAAATAAATTCTAATGTGAATTAAAAAAATAATAGTAAAAAATAATTGCAGTACATATTAAAATATAGTTTAACAAAATATCGTGTGTAAGTTTATTAATTTCCTTTAAATAAACAGTGTGTTATGCTGAGAAAACTCTAATTATACAATAGTTGTCGCATAAAAAAATTAGCAGAGAAAACATGCTGTGCTTACTAGAAAATAATTGACTAGATATTTTTGCTAAAACTTCTTTATAGTAAATATAACATTTCTGAAAATATCGAAGCCCATGTGTGCACTATCATTGTTTACCCAAATAAATCAAATATTCAAAATTTCCAAATATTTATTTATATAGGTTATTAAATGTTGTATCAGTTTTAAGATTTGTTATTTGTTGCTTAAATAACAAAATACTTTAGTAAATAGATAGAGAATTTCTTTTTAGAACAAGATAAAAATATTAAATTTAAAATTTTTGCGCAAAAAAAAAAAGGAAAAAAAAAAGAAGTAAATATCTTTGGAAAGTATTGCAGGATTTTGAATACTTTAAGATACTACATTTTTTATACTTCATATTTCATTGGATATAAAATAAATTGTAAAGTTTCTAATAACATAAAAAAGCAACTTATTTCATAGTAACTTTACAGTAAATTTAGAAAAGATAAAAAATATATTATTTGAAGATGATGTGAATCAGTCTTCTTAGATTTTTATTTTTTTGTCTCCGTCTTTAATTTCTATATAAAACTAATCTTTCAAAATATAAGTTAAATATTACTCAATCTACACACACGCACACACACACACACAAAAAGAGGACTCTCTGGCGATCCTAATATTGAGCTTTATTTAATATCGAAACTCCCCCCCCCCTTTCTTTTTTTTTTCGTTAATTTGAGCAATAATTATTTTATATTCCGAAAAAATAGTTTTATAATCAAAGGCTGAAAAAAAATGAAAAGTGAAGAAGACTGATTCACATCATCTTCAAACAATATATATATATATAGTTTTTTTATTTTGTTTGAAAGTTTTCGAAATTTATTGTAAAAAAGTTACGAGGAAATACATTGTTTTTTGATGACCTTAGAAATGCTTTAATTTATTTAAATTCCACAATAAAATATGCCGTTCAAAAACATGCAAAACTTTCCTAAGATTTTTTCTTTCCGAAAACCTTTTGATTGAATATTTTGATTTTGTACTAATCGGAAATTCTCATTGGATGTTATTAAAAGATTTTATATATTTATATATAGATAGATATATTATACAACAAGTCATTAAAATTGATACAGCAAGCATTTTATAATAATTAAAAAAAAAGAAAAGGAAAATCTTTTGGAAATTTTGGATAATTATTTTGTTTGAGTAAACAACGATAGAGCGCACATGGGCGCACATTAAATATTAGCATAAATGTTATATTTAGTATACAGAAGTTTTAGTAAAAGTATATGGTCAATTATTTTTGGGGCATATGCAGCGCTTGATCACACTGCTAATTATTTTTGCAGGAACTATGATATAATTAGCTTTCTTGGCATTGCGCGTTGTTTATTTAAAGCAGATTAATAAGATTTGTGCGTGATGATTTGTTAGACTATGTTTTAATAAGCATTTCAATTACTTTTTTTTCAAATTAATATTAGTTTTTGTTATTTTAAGTTAACATTTCATTTTAAAAAGATAGCGTATCACAAAGAAAACTCAATCTAAATCTAAAAAATTGTTTGCAGTATTTGAAAAAAAAAAAAAAAAAAAAAAAACGCTTATTAGTGCTAAAAATTAGTTTCAAAACTTATAATATTTTCCCAGTTATTTCATATTTAAGTAGAATTTCTTGAAATTTTGGTGTATTTATACCCATATTTGCTTAAGAAGAACTTATAAAACTTTTCTTTTTATACCATTTAAAAATATAGAATAAGATCTTTCTTATGATACTAATTAAATATTTGTAGGTTAACATGTTAATTTTTTATTAATTTTCAAAGAAAAACCCTTGCTTGGTTAAAAAAACAAATTTCATTTTTATTTTCCATTTTATAAATAACTATCCGTCATATCACTTTGAGATTTTGACAACTGAAAATCTGAACATTTCACTCTCGTTTAAAAAAAGATTATGAAAATATCTTAATTAGGCGTGTGTCGATGGTATTTTTACTAAACAGAGAAAACAATATCAACCGCTTTAAAATCTCTCCCCAAACACGCACTTCCGACAATATATGCTTTTCTCACTCCATTCAATGGGGTCGGAAGTTTTCGTTGAGATCTCGATGACAGTAATCCGATGGAAGACGTTCTCGATTGTGTCGTGGTAGCATTTATTTCAGGGTCATCGGAATGCAACGTCACATCGGGAAAAGCAGAAGATTTTACGAGAAAGGGGAGAATTCGATCTGCTCGTGGTAGGCTTCCAGGGGATTTCCCGTTTCCGTGCGACAAATGAACTGCCCGTCATCTTACACAGGTCACTGTCGAAGACATGTAGCGGCGAGAAAAATGTTCGTAGGCAGAGAGAAGTAAAATCATTTCTCTAATCATTTCATTTTTTTTTTTAAATCTTTTAGTTGGAGAAAAATTCGGCTGGTATGCACCAATACGATCTGTTCGTGGTAGGCCTCCTGGAGGCCTACCACGAACAGATCGAATTCTCCTCTTTCTCGTAAAATCTTCTGCATTTCCCGATGTGACGTTGCTTTCCGATGACCCTGAAATAAATGCTACCACGACACAATCGAGAACGTCTTCCATCGGATTACTGTCATCGAGATCTCAACGAAAACTTCCGACCCCATTGAATGGAGTGAGAAAAGCCTATATTGTCGGAAGTGCGTCTTTGGGGAGAGATTTTAAAGCGGTTGATATTGTTTTCTCTGTTTAGTAAAAATACCATCAACACACGCCTAATTAAGATATTTTCATAATCTTTTTTTTAAACGAGAGTAAAATGTTCAGATTTTCAGTTGTCAAAATCTCAAAGTGATATGACGGACAGTTATTTATAAAATGGAAAATAAAAATGAAATTTGTTTTTTTAACCAAGCAAGGGTTTTTCTTTGAAAATTATTAAAAAATTAACATGTTAACCTACAAATATTTAATTAGTATCATAAGAAAGATCTTATTCTATATTTTTAAATGGTATAAAAAGAAAAGTTTTATAAGTTCTTCTTAAGCAAATATGGGTATAAATACACCAAAATTTCAAGAAATTCTACTTAAATATGAAATAACTGGGAAAATATTATAAGTTTTGAAACTAATTTTTAGCACTAATAATAAGCGTTTTCTTTTTCTTTTTTTTTTTTTTTTTTTTTTTTGCAAATACTGCAAACAATTTTTTGTAGATTTAGATTGATTTTCTTTGTGATACGCTATCTTTTTAAAATGAAATGTTAACTTAAAATAACAAAAACTAATATTAATTTGAAAAAAAGTAATTGAAATGCTTATTAAAACGTAGTCTAACAAATCATCACGCACAATCTTATTAATCTGCTTTAAATAAACAACGCGCAATGCCAAGAAAGCTAATTATATCATAGTTCCTGCAAAAATAATTAGCAGTGTGACCAAGCGCTGCATATGCCCCAAAAATAATTGACCATATACTTTTACTAAAACTTCTGTATACTAAATATAACATTTATGCTAATATTTAAGCCCATGTGCGCTCTATCGTTGTTTACTCAAACAAAATAATTATCCAAAATTTCCAAAAGATTTTCCTTTTCTTTTTTTTTAATTATTATTAAATGCTTGCTGTATCAATTTTAATGACTTATTGTATAATATATCTATCTATATATAAATATATAAAATCTTTTAATAACATCCAATGAGAATTTCCGATTAGTACAAAATCAAAATATTCATTCAAAAGGTTTTCGGAAAGAAAAAATCTTAGGAAAGTTTTGCATGTTTTTGAACGGCATATTTTATTATGGAATTTAAATAAATTGAAGCGTTTCTAAGGTCATCAAAAAACAATGTATTTCCTCGTAACTTTTTTACAATAAATTTCGAAAACTTTCAAACAAAATAAAAAAAACTATATATATATTGTTTGAAGATGATGTGAATCAGTCTTCTTCATTTTTCATTTTTTTTTCTGCCTTTGATTATAAAACTATTTTTTCGGAATATAAAATAATTATTGCTCAAATTAACGAAAAAAAAAAAAAAAAGGGAGTTTCGATATTAAATAAAGCTAAATATTAGGATCGCCAGAGAGTCCCCCTTTTTTTTTTGTGTGTGTGTGTGTGCGTGTGTGTAGATTGAGTAATATTTAACTTATATTTTGAAAGATTAGTTTTATATAGAAATTAAAGACGGAGACAAAAAAAATAAAAATCTAAGAAGACTGATTCACATCATCTTCAAATAATATATTTTTTATCTTTTCTAAATTTACTGTAAAGTTACTATGAAATAAGTTGCTTTTTTATGTTATTAGAAACTTTACAATTTATTTTATATCCAATGAAATATGAAGTATAAAAAATGTAGTATCTTAAAGTATTCAAAATCCTGCAATACTTTCCAAAGATATTTACTTCTTTTTTTTTTCCTTTTTTTTTTTGCGCAAAAATTTTAAATTTAATATTTTTATCTTGTTCTAAAAAGAAATTCTCTATCTATTTACTAAAGTATTTTGTTATTTAAGCAACAAATAACAAATCTTAAAACTGATACAACATTTAATAATCTATATAAATAAATATTTGGAAATTTTGAATATTTGATTTATTTGAGTAAACAATGATAGTGCACACATGGGCTTCGATATTTTCAGAAATGTTATATTTACTATAAAGAAGTTTTAGCAAAAATATCTAGTCAATTATTTTCTAGTAAGCACAGCATGTTTTCTCTGCTAATTTTTTTATGCGACAACTATTGTATAATTAGAGTTTTCTCAGCATAACACACTGTTTATTTAAAGGAAATTAATAAACTTACACACGATATTTTGTTAAACTATATTTTAATATGTACTGCAATTATTTTTTACTATTATTTTTTTAATTCACATTAGAATTTATTTTTTTAATTTTGCGTTGAATTTTCATTATAAACACAGACTCCATACTGCATCAATCTAAATCTACCAAAAACTGCATGCAATATTTTCAAAGTACATTTATTATTAGTGTTTAAAATGAGTTTCAAAGCTTAAATATTTTCCCGTTTATTTTGTATTTAAGCAGAATTTCTTGAAATTTTTGGGTATTTATGCTAATATTTACTTAACAAAAACTCACAAAAAATTAATTTTCATATCATTTTAAAGTTTAGAATAAGGCCTTTCTTATCATAGTTATTAAATATCTCTAGAGTAATTTGTTAATTTTTTATCAATTTTTAAAGAAAAGCTCCCGCTTAGTCAAAAAAAGCTAATTTCATTTTTATTTATCATTTTCTAAAGATCTACCGGTCGTATGATTTTGAGCTTTTAACAGCTAAAAATCTGTATATTTCACATTCGTTAAAAAAAAAGATTATGAAAATATCTTAATTAGGCGTGTGTAGATGGCATTTTTAATAAACACAGAAAGCAAAATTAAACATTTGTTTTCTTTTCAAACGGGAGAAAAAGTGGGAAGGTCAGTGAGAATTGTCTCGTAACTGAAGTGGTCAATCTAGTTTTTTCCGATGCCTACTTGAAAAGGAATCTAGAATCCGAGAGCTTTTGCCGAGCTCTTCGTGGTAGCACTTAATCTGTGTATCGGAAAAAAATTTCGGGAAACATGTAAATTCGACTTCGGGTTCTTCTCGCTTCGGAAGGAACTCGATCTGTTCGTGGTAGGCCTCCAGGAGCCCTACCAAAAGCGAATCGAGTCACACAAAGAGAAGCGAATCACACAAAAAGAGGACTCTCTGGCGATCCTAATATTAAGCTTTATTTAATATCGAAACTCCCTTTTTTTTTTTTTCGTTAATTTGAGCAATAATTATTTTATATTCCGAAAAAATAGTTTTATAATCAAAGGCAGAAAAAAATGAAAAGTGAAGAAGACTGATTCACATCATCTTCAAACAATATATATATATATATAGTTTTTTTTATTTTGTTTGAAAGTTTTCGAAATTTATTGTAAAAAAGTTACAAGGAAATACATTGTTTTTTGATGACCTTAGAAACGCTACAATTTATTTAAATTCCATAATAAAATATGCCGTTCAAAAACATGCAAAACTTTCCTAAGATTTTTTCTTTCCGAAAACTTTTTGATTGAATATTTTGATTTTGTACTAATCGTAAATTCTTATTGGATGTTATTAAAAGATTTTATATATTTATATATAGATATATATATTATACAACCAGTCATTAAAATTAATACAGCAAGCATTTAATAATAATTTAAAAAAAAAGAAAAGGAAAATCTTTTGGAAATTTTGGATAATTATTTTGTTTGAGTAAACAACGATAGAGCGCACATGGGCTTAAATATTAGCATAAATGTTATATTTAGTATACAGAAGTTTTAGTAAAAGTATATGGTCAATTATTTTTGGGGCATATGCAGCGCTTGGTCACACTGCTAATTATTTTTGCAGGAACTATGATATAATTAGCTTTCTTGGTATTGCGCGTTGTTTATTTAAAGCAGATTAATAAGATTGTGCGTGATGATTTGTTAGACTATGTTTTAATAAGCATTTCAATTACTTTTTTTCAAATTAATATTAGTTTTTGTTATTTTAAGTTAACATTTCATTTTAAAAAGATAGCGTATCACAAAGAAAAATCAATCTAAATCTACAAAAAATTGTTTTCAGTATTTGCAAAAAAAAAACGCTTATTATTAGTGCTAAAAATTAGTTTCAAAACTTATAATATTTTGCCAGTTATTTTATATTTAAGTAGAATTTCTTGAAATTTTGGTGTATTTATACCCATATTTGCTTAAGAAGAATTTATAAACTTTTCTTTTTATACCATTTAAAAATATAGAATAAGATCTTTCTTATGATACTAATTAAATATTTGTAGGTTAACATGTTAATTTTTTATTAATTTTCAAAGAAAAACCCTTTCTTGGTTAAAAAAACAAATTTCATTTTTATTTTCCATTTTATAAATAACTATCCGTCATATCACTTTGAGATTTTGACAACTGAAAATCTGAACATTTCACTCTCGTTTAAAAAAAAGATTATGAAAATATCTTAATTAGGCGTGTGTCGATGGTATTTTTACTAAACTGAGAAAACAATATCAACCACTTTAAAATCTCTCCCCAAAGAAGCACTTCGGACAATATATGCTTTTCTCACTCCCTTCAATGGGGTCGGAAGTTTTCGTGGAGATCTCGATGACAGTAATCCGATGGAAGACGTTCTCGATTGTGTCGTGGTAGCATTTATTTCAGGGTCATCGGAATGCAACGTCACATCGGGAAATGCAGAAGATTTTACGAGAAAGGGGAGAATTCGATCTGTTCGTGGTAGGCTTCCAGGGGATTTCCCGTTTCCGTGCGACAAATGAACTGCCCGTCATCTTACACAGGTCACTGTCGAAGACATGTAGCGGCGAGAAAAATGTTCGTAGGCAGAGAGAAGTAAAATCATTTCTCTAATCATTTCATTTTTTTTTTAAATCTTTTAGTTGGAGAAAAATTCGGCTGGTATGCACCAATTATATCTGAAGGGGTTCGCATCAGTTGGTGGTTCTCGGGTTCGCTGAAATGGTGTAAAAAAACTCCAACATATAGATGTAAACTCAATTAGTCTTTATTCATTTTTCAACGTGTAGAAGGACATCTCACAAAAAGGGAGCCTCAAATACGAAGCTCTGTAAAAGCAGAGATCAAATATATTTATCTCTATGTGTAGAAGTATATCCGTTAATGAGAAACTGCATCGCATCGTCACAGCGGGAAAAGGGAAAAACAACAGCGGTCCTTTAACGGACCTTCCAGTCAGGCGGTCAGGGGCAAACTCCTCATAATGCATACTGAACTCATATGTTTTGGCATATTGTATTATCGCCAACTAATCAAGATTTTAACGCCTATATTACAAAGACAAAGCATTGGCGACAGGATTAGCAGACAAATTACGTAGTAGCCCCGTCTTTCGGCGCAGCCACAGAATGTGAAGCAACCCTACATGTTTCAAGACTAAAAGCGACAACAAGTCTCGATTATGTTTACATTTAAAAAAACCAGATTGCAGTTAAATGTGATTGAGTAATCTTTAATCAATGTATATGAACTGTAGGAAGCATAATGATAAATGAAGATATAATTTATAACTGCAATTCCAATAAATACCTCTTTTCTTTATTTCATTTTTTTTTTACCCGTCAAGTTCTAATAGGAAATGAGAGTAGTTTATTTATAGCGCAAATGAAATACGTTCGAAAAATGAACGGTTAAAATAAAGTGCAGCTGTACGGAGTTAAATAGGATCGTGATTGCATGTAAATAAAAACCGTTAGGAAGGGAAATAAATAAAGAATTTTGAATAAGTGAAACAAAATATCTGAAACCATAAATCTTTATATGTGTTGAGAAAAGTTCTTTGTGAAAGGAAAAGAAAAAAAACTAAATGTATGTAGAAGTATGAATTGTTTTAGGAAAAATAATTACTATAATGAATTTACTTGTTTAAAGTAGATTTTGAGAAACGGGGGGGGGGGGGGGGTGAAATTGATATGTTGCAGATAAATCTGCCACAATAACATTTGTCATTTCATTTAAAGGGACACACAAACGAAATCTGTTACTGTACTGTCTTTGAGCAATAATTGCTGGAAGTGCTTTTCACTTTCGGTATGCACTTTTATATTTAACTAACTTTTTGCATTTTTCTCATTGTGTATAAATTCTATACCTCGTATACAGGGATGCACAAAAGAATTCGCTCACCATTCTCCTTATTAGTGGAAACTGCTGAATGGGATTTTTTTAACTGTAATATGTATTTCCTACCTCAACTAAATTTTGGCTTGCATGTAGTTTATTGATGCAAATCTGTATATCATATACAGAACTGCTCATATCCTTTCGGATAATTTTTCGACTATAAATGGGAATTTCGGAAATTGGATTTTCAAATCTGTTAAAGCGTTTCCAAATGGTTCAATTAGACATCCTACTTCAACTTACTAAACGGTGAAGTTTTGTTACTTTATTGTGAATGTAATTGAAAAACTTAAAACTCAGAACGAGATCAGGGTGGAATGACACATTCACCTTGCGTTAAAATAACTAAAATTAAAAATCTATTTACTAAAAAGGTGCGTAAAAATTTATTAAAATATCCCGTTACAAAATGAACTTTAAAAACTTAAAAACCATTGATGTTAGAGCCATAATGAAACAGAAAAGATAATTCCCGAAATCTTTCGATCGCAAACGCGATCATTTTCAAGGGATAGTTTCACTGAAATGTCGCATTCACTGTGCTATTTATATACCAGTCTGGGAAAAAGGATCAATCTATTATTTGTTGGGGGTGTCTGGACTGATCCTTTTTCCCAGACTGGTACATAATTAGCACAGTGAATGCGACATTTCAGTGAAACTATCCCTTGAAAATGATCGCGTTTGCGTTCGAAAGATTTCGAGAATTATATCTTCTGCTTCATATGGTTTTAACATCAATGGATTTTAACCCTTAAATGCCTGAGTTTTCAAAAATCATTTTTAAAATGTTTTTCGGCTTTCTTTTTTTAAATAAATCATGGGAAAATACTTAAAAAAATCATATTTTGTTTTAAGTATGGTTTACGGCTAAAAAACTGTTTGTTACTAATCGGCAATACTGGTGTTTATTTGAAAAATTAATTTTCCTTGATAAAATTCTATAATATTATACACACAAGAATTTTGAGAACTATGATAAGAAATAAATTTTACTTGATCACTGCAGAACAAAATAGGGTATTTCGCAAGCTTCCAAACAAAACAAAAAGAACAAGTAGCAACAATTGAAAAAATAAATTTATCTTTATTCTTAAACAGCACAAGTGTTGCCATCTACATGTTGAAAATCGATTTAATAATATTTTCAGACTATATTTTATTGGCGACATTAGGGGTTATAGCTTCAATATTATTCTAATACTATTTATAAGCCTAAATTGGGTATGTTGCCGAAAGGCAATACCCGACATTTAAGGGTTAAGTTTTTAAAGACCAGTTCATTTTGTAACGGAATATTTTAACAAATTTTTATGCACCTTTTTAGTAAACAGATTTTTATTTTTAATTATTCTGAATGTGTTGTAAAGTGTTCTATAATCGATGCTTGACGCATGACTTTTTTTTTTTGTCTTGTTTCTAATTTTTAAAAAAATCCACAAATTCAACTTTGCATATTTCATCTATTACGCGAGCAAAGCCGGCAGTTTTGCTAGTATTTTATAATCTTGTATTATGTGTTGGCTTAAACTAATAAACTTTCATGCTCAAGTGTTCGGCTTCAATTTCCTTTATAAGATTATGTATATTTTAGAATTATTACATTAATGGAAATAAAGAGTTTTTCCGACAAAATAGAGATTTTGATGTTAATAATGCGTTAATGTATTTCCTGCCATAATGGATTATTATCAAATTGCAAAACATAATAATATCTAATACATACATAATGCATATTAGAGAATTTCGAAATTAATAGGAAACTCAGAACCGCGTAATTAAGTTGATCGCCCTTCTAATCTCTAATAGATTTTATCTACATTTTGTTAGATTGTCCACCTACGACATCAAAATGCATTTTTGGTACTTTATATTAGCCGCATTTCAGCAATTAATCGTTAAAGATTTAACACACTGTAGCAACTTTTTTGAGTCTGATTATTTCAGTGTTTAAACGGGTAGTTTGATATATCTCTTATAATTCGCGTTTAATGCAATTTAGCAACTACACAGTTAGGTATATCTGAATGAATTAGTGAATAACTCAGTAAAGGATAACATTAATTTTTATTCTCTATCTGGCTCGTAAATGGGCACAGTTAACTAATTTTAGGGTGTTGAATTCAGTGGAATAATCAGATTCTCTCAATCACGTCACATTTATTAGATACAGGGCAGTTATATAAATACAAAAGTGAAATACGGGAAGGTGGCCTAAAATAATCTTAGCGGGCAAAACGATCCACATAGGTTTTTTTCGAGACCAGGTAACACATAAACAAGGTGTGCCAAGTGAAGAAAAAGCAATAGCGGTATTCAAGCAATCGCAGTATTACGCGTCTGAATAGAATTCTTTGAAAAATTGGGTTTTATAACATCTGTTATAAGGTAAGCACTAACTTTCATATTTATTTTGATATACAGTCTTTCATGTACAGAAATTTGTCTTGGTTTACTTAATGGAGTCTGTTTTTAGATGTGAATTACACTTGCTAAGTTTGGTATGTTTCTCGCCATCATCTCAGTAATATGACCTAAAATGGGCGGCCATGTTGCCGGGTAAAATTTTTTCTATCATAGTAGCATCACTTTACGATTCTGCATGTGCTCCTCTGTGATTAGTGTTTACCTTACAGCTAGCGCCACCTGTCACAAACTTTGTAAGCTGTCTTCTTTCCCCTTTCTGTTCATTTGTGACCTTGTCCCTTACGGACACGTGTTTACAGTAGCCGATGACGGGCTGTTATATTTTCCAGTTCGAAACGCGCCCTGTGAATTGCTTTGATTTTATGGTGATATATATAATGTTTTATTATTTTAATTGGTATTTACCGCCAGTTTTTTGTGCTGTTCCAACTGAAGGATCATTTTGCCCTTTGGGAAGAGAAAAATGATCCTTTGAATACTTAAAAAAAAATATTTTTTTTCATTACTCAATTTGGGTTTAAAATATTATTAAAAGATATTTATAATGCAAAATATAGTGTAAAACATATTAGCAAAGGTCCAAAGTTTTATGTAAACAGTTATATCATTTTACACAAGCTTTTCCCCTAAGGGGATCATTTTTGGCTATCTTCCCCTATTTGACAAAAACTGACCGTTTGAAACACAAACAAAACATAATATTCATCAGTAAAAATGTTTTCTTGATTACTTAACACAAACTATGAACTAATACGAGCATGAAACTGTTGCATAAAAGCCCACAATGTTAATATTAAAAATGGTATTTTTCAAAACAGGATGATGTTTTTCTTGATTATAGTGCTGAATGATTTGTTGTTTATTTTTACAGCAGAATGCATCCAAATAAAGGCTTTAATCAACATAGTCATTCATTTCCTTATTATTTGACCACAAAGTGTAAATTATAGTTTACAGTATCCTCGAGTGTTTTACCATGTATGTAAAAATGAAATTCTAAAATTTTGTAAAACCCTTACGGATAGAAAATTTCTGATAGCAGATTCGGATTCTTCTGGCAAAAATACATAAAACAATATTTATTACAAATCAGAAACAAAATGGCTGTTGACTAGTGATAAATGTTTTCATTTAACCCTTAAACGCTCGATTTTTTATTTTTTTTTCGAAAAAATTTTATATGATTCTCTAAAAGGTTTATTACACAGGGAAAATAATGAAAAAAATCAGAGATACATTTTTCAGATAATACGTCAACCTTTTCTTCTGTTGCACATCTGCAATATAAGTAAAAACTACTGTCGTGTGGCTGTTTTACGCTAAAATTTTGAAAATTAGTATGTCTACAAAGTAAGTATGTCTCCAAATGCCTTATTTTATATATATATTTATTTTACAAAACTTAAACTTTAACCCTTTAAATCCCATAATAGAATACGTTCTAGAAATTACGTATTTCAGAGAATCTGACTTTATACCAGAAAGTTTCATTGGTTAATTTCGCTTTATTTAAATACTGGATGTCTGTTATTAAGTACAGCAAATATTGCTATTTTAATTTTCTGGGGTGAATTGGGTATATACGAATAAAAAAATCTATTAAATTCAAAACACTATTGTTTGCATACATGCAAAGTTACGCACTAAAGTGTTAAGAAACTGACTGAACTGCATATTATCAGAAAATCAATTCGATAATCGATTTTACGAAGATGTTATAAGAATACAGAATTACTCATTTGACAACTGACAATTGTTAATTAAAATAAATAAAAATTTATAAACCTACTCATTTCCCCAATGACGCTTAGGCAAACTATGCAGGGAAATACATTGGCAAAAATGTGAGAATTTTTTCTTGGAATTTCCTGCCTGCCACGGAATTTGAGAACCACCTTAATCCATAAATCATCATTTCTCACGAGTAATTTATCATTCTTTTTATTGGTAAAAGTAAACGAAAATCACATTTGTAAAATGCAAAAGTTTCCCAATAAGAAATTGGTTATTGATTGAAAAAGAGATTAGAGATTAATGGTTCTGCTAGTAATCTATAAATTGAGTCTTTCAAGATTTCTATTTATTATTAAATATTTATTGTTTTAAACTGACAAAAAAACTTTTTTTAAAATGCTGTTTATTTTTGCTCTTGCTTATCTGCTACATATATATATATATGCGCACACACAATAGCAAGTAGTCGGATGTGCCAATGCCAAAACTTTCTTCTATCTCATATATGTTATAAAATTAAGTGGCAATTGTTGTGGTTGGATGACAGGGAGAAGAAGAATAATATCTTTAAGTTATTTTTAAATATTGAAATTCCAATTAATAATCCAGAGATCATTTTTTGTGATCAATCAGTATAGTGTTATTTACATTGTGCTGTGGCCACAAAAGACCACTCAGACATAACAGTCATTAAATAAAATAATTCTGAATTTACCTGTCATATATTTGATAATCAAGAACACAAAATAAAAGCAAAAGCATTATCTGTACTGACCTGAAAACAAAAGAACAGTAGTAGATCATTTTGAGAAATAAATTTCACAAAGACGATAATCTTCAACGAAAATATCTTTATTTTTGATTAAACTCTCTTAGAAAATAAGGAGCATTTTTATAAAGGTCAACTCTTTTCTTTTAGCTGAACCTTTTTTTATGATGAAGAATACACAAATCAATCTATTTATGGGAACTTATATGAGACAAATATACTATATTTTCTGCTGGGGAGTGAGGAGGAACACTTTAAAAAGGCTTAAGGCTTTCATATGAATTTTCAGCAATTGAATTCTACGACTCCTCACGAAAGCACCACTTGAATAAAAAAAATAATGATGCAGCCATCCGCAGGATTTTTATCCACATATTACCGAAGAATCAATATTACATGAACTGATAAAAAATCTCGTCACAAAACACAAGAACTATGCAGCAGATCACACAATCTTAAATAAATATTATTTCACTTTTTCCATTTACGCTGTACACACAAGATCTGTTCATTTTGAAGAGGGGCGAGGGGCAGCCACCCATTTTCTGCGTTAGTTGTCAGAACTATTATACTGGCGCGTACATGAATTTTCACAGAACGGCAAAGGGAAGCCATTCTGTCTTGAAATCCTAACTCAACTGTCTGCGCAAACCTTACTGCGATGTAAAAGGGAGAAACGGTTACCATAATAATGAAAGACGCCAATTTGGCGGAACAAACATACAAGAGCCTTGCATTGGCATAAATTGCGATGCTAAAGCATATAAAAACTGCTTTAAAATAGAGGAAATTTTATAGATTTCATAAAGATAACATGCCAAATAATAGTAAAGTCTTACGAATTTTGAAATTACGTATTAAACTGATTAAATTCTATTGGCCAAGGGGCGGAGCTACAAAAGGAAATGATATCAGAAATAGAAAACCATGGAATGTTCCAGATAATTCTTTTATCGGAAGTACAGATTTCAAAACTACGTTTATCATTTTCAAATAAACGAAATGCTACGCCAGAAAGAAAAGCTTAGAGGGGAAGATTGAAAAAAAAGGGAATTAAAATAATTTTAGAATGCGAATAATAAAATTAAATGGATAAAGATTAATAAAAATATTTTCTAAATGAAATTAAATAAAAATATGCCAGTGGTTGTAAGTAACCACAACAGCAATCTATGCCCATCATGAGGATTCTAAAGATATGAATTTCCGTGCATTAGTTCTCGAGATATGACTATCACTAAAATCGAGAAAATAATGTATAATGCAGCATAGCAGCGCCAACTGTTGAACGATTTACACCAAAACCAAATCAGCAACAACTTATGTCAACGTCTAACTGAATCTGAAATTTCATGAAAATCCGTGTGTTTGTTTTTGAGATACGGCTATTGAGAAAAACGTGAAAAATCTAGCATAGCAGCGCCACCTGTTGAGCGATTAACACCAAAATCTAATCAGCTACAACTGGTGTCAACATCTAACTGAATCTGAAGTTAGATGAAAATTCGCGTATTAGTTCTTGAGATAGAGCTATGGTGGAAATCGTGAAAAATGCAGCATTGAAGCGCCACCTCTTAGGAGATTTACACCAAAAACTAGTAAACACCAGTTTATACCCGGAACTAACTGAATATGAATTTCTATTACATTCCGTGTTTTAGTTCTTGAGTTAGTGCGCACACAAAATGTTTGTCACATACAGACAAACAGAGTCACAGACTCACAGATAATCATTTTGTAAAAACATATTTTTCGGTACATATGACGCGTAAAACGTGTAAATTCGTCAAAAACTGGAAGTCGAAAATTTTCACGAATCCAATACTTTCTTCTCGTAAAGATAACAGATAGTAAAAATGCAAGGAAAAATACATTGAGCATTTTTTGTATCGACTTTTGGTAAAACCTTGAGTGGTTAGAGGGTAAAATATATCATTATATCTTTAATGAAAATTTAAATTTCTGTATGTAATTTTATGCATGAAAGTATCTTTTTCTCTCTTAAAATGTGTCAAAATATATGGAAATTTTCATAACAAATCTTCCTCCACGATGACAGTGGATCAAGAGACTACGTGAACATAAACTTTTGAAAACATATATATTTTTTCTGTCATGGGCTCTCTATCGAAAAAAAAAAATGAATAGTTTAAAGACGTACTACTTTTTTTAAATGGAAATTTCACGCAATCTTTTCCAGCAGTTCTTTCAAAACCTAAAAAAATCGTTAACGCTCTTAAGAACAAGGTAAAATGTTGAAATAATTGAATGACACCAGTATTTACAAGAAAATTTATTTGTAAATAAGTAAAAGTATATTTTCGCGTATTTATTGAAAGTGAAATTTTCATGCAAAAATTCGGATGTCAATGTGGAAATTGGGGATTAAAATTAGGTGATGCGATAGCGGCATCACCGCCTTTCAAAGGGTAAAAACTAAAACAAAACATTACTGCAGACATTCTTGATCCAGCATAGTATTCTTAAATCCATAGTCGCTAATTTCTGACACATCCATCGGAGAATTTTTTTTTCTACAAGTATGAAAATTGTGCTGGGTATTTTAGGTAGCTTTCATTACAAAAAGTAAAAAGCTACATTTTGCAGCCATCCGGTCGAAAGCGCTTCCGGAAAATTTTGGTATATTTTCATCGATCATGGACCCCAGACTCCAAAACCACCCTCCGTTCAAATGTGACATACATATATATATATATGTATATATATATATGTCTGTATGTATATATATATATATATATATACTATATACATATATATGTACAGTAGCCTCCTGCTTAACCGGCCTAAACGGGACCGAGGGTTAGCCGGTTAAGAGAAAAACCGGTTAAACCGGAGAAGCAAAAAAAAACTTAATTAAGTATCTGCATAATTTAATTAATTAAACCCGTGCAATGCATTTAGTTTTTCAATTTGCGTAGTTTTTAAAAGGTAGATAATTTCTATATTTTGTGAAATGTATAATAGTTATAATTAACTGAATTGAAAGAAAAATTATCACTGATAACAAATAATGAAAAATATTTAACACAAATTAAATTGTTGAAAATCGTGTCACACACCTTTATAAGAAGTTGAAATTGTTCTACATTATGTATATTTCAGTTGATCAGCCATAAAGTCCTTATTCTGTTGAAGGGAAGATGGCGGACATTTTGCAGGATAATCTCTCCATCTCTTTAACTGAGGAAGCTGTTAGCGCTGCTGAACATAGTGTAGCTCAAATCTAATGCTTTTACCCCTTCCATATGTGGAATTTTAGCAGTGTCAACTTCAAAAGGATCATCATCAGGATCGTCTTCGTATTGAAGAACATCAGTTACAGTCCTACTTATATCCTCGTCAAATAATGTTTCATGCTTGAGATCTTTGTCAGACTCAAACAAGTCTTTTACGTCTTCTACGGTGATCTGTTTGCATCCCTCAAGCTTTTTAAATGTTTGCACAATACAGTTTGCAGATAGATCAGACATTGTAAAGCTCCGGGGGGGATTACACTTTTGAGCATTAAAAACACAAAATCTCTAATCTTCCGGAGGTCATCTCATTGTTGCTGAGAGGGAATGTTTGTCCCTCAAATCCCCGGCCAACACCCTGAATTCAACACTGGTGTAGGTCAACGCGTATAATTTAGAACCGATGTTTTTCTTTCTGAATTTTGCTTCCTTCCCCTCGGGATTGCACTTCAACTCGAAAGCGTAAGCTGAGTTCCCGAGGCCTTCATCCCTGAATTTTGCCTGATGTTGGGGGAAAAAAAAGTTGGACGGTTAAAGCGGAGTTCCGGTTAAGGCTACTGTATATATATATATATATATATATATAGTATATGATATTTTTCATGCGATAACTCTCTTATTTATAAACCGATTTAGATGAAATTAAATGTAAGCATAGTACATACCAATGTCTCGACCGAGTTCGTTGGCCAGCTTTATCCGCCATCTTGTTTCAAAATTTCAAAATTTTTAAAAATTAAAAAGCAAATAAATTTAAAACTGAAAAATATTATTTTCTTAAGAGTTTGACCTTAATACAAGGATTCCGGAGCATATTTTGTTTTGTTTTTATCTTAAACAAGTTGCAAATTGCACGTCAAACGTGGCAAATGAGATGCGTTCGTACTATAACTAGTTTTATAAATATTTTTTGCACCGCATATTGTACAGAATGTATGTTTTAGGGCACTTCCTAAGTGCATATCAATTTCATTCTGTTCAAAGGGCTGTAACATCAATAAAATGCACTTGAAATAATTTTTTTCCATTGGCCGTAATGTATCGGAAAATTTTGACTGTCCCTGTAATTAAACTATACATCCGATTTTCATAAAATCTGAAATGACTCGACAAAATTATGCAGCAATTATATATTCAAAATTTCAAACGATTCGGTTGGCTAGATTTGGCGCTGTTAAATGCGGACGGACGGATAGACAGACAGGCGGACTGAACGACGACTATAGGTGCTACGTATTTATATAATTACGAAAGCACCTAAAATGGCTGAGATATAGAAGTCTGAATTTCTAGGGTGGCTGACATTTTGGCTTCATCCGCCATCTTGTTTGAAAATGGCGGCCATTGGTTATTGGACAGCATTTAATGCATCTCCATACCCATAAGGGGATTATTATAGGGGGACCCTGTTCTGTCGCCAAATGCTACCAAGTTTGTCGCCAACTTGGCGATAAATAGTCAAATTTGGCGACCAAAATGAGTCGCCAAAAGTAACGCCGACTTGGCGATATTTCTAATATTTCGCCAAATTCCCATAGACTTCCATTGTAAACCAATGGGGTTTACTTGCTTACAGAAAATCAATAAATTGAGATATTTTAATGTAACAAAAACTAATATTAGCTTAAGGGATTATATTAATTATATTTAAGGGAGTCCAAGTAAATTAAATTATGAATAAAAGTAACATCATACAATGCTTAGCCTGCTTTCCCAAACATAAATTTTAAGGGAGACCAAACTGGTCGCCAAGCGCGGCTAGTAGCTTACTAATTGGAGCAACTCTCATTCAAATTCAATATTGACGTTCGTCGCATTTTAGCTTCTTAAAATTTGAGTAAAATTAACTTCGAGTAAAACTTGCAAAATTTTAAAACCAAGAAATATGAAAGCTACCTCTTCCTCCCGGCACTGGTGGAAAGGACATTTTAATTTTTTAGAGTGTGCAATAATGACATGGATGTTCCTGGCGAATGAAAGCAACAAGTCCGGATAATACGTAAGTACCAAAATACATGTATGTAAAATACATTTTTCTTTTTGAGAAAAAAAATCTGAAAGTTTAGAAAAAAACCGACTTCTATATCAGTAGAAATGAAAGATTACATGAACATAAATATCTGACAAAATTAGGCGAAAAATTTAAAACCATGTGGTCATTTTCTAAAGTTTAGAATAAGTTATCTGAACTAAATCTACATAATACCCTCATGTGTATAAGAAAAAAATATTACATTCGAAAAAATCTTCTACAGCAGTTTTTTTTCAAATATAAAATTCGCTAAAGCAACAGCTCTATTAATGTTTGATCTTCCATTTCGATGATTTTTAGGAGTAATCGATGAATGCAATATTTGCTTAACAAATGTTTCATCTTTTTTTTTCCTATCGCGTTGCCTAGGTGATGTTACCTGCATTTTAACTGTAGTTTCAGAAAAGGAAATATTTAGTTTTATATAATCAATTAAAAGACCTTCAGTGTATGTAACATTCAACAGTTGTCCGAATACATTTTATACATATAAGTAATGCAAATATTGATATAATCTACTTACATTCCTATAAAAGAATGCAAATAAGGGTATTATTCGGTTGTGATTATTTTTTCTAGATCAATAAATTTGATTAATATTGATTTTTGACTGTTTCAAAATGTCATGTTTTTCAACAGATGTCAAATACTCATGAGAACATTTTATGTAACGAGAAAATATATTTTTTAAACTTTATTCAGCGTAAGCATTTAAAAAAAAAATGATATAAAAACTAGTATGTTGGGTTCATCTCAAAAACCTCATTCTATATCAGTCCAAAATATTAATTTAAATTGCATATCCACACAGAAACATATAATAAATATGAAATATAATGTATTTCATTGAATTAGTATAGAATTACAGCGATCAGCGTAGAACAAATCACGCTCGCTAAATTGCATCAATTGCTGTTGGGACATGATTAGGAATTATTTCCCAAGCTCAGGATACAAGCGCCCTCAGTTGATTGATCAAAGGCAAGATTCAGTATCTTTTTATGCCAAGGTCTAACAGAATATGTAGTATGATGAAATTCCGTGTATTTGATTTCGTGATAAGCCCTCACAAAAAATCGTGAAAAACACAGCATAGCAGCACCACCTTTTGATAGATATACTAGTCATTCTCACATAATTTTCACTTTCAGGAACAAAAAAATGGGGAAGTTAAACTTAATAAAATAACATTTTAAACTACATTTTAACATTAAAAAAAATGCCTTTTAATGATTCAAAATAAAGAAAACATGGTAGGCAGCGATGATTTTCTATAATATTTTATTTAACTGAAGAAGAAAGTTAAAATTGCATGTTTAATTTTCCTCACCTCTCCTTTGACATTTTATATCTCTAACTTTTTATTTTCTTCTAAATTTTTCCTTATAATGAATTTGAATAGTGCCTGTAGAACATTTAAATAAAAAATAATAACAATGTAGTATTTTACTACAAAATTTTGGTATAACATTGTCTTAAAGGTTGAAATTTAGAAGTTTATATTATTTTATGCTGAATTATTTTATTGTATTATTATTTACCTGTAACACACATGTTCCAGACATGCTAATTTATTATATATATCTACCTATATTATCTATATTGTATATATCTATATTAAATATCAAAAATAGATTTTGTTATTTAAAATCTTTTATTAAGAATTCCATGGTTGCAAACAGAAATATTAAAGTAGGGACGGTAAGGATTGTAGCAAGTAATTACAATTAAATATTTAGAACATTATATCTCCAGGTGTTAATTGCGAACGGATAACGAGAGGCTACAGTCAATCCGAAAAGATAAAAATGTTCGTGTACAAGAAATATCTGTTATTAAATAATAATAATCAAATATTACATAATTGGTATTGATGCCAAATTAGTCTGATAAGTAAACTCAAACAAGTATTAATACACGGCTGCATTTATTTATCGCTTGAAAGCTTTACTATATATGGCTTTACATTTGAAACACACAGAAATAAATTATTTTCAACTAATTTAGTTTTTGATGCTGCTATTGAATTCAAGGCTTTTTATACATGTAAGAAATAAAAACTATATAGGATCATTGTTTTTAAAGAGTCCGTTTCTCAGATTTCATTGAAACAGTATAATAAAACAGGCTATTTACATTTTTTAATGAACGTTTAGAGGGTCTCAACACTTAAAAGTTTCAAAAACGATGATTTATAACAAAATGTATGCGAGCCATTCTCCGATAATTTTAACTTTCTTGAATAAGAAAGTGAAATTCAGCTTTAAAAAAAAATAGCATTTTTAAACTTCCAGTTTTGAACTTTCATTTTCTTTTTGCTATAAATTAGAAAATGTCCTTATTCAGCATTAATGCTTAATACTGTACTATCCCAGTGAGACCCGTGCCATCCATTTAATCGTGAAATGGAACAGGGGTGGAAAGAAAGGGGCGGTAAGGAAAATTACTACCTATTTTTAGGAAAGTCATGTTAAGCCTAAGAGATAGCCACAATGTTCATTGATTTTTAGCAAGAGTTATTTCCACTGAACTATATATATATATATATATATATATATATATATAACTTCTAAACGTGCAGAAATAAATCTTGAGGACGGTAAGACTACCAATATAGCCACAATGCTTGAAATTGATATTTAAATGCTGATTTAAATTCTGCACTAAATATCCTGTCAAAGAATTACATCCATTTTTTTCTCTAGCATACTTCTGCATGAGAAAAAAGTTGAAAAAAATTATGTGACTGCATCTGGACTGATTTTCTGCATAATTTTAGTAAGAGGGACGGTAAGGAATCTAAAATCCATGGACAGAGTTAAAAAAAATAATAATAACCATAAAAATGTGTGCAACTTAATTTTTTGCCTCATATTTATGTAAGCAATAGTCTCAGTTTCGGAGAATTTTACGTTGAATTACCTTTATTGAAACATTTATATACAGACAGCTCCAAACTTAAAAATTTGCATCATGGACAGGGGAGGGTAAGGAATTTCATGGTACATTTTGACCCCCAATATCGCCCAATACTTAATAATCTCGTTAGTATTATTATACAATTACACAATGGCATATTTTACAACATAAGAAACAAAAACCACCAAGAATATGTACTAAAATAAAAATTATTATCCAAGGACTTAAATGTCAAAATTATGTGAGATTGCCTTACACCTCCAAACCTTATCAGCATCTATTTCTGCCGAGGTCTAACATACAGTTTGATGAAATCCTTGCATTTTTTCTTGATGTATAGCTATTTTTGAATTCATTAAAAAAGGCAGCATAGGTAAGGAGAACATAGCATGAATGTATATTGATGAGTATTATTAAGGTTTTCAATTAAAATATTCACACGAGCATTTACATGCTTAGCTAATGCGTTCACAAAACAATCGCAGGAAAAGCTTCATTTTTATTTATGGTTTCATGGAAAAAGCACAAACAATATATTCTGGGAAGCGCTAAGAGTTCAGTGAAATAGTATGACTTTGATAAACGCATTTGGTGTTTCTGAGATTCTGATAAATTAGAAAATTTCAGTCTTCCACCGATCCTTAACAGTTCATCTGCATCTAGAAATACATTTCAGTTCAAGATCTTACTATTGTTTGGGAGAGGATGCTTTTCTTTTAAACGTCGAATTTCCGTTTGAAATGTGTAAATTTGAACAATCTTTATCAGCTTCATTGTCGCATTCTGTAATTCAGAAGTATCTAAACAATCATATTTTCTAATTCCTGATTTCAGTTTACAATTTTTCAGTAATCTTAAACACCTTTCAGTTGATATTAATTTCATAAAAGAAGAATATCGATTGATCAAATGAATGTTTAACTGATTTTCATTTACAATAGTTGATTTTACAACAATGTTTTTCTTTAGTTCTAACTGATCTTTAACTTCAGAAATATCTAATTTATCAAATGCATTATTCAATTTTGGCCAAAGGGATCTGTCTTGTTTTAACCACTGGGAACCTTCCCACCAAAGATAGTCAAAATGAGTCATCTTTTTTTTTTTTTTTTTTTTTTTAACATGAGTAATCTTCACCCCTGAAATTTCATATGTTGGCGCCAACCTTGTCATCTACTTTCGCTTGGGGAAAATGTGACGTCAGATGTTGTTTATCTTTCGTTTCGTGCGGTTGTCTCCATGGGAGCTCCGCAAACCAAAAATACTTGTTAATAAAAAATCGTTCGTTAAAATTTAATTAGTTGAATTTTATATATAAAAAAAAGTCACAGTCCATTTGCTCGTTCTAGTTAACAGGTATTGATAACCTACTATTAGTGATTACTAAAAGAGAATAAAATAGATATTCTTTCATATTTAAAATAAAATGTTCTCCAAGTGTGTTTTTGTGTATCAGAAAACTATATGTTCAACGGCTCTCTTCTTTAAAACTTATCTGGTTTTTCGCTCAATATTTAGGATATTTTAGTATCTTCATGATCTTCTCTATTCTATTTATCTCATCATCTAAATATTTTCCTCCGATTGAAGCTAACAGTATGACGAAATTGTAAAATGTACCTTAGAATAACATTTTTTTTTTTTTCAAAACATGCATTCTTCCTTTTTAAAACTTTCTAACATAGTTCAAAAGTGTTTATGAATTCGGCTTGTGTCTCCGTCTGTCTGTCTGTCCACGCTCTAACTCGCGTAAATATACTCGTATTTTCATGCAATTTATATATATTAATGATGTGTCGGTATCGAATATGAAGGGTGTAGCATTAATAGTTCATCTATAGGGTAACTGAAAAGAATTCCGTTACATTATGGTCAATAGGGAAAAATTGTTTGCAGTGAAGTTTAATAACATTACGCTATTTCAAATGGTTTGAAATTGATATAATTCACGGAATTTCAATACAAAAAAAAAAAAAAAAAGCAATTTATCAAAATACAACGACCATTTGGAAAATGATTTTTTCGAAGACTAAAATTTAAGACATAAAAAATCGCACGGAGTTGATCATACATTACGTACGCCATGAATTAAACAGTAATAGTGTTATTACACGTAAAAATTCTAAGCGACAAAAATCGCCTGCGACTCGTACGTATTATCCACCTGAAACTTATGTGTTATCCAAGCATTTCATTGGCTGTTCGGGAAAAGGCTTTAACATCGTCAGATTTCCAAGAAATCTGACGAGCCATTTTAAATGAAATTTCATTCTTAAACTTCTAAACATCCCACAATATTACTTTTCACACCGTCGTATAGAGAAAAAAATGTACTTTTAAATGCAATTTGTTTGAAAGCTGTATCTCAATTTGTTTCTGAGTTATTAATTTTTTTTGTAGTTTTTATTACTTTTTTGTCATAGTGGCAACAGAAGGTATCCATCTCTGTTGAAAGTAAAGGAAATACAGGTTACTGTATAGACCAATCAGAAAACGAATAAAATGCGGATTAAACCAATAAAAACCGTCAGATATGCTTTTGATTTCCCATCCTGACGAGAACAATAACCATTTTCCCAAATGGTTAATAATTAGTATAGAATTCGACATTTATAGCATTTATCGTTCCTTTAAGCAGGGACACGCAAAAAAAAAAAAAAAAAAAAAAAAAAAAAAATCGGTTGCAGTACTGTCTTTGTCTTGCAAGAATTGCTGGAAGTGCGTTTTCAGTTTCGGTATGCGCTTTTAAATTTAACTAGTTTTTGCATATTACTCGTTGTGTATAAATTCTTTACCTCGTATACAGGGCTGCACAAAACAATTCACGAATCATTCTCCTTAGTAGCGGAAATTGCTTCAGGGGAATTTTCAAATGTGATATGTATTTCCTATCTGAACTAAATTTTTGCATGTATGTAGTTTATAGATACAAATCTATATATCATATACAAGGCTGCTCATAGAATTCGGAAAATTTTCCCACTGTAAATGGGAATTTCTAAAATTGGATTTTCAAATATGTTATGCGTTTCCAAATGGTTCAATTAGCCATCGTATTACTGCTTATTAAATGGCGAAGTTTTGTTACATTATTCTGAATGTGTTGGAAAGAATTTCTTAATCTATGCTTGACGCATGATTTTTTCTTTCTTTTTTTTTTCGGGGTGGGGGGGGGGGGGGATTTAAATCCTACTTCTGGATAAATACCATTTTCCTTGTTTTTTAACGTATTTTAAATAACGCCCGATGCACAAATCCTTTAAGAAATATATAATACAGTAGACTCCCTCAAATCCGCAACCCTAAAATCCACAAACACCTGAAATCCACACATCATGACAGATGTAAACAATGAAACTGTCAGTTCAGATGTAGGGGCATAATTACAGATTTGTTTTTTGTTTTCTATCATTCCGTATGTATTTTAATATGTAATTCTCGATAATAAGACTGAACTCGTGGTTTACATGAAGGAAGTATAAACTTATTTTTTTAAAAATCAGGATATTGCTGATATCACTAGTAATCACAACCTATTTACCAGATATATTTATGTATATTAATCAAGCTTTTTTTGTTAGTAAACCTGGCTAAACCTGAAATAAAACTTCCGTACTTTATGATTTTCATTGGAATTAGTAAGGTATCTTTATGAGGAAAGTTTCATTGAATAATTCGAGATAAATGTATTGATGCATTATCGATGATAATGCATCTTTATTATGCATTTTTAATTATACATTATTAATTATTTATTTGAGCTTTATTTTTAATACTTTTTTTATTATCTTATTTTTATCATTTTAGTTTATTACTTTTTATACATTATTAATTATTTATTTGACCTTTATTTTTAATAATTTTTAATAATCTTATTTTTAATAATTTTTTTATTATCTTATTTTTATCATTTTGGTTTATTACTTTTTATACATTATTAATTATTTATTTGACCTTTATTTTTAATAATTTTTAATAATCTTATTTTTAATAATTTTTTTATTATCTTATTTTTATCATTTTAGTTTATTACTTTCTTTTAATTTTTTTAATATTTTACCATATTGCAAGCATTCATTGTAATTTTGATTGCATTATTACATTGAAATTACTGTTTTAAAAAATGTAAACAAAACAATGATCAGAAATCCGCACAACCTCTGTTCCCAAGCTGAGCGGATTTGAGGGAGTCTATTGTATTACCATGAAATGGTAGAAATAATGTAATATACCCTCTTAAATCTCCTTTTACATAATATTCCCGCAATGACAAACCTTTAACACGGTGAATTTTGCATTTCGTTATTTCCTGTTTCATCGCGTTGCCTATGTTATTTGAATAACATTCAAAGGAAACTTAATATGATTCACTTGTTCAAAGCCCTTTTCTTAAATTCAGTTTCTTCGGGTTTAAAATAACTTAATCTATACGCACAAAATCTAGTCGTAGTTTTTAAATTTAAGATATAGAAAATGTTCGATTTGGTTGTTAAAAAAATATTTTAGGATTCATAGAAATGAAAACTTAAATTCGCCGGAATATTTTACAATTTTTAGCTCACATAGTCAGAAGTAAGAAAAGAAAATTGACGACCTGCGACATCTATTCTACTATTTGTAGCATCGTAAAATTGAAAAATATCCTTTGAAAATTATAGTTTTCATTTCCTAGAATTCTAAAAATATTTATTCAACAACCGAGGAGAGCAGAATATATTGGTAGCATGTTATAGTCGTGCTCAAATGATAAATTGCTAACGATTGTTCCCATCGCTATATTTCTTATTACATATATTTCATTTAAAATATATACACATTCATCATAAAACACATTATTCATAAAAAATACATACGTTAAAAATACATGTTTTGCATACATTTAAAATACATACCTTTCACTTATTTCACTGTGAAAAAAAAGGACTAAAAAACGGAGATTTTACTGGTAATCGAGATGCCAGTACTATTTCCGTATTTTAACGCAAAATTTCCCGCATAAATTCCAGAAAAACGGAAAATTTTCTGTAATTTATGGGGAAAAATTTCCGTTAAAATACGGATTTCTGGAATTTATGGGGGACAATTTCCGTTAAAATACGGAAATAGTACTGACTTCTCGATTGCCAGTTGAATCTCCGTTTTTTAGTCCTTTTTTTACAGTGTTCATTTAAAAGAAAAAAAAATAATAAGAAATAGTAAAAACAGTTTGTTCACCATTAAAGCATACTTTTAATTTATTTACGCAAAAAACAGAAATGCTATTAGCAAGGAAATAAGAATACTATTAAAGAGATTTACATCTGGCTAATATAAAAGTGCCAATATCTTTTGTATTTCTTAAATAATAATAATAAAAAATACATACAACTGGATTTAAGATATCCACGCATCTTTGGAGGTAATTTTTTGAAATTTTCTCTTTATACCACAGTTGTATGATGACAATTATAAAAAATATGGAAATATTTTAGCAATTACACAGAAATAATTTTTTTTTAATGAAAAATAGTCAAAATTTTGTGAAAAATTGATATTTCGCAAAGCATGATAACTCAAAAACAGACCAAGGTATTGACATTTCGTAAATTGCATAATAAAGAGAATAACTTTCTCTAGGATATAGACTTTTCGCATTATAATAGCATATGTATATGTGATACTGTGGCAGTTGAAGGACCGATATAATGAAAAATTTGTAAATTTCTTTGCAAATTGTCACTTATATCATTGTAAAGATAAAACTAATTAATATATTATCATGAGTGTAGTATGTTCCCTAAATAAACATTCTTAAAAGTAGTACACAAAATTTCAAGGCATTTCATGCATAATTTTTTGCTATAGGATGGTTTCCGTAATGTAAGAATTTGAAAAACCTCTTTTTGGAAAAAATCTAAAAATAATTTAAAAAATCAATTCAAAAGCTATAATAGCTATACAGGGTGTCCGCTCTCAACGGTGTCCAATGGCTAATTCCTAAACCGTTAGTTATATACATATAGTTCCAATTACAAAAATGTTTTAAATCAGATAAAGAAATATTTTAGAAGCGATTTGGGTCAATAAAAACATTTCTTAAAAAATTACGAAATTTAAATTTTTATACGGTCCCCCGGTCCTATAAGTTATATTTAGTAAAATTTTCCTTTTACACTGACAAGTAATACAAAAAAAAGTCCCGTTATTCTACGGTTAAAATTGACCGAGTAATAGCTGTTTAAAGATGGAACATATTTTTTGCTGCAAATTGGGGGTCATTCACAAATTTAGTCAAAATATAATTTCGTCTGATATATTAAAAAATGATTGAGAGTAAAATTAACGTTGCAATATAAATTTGAAATCCTTAATCATTCTGACATATTAATGCAAAATATACAATTTGTAATAAACATTTAAGAAGAAAGTAAAAACTGAATTTTTGTTAAGTAAAATTATGCTAAATTGACAGCCTCAATTCTTTACAAAATGATACGTATTTTAAAATATTATTAGATTGCACTAGCCTGCAAAAATTGGGTTATGTCATGCTTTTTAGCTTTTGATAATTGATTCTTGTGTATTCTGTACCGCTGAATCCGAAATTGACCTTCATTTTTAACCATCAACTCAAGATTTTTCGCAAATAGTAAATTTCAAAGTTAAAAAGTTCAAAGTTAAAATTGAATCTCCTCCCCCATCTCATCGGACCACTCAGCTGTTTAGCTGTAAGAATCCCAGGATAAGCAAAAATATCAAATAAAATATTGAATAAAATAAAATAAAATAAAATAAAAAAAGTTTTACATATGTTTTATAGTATGAGATTTTCGCTATATTTTAACTTACACATTTACGATTTGCAAAAAAATTCTAACGTGATGGTTAAAAATGAAGGTCATTTTCAGATTCAGTGCTAAAAAGTACGTAAAAATCAATTATCAAAAGTTAAAAAACACAACCATCTACTCTACTTTATAGTATCCGATTTTTGTTATTTTTTAAATATAACAAATTATGATTTGCGAAATATCCTGACATGATGGTTAAAAATTAAGGTAATTTCGGATTCAGTACTAAAAAATACATACCCCTCCCCCCCCCCCCCCCACCCAAAATCGCAGTTTTGTATTATCTAATCTAAAACTTTTTCTTAAACTTCTTGGCGGTAATTATTCCGAATTTTTTTGTGTTATCCTGCAAAATAAGTATAAATCGTAACTACCGAAAATCATAATAATATTAGATTGTTATCGGATTTGCGCCAGTATGTAAAATGTATTCTCGATCGGATATTAGAAAGTGAGTTAAAGTTCCAGTACAAATTTCGAACTGGAAAAAAATACATACGATCTTTGAAGTAATATAAAAACTTACAAAAATTACATAATTTTTGTTAAAAGAAATCATAAAAGAAACAGTCTCAAATCCTGACAAAATAAAACATACGTTATTTTAACCAATCTGAAACTTAATAAATGTTAACTTAATCATAATACTTGTACGATTTCTTTCAAAGCGCAGATACACATGAAATAAGATCTTCGAATACTTTAAGTACTTGGTATGTGATCCCTCAAAGCCAAACCGAACTCATTTGTTTTCACAGCAGAAAAATGGCATAAGTCATGCATTTTTAAAGTTTCATAACTTACTCAATTTTAGTGTTATATGAATGGGACTTTGTTTGTCTTACTTGTCAGTGTAATAGGAAAATTTTACTAAATATAACTTATAGGACCGGGGGACCGTATAAAAATTTAAATTTCGTAATTTTTTAAGAAATGTTTTTATTGACCCAAATCGCTTTTAAAATATTTCTTTAAAACATTTTTGTAATTGGAACTATATGTCTATGACTAACGGTTTAGGAATTAGTCATTGGACACCGTTGAGACCGGACACCCTGTATATAGCTGTAACTTTAAACGGCTGTAAGATACAGACACAATTTAAGCATAATGCGTCTGTTAAAAGATTCAATTTTAATACGATTGCAAAAATGAAAAATCGATATTCTGATCGAAAAGGACGTTTCAAAGGTGTGTGGAGTGGATACCTGAAAAAAACAAACTGGAACCATTCATTTACCGGATAAGAAATGGGTTGGGTTGATTTTTGAGGGCCGATTATCTACTCTAGAGATATAGGACCGAGGGGGGGGGGTGCCGTCCGTGGTTTCTTTCTAAGGGAACATAACCCGTATTTACGCATGGAAATCTAAGGTTAGAAGAAAACCACGAGAACTCCGAACGATTAGGCCGACGGGCGCGATTGAGTTCGAACCTAGCCCCTGCCGTCTACCAGCTTCGAGAGCAGAACCTCTCGGCCACCGGTGGGGCGATAAGAGGCTTAGACGCCGTATATCCAATTGGCCGCCATCTTGGATGTTTTGAGATTTCTTGGCGATCTTTATCGGTATGGAACCCGTGTGACGTGTGTGTTCGGGCGTGACGTGTTCTGGCAACCCCGTTTTTCAGCCGGATTGTGCTTGAGAAGGATTTCGTTTGGTATTTTGAGCATGTGCTTTGATATCGTGTTGTATCGCTCTGTCTTTTTATTTATATGTTAAATTTATTGGATGTATTTGATTGACTATGGGTTCTGTAGTCCGTTTAAACGCTCTTGCTGATGTAATTAAGAAATATGAGAAAATTTTGAATGATAAATGAGGTTTGTTTACAATGCGTTGTCATAAGCCTATTTTGGGAAATGAAGATGATGCTAGGAAGTATTTCGTGCTTGAGCTTTCAAGAAAGATGTCTGTTAAGGTATGTTGATAATTTGTTGTACATTTTGTTGTTATAAGCCTATTTTGGGAAATGAAGATGACGCTAGGAAGTATTTCGTGCTTGAGCTTTCAAGAAAGATGTCTGTTAAGGTATGTTGATAATTTGTTGTACATTTTGTTGTTTTATTTTATAGTAATGTTTTCTATTAGTCGTTTATTCTATATTTCTCATGCATTTCGGAGATTGGTGCACAGCAACATACGTGCATTTACTAACTGCGGCTTTAACGAGTTTTGTGCTTTTTTGTGATTGCTGCAGAAGGAATTAGCTGAATCCAGTGATGGTTTTTTTTTCGGTTAATCAACGCGTAGCGCTCATACGACGACTACTGATTGCCACTTTAATGAGTTTCGTGCATTTTTGTGATCGCGGCAGAAGAAGTTAGCTGAATCCCGTGATGTTTTTATTTCGGTTAATGAGCGCGTAGCGCTCATACGACGTTTAGTGATTGCCACATTAACGAGTTTTGTTTATTATTTACATTTTATTTTCGTTATGCCTAACATGCATATAAATCTGTGCTTGGCGACATTTACTACTTGGCGGAAAAGTGGTTTTCACTCCAAGAATAATTCCAAGATGGCGGGCCTGGGAATTTATGACATCTCTTCCCGATAAGAAATGGGAAAGTGTTAAATGGTTAAAAGTCAGAACGAATCAATTGTTAAACTCTAATTTAAGGGGATTCAAACACTTCATTTTTTTTTCGATTTATATGACAGCAGCGTGCAAGTGACAAAAGAAAGCTTGAACAAGCTTTCCTTGAAGAAGAGGGCCTAGATAATCCATCCTATAGTGGTGATATGTATTAAATTTATTAATGTAAGACTTATAATAACATATTAAACTTTATTTGCATTATTCAGAAAATCTAATTTGTTTTCCCTAAATGGCCCTTTACCTCGTACTCTATACAACGTACACGTTTGGAAATTTTCGCACACATTTTTCTCTCATATGTGCATAGTTTAACAGAAGCTTTTTGCAATATGAAGATTTGTTGTTTTTTAATTAATTTTTAAATTTGAATTTTTTAGTAGTTTGCATTAAAATTCAATAAAATTATAATTACAGTTAATTTTAAGAAACCTCTTTGTTAAAGTATGTAAAAATATATAGGTAATATGTTTTGAAATTTTTAGGCGATTCCTTGGAACAGTTCCTGAGATAAAGGGTCATTAATATGACAAATTTAACATTGACAAAATACGAGTGTCGGAAGCCCCCTTAACAAATATTATAATTAATAGACTGTTTTAATTGTATCATTTAATATTCTGAATCCTTCTTGAAATTGCTTTTATTTTTCTTTCCTCCTATTTAGGTTGTCTTTGGGAATTTATCCAGAGTTAATTTTACTTATTTCTTCAAATTATAAAGAGTTTAAAAATATTCTTCTGTAAATCTTTAAGGCTATAACATTACTTTGAAAGAACATAAATATGAATAATGTCACTCTAAAAATATTTGTTGATAAAAAAAGTGTATGTGCCCTAACTTGATAATAATCAATAATTTACTTATTAAGCTCTTACGTGAAGCTATTAAACCTTCTTTCAGAAACGGTACTCAACAGTACCAGTTGCTTTCAACCTTAAGCGTAAAATTAGTGTAAATAAGCTTATAATACAGTTCTTCTTGTGCAGTGAAAATACTTAATTATTCAATTCCTTACGTATTCCATTATTTTAGATAATGTTTAGATATCAATATTCATTAAGTTCAAGTAAATACATTGTCGTGTACAAGTTGTAAATATTTTAAAACTTCACATATAGGCGTAATGATCCAGCACGCAGTGCGGAAGTGAAATTTTTATATATTTACTCATTTTTGGGCCGTGGGAGGACGTGTATGAACGTGTTTCTGTACTTACATAGATGAAACACTTATGTGGAATGGAGAAATTTAAGGCTAAAAAAATTTGAGTACTGCGTGATGCATTCGCTTCGGTTGAAACAAAAAGGATAAAAAATGTGCTTGAAAGACGTTGTAAAAAGTACTAGTTCGGATCGAAGCTGTTTTTGTAGCGTGAGATAGTAAAATTTACAGATTACTTAATTAAATGGAAAGTAGAATAATAAAATTTCATTAATTCGAATGTTGTAATTAACCTATGGGTTCGAGATCAGTTATAAAATAAATATGCAGGATACAATCAATAGACAAATGAGGAGCAAACATTCAAACCGTGTTTTCTCACAAAAAAATAAAAAAATGAGTTATTGTTATTTTTATGAACTCTGTATTTCTCTAAAAACTATCCGTTCCAATCTGATAGTATGGTAGGTTTAGAAAGTACACATAAGTGACAACTGTGATTGACAGACTGGAGAAATCACTGTTTCACTGGATGCTGCATCCAGTGAAACAGTGATTTCTCCAGTCTGTCAATCACAGTTGTCACTTAATGTGTACTTTCTAAACCTACCATACATATCAGAATTGGAACGGATAGTTTTAGAGAAATAGAGTTCATAAAAATATTCTATTGCGTCTTCTACTGAACGAAATAGATTTGAATGAGACATCTCGTCTGTGTGACGTATCCTAACCTAAGAAAATCACAGAGTAAAGTAAAATAATAAGAATTCTTTATCACGCTATTTTCAAATATCACCTCTTCAGTCCTATCTTGACTCTCAATTTGAATCATAAATAACGTCTAACTATCAACAAACACACGTGTTTTCTCCGGCAGTTGTGAGTAATTCACTTCAGATGGGAGAACGTAAATTTATACATATTCAGTAAGGGGACTCTATTAATTTCTGTGTATTGCTAATCAGAAATGTGTATTTATTATTATAAAGTGTATCATTTATGTATGGCAAATATTATTTAAATCGATTAATAGATATATTTAAATACAGAACATAAATACTACATACCTTTGTTAAACTTTAAAATAATATACACATTTAAAGTTGCCTTGTAAGAACAGTATGTTTATATCAACGGTAAAATACAGTTAAGAAAATTTAATAAATGAATAACCTGCATAATAAATTCACATATCTTCTGAAAATAAACTACTTATTAATATGAGATAGAAGCTCGTTAAAATAAGTATTACATACACATACTATACAGGGTGTCCGGTCTCAACGGTGTCGAATGGCCAATTCCTAAACCGTTAGTCATAGACATATTGTTCCAATTACAAAAATGATTTAAATCAGGTAAAGAAATATTTTAAAAGCGATTTGGGTCTATAAAAACATTTCTTAAAAAATTACGAAATTAAAATTTTTATACGGTCCCCCGGTCCTATAAGTTATATTTAGAAAAATTTTCCTTTTACACTGACAAGTAATACAAAAAAAGTCCCGTTATTCTACGATTAAAATTGACCGAGTAATATCTGTTTAAAGTTGGAGCATATTTTTTGCTGCAAATTGGGGGTCATTCACAAATGCAGCCGAAATATAATTTCGTCAGATATAAAAAATGGTTGAGAGTAAAATTAACATTGCTATATAAATTTGAAATTTTTAATCATTCTGACATATTAATGCAAAATATGCAATTTGTAATAAAGATTTAAGAAGAAAGGAAAAACAGAATTTTTGTTAAATAAAATTATGCTAAATTAACAGCCTCGATTCCCTACAAAATGATATGTATTTTAAAATATTATTAGATTGCACTAGCCTGCAAAAGTTGGGTTATGTCATGTTTTGTAGCTTTTGATAATTGATTCTAATATATTCTGTACCGATAAATCCGAAATTGACCTTCATTTTTAACTATCACATCAGAATTTTTCGCATATTGCAAATTTCAAAGTTAAAAAATTCAAAGTTAAAATTGAATCGCCTCCCCCATCTCATCGGACCACTCAGCTGTTTAGCTGTAAGAATCCAGGATAAACAAAAATATAATTTATTAACAAAATTATTATTAAACAAAAATATAAATTATTGAATAAAAAAAAATAAAATAAAGAATGTTTTATATATGTTTTATAGTATGAGATTTTCGCTATATTTTAACTTACACATTTGCGATTTGCAAAAAAATTCTAACGTGATGGTTAAAAATGAAGGTCATTTTTGGATTCAGTGCTAAAAAGTACGTAAAAATCAATTATCAAAAGTTAAAAAACACAACCATCTCCTCTATTTTATAGTATCCGATTTTTGTTATTTTTTAAATTTGACAATTTCTGATTACGAAATATCCTGACATGATGGTTAAAAATTAAGGTAATTTTTGGATTCAGTGCTAAAATATACATAAAAGTTAATAAACCCAACAATCGCAGTCTTGTATTATCTAATCTAAAACATTTTCTTAAACATCTTGGCGGTAATCTATCCGAATTTTTTTGTGTTATGCTGTAAAATAAGTATAAATTGTAACCACCGAAAAATCATAATAATATTAGATTGTTATCGGATTTGCGCAGGTATGTAAAATGCAATCTCGATCGGATATTTAAAAGTGGGTTAAAGTTCGAGTACAAATTTTGAACTGTAAAAACATGCATATGATCGTTGAAGTAACATAAAAACTTATCAAAATAACATAATTTTTGTTAAAAGAAATCATAAAAGAAACAGTCTCAAATCCTGACAAAATAAAACATATGTTATTTTAGCCAATTTAAGACTTAATCGTAATACTTGTACGATTTTTTCAAAGCGCAGATACACATGAAATAAGATCTTCGAATACTTTAAGCGCTTGGTATATGACCCCTCAAAGCCAAGCCGAACTCATTTGTTTTGAAAGCAGAAAAGTGGCATAAGTCATGTATTTTTAAAGTTTCATAACTCGCTCAATTTTAGCGTTTTATGAATGGGACTTTTTTTGTGTTACTTGTCAGTATTATAGGAAAAATTTACTAAATACAACTTATAGGAATAGGAGACCGTATAAAAATTTAAATTTCGTAATTTTTTAAAAATATGTTTTTATTGACCCAAATCGCTTTTAAAATATTTCTTTACTTGATTTAAAACATTTTTGTAATTGGAACTATATGTCTATGACTAACGGTTTAAGAATTAGCCATTGGACACCGTTAAGACCGGACACCCTGTACTTACTATAACATACTATAACATACTTACTGTAACATACTATATTTTCAGGTATAACAGAGTGAAGAGAATACGGGGCCAGTTAGCTGACAAATCAAAAAGAGGAGGGGATATTGAGCTGTTTTTCGATTTAACATACTGTATTTTTTATTTCATTTCACTACCATTATCAGATTTTTGCGTTCCAGTAACCAGAACTTCACGTACCAATACTGGTACGCGTACCATAGTTTGAGAACCCCTGTCCTAGATACTTCTTTTTGACAATGTATTTTCACTAGTATAAAAGTAAGAAATAATACCTCAGTAAATTTATATGTGTGTTTTTTTTCGGGGGGGGGGGGTTCAAAACTTTAAAAAACTTTCATGCTGAAAAAGTAATAAAAAAAAAAAAAAAAAAAAAAACCTTAAAAAATCACCATTTTAAAAATTTAATTAAAAATATCCTACATTAATTTAAACCTACGATAGACAAATATATCGTTAAATGACTCTCGAATAATCAATCGTCTTTAATTTGAATTAAAATATTAAAAGGAATTTATATAGAGTCTACTTATGTCTGCTGTCCTATTTTGAGGACGATGAGGAAATATGGGTTTTAACCTTAAATTACGTATTACAATTGATATGTATATATTTGTATAATATGTGAATATTTAAAAAGATATTTCGAAAAATTTAAAAGTCATACTTTTAATCGCACTTTTGGTGAAAACTCTGAACTTGTAATCAGACATACTTTTTTATTTTAGATAAGCTTACTCATAAAGATGGTAATGACAAAATTTTAATTAGTGGTATACGCAGCGATACAATTAAAGTAGAAGTTTGTGTTTGTCATATAAAATATCTGCACGCATAAAAGAGAGTTTCATATATTTCTAAGTATTTCCATTTCTGTCGTGCATCCAGCTACATTTTTTTTCTCTCACACATATTCCAATGTTGTTTCAGTAAGATAATACTAATAACCAAATATATTAACTAATGACGTGTACAACCACAGCAATTAGTAAACAAGGCTTCCGTTTTCTATTATAAAATGATAACATTGATGTGGTGAATTCATACATTACTAAATAAGTATTTCAAATTATCGTGTAACCCACACCATATTTTTTTCCACCCTTCAACATATTTAATTTTTTTTTTTTTTTACCTTGAAATACACTCATTGCCATAAAAATTTGCGCACCAAGAAAAAGACGTCCAAATGAAACGAAATTTTACACGTGTAAGTACTACTGTGATATAAGTCAGCGATTGGAAAACCAAAGAAAAAGGATCATTTATTGCAGAAAAAACTACAAATGAACGGAAATTTTAGTACTCTGTTGGACCTCCTCTAGCGCGAATGCACGATGTGATACGAGCGGGAATTGAGGCATACAAGTTCCGTATGATGTCCTGAGACATCTCGTTCCACAGTTGCTGTAAACGCGCCTCGATTTCAACTCGTAGGGTGTCCAACTTGCCGTCCCAAATGATTCCAGATATGCTCGATTGGTGACAAATCTGGGGGTCGAGCAGGCTAAGGAAGGGTGGTAATGTGGCGGAGGCAGGCTTGTGACATCCTTGCTGTGTGTGGCCGAGCATTGTCTTGCTGAAAATGGCTCCTGGGATCCCTGCCACGAATGACAACACATGTGGCTGAAGGATGTCCTGGACGTACCGCTGGGCTGTCATTGTGCCACGGATCAATATTAAGTGTGACCGTGTATCGTAAGCAATGACACCACATACCATCACACCAGCAGTAAGAGTGGTGTGTCGCTGTAAAGTGAAGGCAAGATTGAGGCGTTCTTCACGGGGCCTCCACACACGAACAAGATTGTCATCGCTGCTCAAATTGAATCTAGATCGTCGCTGAAGACGACCTGGTTCCATTCCGTTGCAGTCCAAACCCGTCGTGCGCGACACCACTCCAAACAAAGACGTCGGTGGGTGGGTGTCATTGGCAGCACACGTAATGGGTGCCGCGATACCAGATGTCCTTCAGCCAAGGGCCTTGCGATGGTTCGGGAAGACACAGGGGTCCGTAGTGAAGGTGCTGCCTGTGTCTGGATAGCGGCCAATGAGGCAGTTGGCTCTACGCGTGCGTTTCGTATGATGTGACGGTCTTCTCGACGACTGGCCTGTCGAGGGCGTCCCGAGCCTGGTCGCCGTGTAAATGACATCTCTTCAGTCCACTGGTCCAAACACCTCCTCACAGTAAAATCAGAACGGACTACTTGACGATCTACTCGCCGAGCTGATCACCCAGCTTCCATCATCCCGATGATTCTTCCCCTCTTGAACTTTGACAGCTGCTCATATTGTCTTCGATTGCTACGTAACGGCATGTATACCTCAGCGTTTCCTTTGCAAAAGAAAAGGTATACTCAGAAAAGTTCTGCTTACCAGTTTTATACTCCAAGCAGGACGAAGTTCAACGCCCTCTAGTGGTATCACGCAATGCGCAATCACGCTGCATTTCTAATCATTTGCATATCTGTCTGATATGTACCTTCATGCTAAGTTTCGTTACGATCCCACAATTATTTCTTGGTGCGCAAATTTTTATGGCAATGAGTGTATAAAGACACTTATAATATCTTATTTAAAATCATCGAGGAATGTAAACAACCCCGCCTTTAAAATAACATTAAAATAACATTAAATAACACTTTAATATTAAAATAACTTAAAAGTAACATTATAAATGTGTCTTAAGTTTACTTTTAAATTTATGGTGGCTCGTAATGTAAACAAAAATCTTCCGCATTGTGTAATCTTGTTACATCGAAAAAGTATTAGATGCAAATGCAATGCAAATTAAGGACCAAGTATATCATGTGAATAGGGATTTATTCATTTATTTATTTATTTATTTTTGGATGAAACTTTGCGGAATTTTCACGATAATTATTGCTCTACAAAAATAGATCAGGGATTTAATTCAATAATACTCCTCTAACTTTATGTGCTTTAAAAAATTAGTCAATTTATTTAAGCCTATTCCTACAACCTTCTTTCTTTTTATTCGCAAAATCTCTTTTCTTTTTGTATATCGAACAACTAAATTTAAATATTTTAAAAGCTTTTACAATATTTTTTTGTCGATACGAATGAGAAATGTCTTTTTTAACAGGTTTAAAGTTTCTTGTCATTTGAATAGTCATTTTTTGCGCATTTATATACACGATTACAAAAGAATTCCTTTCTTTTGCAATCGCATTTCTCTTTTGGTCTCGTAGTTTCGTTTAATTACACATTTTTCGCTTTATCCGAATGTTTTTCATATTTTCTTTTGTGCCATTGCGTAAGACACTGAGCTGAAAAAGATTTAAAGATAAAAATTGGGATTTCGAAAAAGGCTCTTTATAGATAATTAGTGATCTTATCCCGAGCTTTCGGGGTAAAAAAACATAGATGAAAACCTTTTTTGTTTATGGAAAACTCTAATAGATTTTTTACATTTAATATGTTATATTTTAGATTGTACACTAAAATCACCAGAAAACATTTTTACATGTAAAATATAAATTATGTGTTCAAATAAAGTTTCGAATTTTTTTAAAAGCGATAGTTTCGTATTATCTGCATGCTACAGTATGATAACAGAAGAAATCTTCAAAGATTTCAATATTTACAACAGCTTTTGTTTTAAATAAGTATTGTTGTATGCATTGTTAGAAATATATTATTTGTTGAAATATTGTTTTAAGTGAATATATTTGTAATTCTTGTGGTAAAAATAAAAAAAAACTCTATATTTTAAAGAAAAAATATCTCTTTGAGTAACGCTGACGTCACTTTAAGGGTGGCAACACCTGACCGAATGGATTTTGGACAGAATGCAATTTTTTTTAACTTCTAAACATCGCACAGGTTCAATTTTTACGCTGTTGCATAGGAATTTTTTCTCAAATGCACGTTATTTGTAAAATGCATCTTAATTTGTTGATTTTTTATGGTTTAAAAATAATTTTATAGCACCAATATTTATAAATTTATCTCTGCCACATGTAGCCATATTACTAAAGTTGAATACGTTTGCACTTAAAACTAGTCGGATGTGCTAATCCCAAAACTTTCTTGTATCTAATGCATCTTAATATTATACTTCAAAAAGCGTAATTAAAAAAATATTTAATGCGTGATTTATCACATTGCTAAATAAGCGTAGAACCAACAAAGTGAAAAATGTCCAAACCGAGAATCGAACCCGGAACCCTTGTAATAGACCTCCAGGTGCTCTATCATTTAAGCTACGAGAACGATACCCAGCTTAGCATCTCTCACTCACATATGTTGGTAAGACTGCAACTGCAGCACAATATGTAATAGTCTTCATGTGAGTCTTCACAATCCTGCAGCGAAACAAGAGACACAAATAAACTTAGCATAGGTTAACACATATATAATTTTAATTATTTTTTTCAGCAGTGAAATTAAGCTCGAAATTATTGAATATTTAATACGTGATTTATCACATTGCTAAATAAGCGTAGAACCAACAAAGTGAAAAATGTCCAAACCGCGAATCGAACCCGGATCCCTTGGAATAGAGCTCCAGGTGCTCTATCATTTAAGCTACGAGAACGATACCCAGATTAGCATCTCTTACTCACATATGGTGGTATGACATATGGTGTCACATACGTTGGTTGAGCGCTATTCCAAAGGTTTCGGGTTCGATTCCCGGCTTGGACATTTTTCACTCTGTTGGTTCTACGATTAGTTAGTAATGCGATAAATCACCTATTAAATATTCACTAATTTCGAGCGCAATTTCACTGCTAAGAAGAAATTTTTTTATTTATGCATAAAAAATGATTAGATAACATATCGGTTATTTCTTTTTTGATTACACTTCAAGTCACTTTACTCTTGTCACTGCACTTTTGTCAATAGTTTGTTTTATCACCATTTCTAACAAAAAGTGTCAAAAGGCACCTTTCAAATTTTAACTTAAAATTATTTTCTACGTTTAATTATTTCTCTACAGTTAACTATTGGCTTTTTGTATAATAGTTGTTAAATTAATTCAGCAATATCATTTTTCTCCAGCTCATCCTGTATCAAAAAATGTGCATATATTTCTGTAAGGATTTCATAATAGTGTGTAATTTTAAACCACCTTACATATAAATATCAACTCCATTTTATAACATCGTAACAGTTATAATTAGATTAGAGAATCCCGATTTCAGTTGTGACAAGAAATACAGGATTTTCTGCATAACCTTGATATTAATTTGTTTTCCGTCATGTTGCATTTTAGTGTAGATCATTTCCTTCACTAGTTATAAAAAATTTAATAACGCGTTTTGTTCTCCAGTTCAGGTAGTGAGTTCAATACACATGAATTTTGATTTCATTCGTGAAAATATTCAAAAACACATTGTTTAAATCAGCATTGCAGGCATGTAAGTAGTAAAACTGTTTGTAATACTGATAATTATACCTATTTTATATTATTTTTTGTTACGAAAAAACAGAAATAACTTAACCTTATTTATTTTTTTATTTCTAATTTTAAAGATGCCCTGAATTTCAACAAAGAAGAAGGTATTGCAAAAAATTAATTACATAAGTGAAGAATGCTCCGAAATTGATGCTCACATTCTGAAAGGGAAGATGAGTTGAATGATTCTTTCGATAAATTTGCTTTGGTATGAAGGATATGGAACAAATTCATTGAAAACGGTCAAAACTGTTATAAGCCAGTCGCAAATATCACAATAGATGAACAGATTTTCCCAACGAAAGCTAGATCACCCAATACATCCCATATCAACGTTCAGTCAATACATGCCGAATAAGCCAGTAAATGTGGTATAAAATTTTGGTTGGCATCTGATGTGAAAAGCAAATAGGTTGTGAATGGGGTTCCGTACTTAAGGAAAGATGAAATGAGACTGATACCAATTGCATTGGGTGAGGTCGTCGTTTTAAACCTGGTTGAACCATTAACTAGCAGCGTTACGACAGACAAGGTTTTCTTAAGTTCTTCCCTGGCAACAAAACTTTTCCAAGAAAAAAAAAAAGTAAAAAAAACTACTTTTGTTGAAACTATACCTCAAAATGAGAGTGAACTGCCAAAATCTGCAAAAATACGAAAGGATAAAATGGAACGCTTTACAACGCCGTTTTATGAATGGAATAACTGTACTCTAACAATTTGTAAAAGCAAACCGAACAAAAAAAACACTTCTGCTAAATTCAAGACATAAATATTCCAAAAAGCCTTAAATTTTATAATAGCACAAAATTTGTATGGATATAACTGATCAAAGGGCGAGAAATGTAAATGCCGTAGATGGCCTATGCATATATTTTACAATATCCTCGATTTAGCCGGAATAAAAGCATGGGATCTGTACACATAAACGACAGGTGAACATATTTCAAGTAAAGATTTTTTATTCCATTTAGGAGGACTTGCAGCATAATATAAAAAAAAAAAATATCTCGAACATCCATCAGTCTCAAGTAAAAATCTACATCCTTTCCAAGTAGACAAAAAAAGTGCCAAATGAAGTATTTCTCAAATAATAGAGCAACAGAAACCTGTTTGCAGTGCGAAAAGTATACGTGTGGAAATTACTTAGTAGAGCAACCATTAATTTGCAAAAACTGTGGTATTGAATAAGGAAAGAACTTTATTACAATGCTGTTTTATGATTACTGTTTTTTGTTTTGTTACAAAGATTGAATTTTTTTACATGAGACTAAAAGTTTTCTAAATAAAAAATATTTTACAATGTTTGATTATCTTTATAATAAAAAACAATGAAGCAAATAACATTTTTTAATTATTGTTTCTGTTGAAGTAAAACATGTTTGATATTATTTATGTATATTTATATTTTGTAGATTGAAGAATTAAGGTAGAATTTACAACCTGATTTCTCTAAAAAATGCACATCAATGTATCGATAAATATATTTCTCAAACTACCTATATTTAACTGTTAATTTGAAATCTCAACAGTTTTGGCAATTATTTGCAATCAAACTCAAAGGTGTCAAGACACCTATTGGTCGAAATAGGTTTACACAAAATCGTGTTAGAAATAGTGATAAACCATAGGGAAGGGGGGGTGGAATTTCATAATGTAGTCTAATCAATAAATAATATATAAAAAAAAGAGAAATTTTTTGCTTATTACAAATATGCAAATTAAACGTTGATTGGACAATTAGGTGATTGTATAAGATTCTTGTTTCAACAACTAACGCGCTCGTTCGAAAGTCGAACAAAAGTCACTATCACATTGCCACCTTCAGATCGATTTTCTCCAAAATTTTATACAAACCTGGGTTTATTACATCATAACTAAATGTAAAATTTCGCGAAAAATATTCATAAACTTTTCACTTAAACTGCAAAAATTCGAGAAAATCATACAATAATTGTTATCGCACCACCCCTTCTGGAAGAATATTTCGATTTTCAACTAGGACCTGATGTCTATCGTTAAAACTGTATATATGAAGTTTAGTTCAATTCTTTCAATAACTTCATACACTTTCCGACGATACAAAAGTAAAATCGCACCTAAATCCGCTGTTACAACGCTACATTCAGACTGATTTTCTCCAAAGATTGATACAAACCTCTGCCTATTATATTACATCTAAATATTAAATTTAATCCAAAAATATTCATAAATTCTCACTTAAACTAGAAACATACAGGAATATCTCACAAAACCGCTATCACAGTGTCTCCTTCCGGTGGAATATCCTCATTTTTAAGTGGGACCTGACATCTATAGTCAAACACGTTTGTATATTTGAAGTTTGGTTCAATTATTACCATAAATGCAGATACTTTACGATGTATAAAAGAAAAATCTCACAAAAAAGTCTATCACAGCGACATCTTCGGTGGAATATCCCCAGTTTCAACTAGGACCTGACGGCCATAGTAAAAAAGATATAGGGTAACCCCGCCAGTAGTTGATCAAATAAAGTCAGTTCTACGGGGGTTTTATTATATTTCCTTCCTTTTAAGTTTTAGAAGTAAACTAACATGATTGCTATAACCCTCAATGAATGTCCTGTAATGGACAAAAATGAAATCCGCTGAAATTAAATAGCATCAAAATTATAAATAAATAGATTTTGTAATTGACATTTTCCCAGTGGTTGATCAGGCGAAAGAAGCTAATCGAAAATCTAAAAATTAATCTTTAAAATATCATCCTTGGGCTATGATAAACAATAACACATATAAAACTATTAGTTTAAATAAGCTACATGGAAGTGTATTATTTTAACTTACTGTAATTATCTCCAACTAATCAAAAACTAAATGTTTACACTTTCAGATTAAAAAAAAAAAAAAAATAGCAATTTATCAAATTACAACGACCATTTGGAAAACGATTTTTTTTTTAAGACTAAAATTTAAGACATAAAAAATCGCACGGAGTTGATCATACATTACGTACGCCATGAATTAAACATTAATAGTGTTATTACACGTAAAAATTGCAAGCCAAAAATATCGCCTGCGACCCGTCAGATTTCATGAAACTCAAGTATTATCCACCTGAAACTTACGTAAACATCCATGCATTTCATTGGCTGTTCGAGAAAAGGCTTTTCCATCGTCAGATTTCCAAGAAATCTGACGGTGATTTCTTGGAATTGTGGTTCTTGGGATTGGATTTCTTGGATCTCTTGGTGATTTCTTGGCCGTCAGATTTCCAAGAAATCTGACGGCCAATTTTAAATGAAATTTCATTCTTAAACTTCTAAACATCCGACAATATTACTTTTTACACCGTCGTATAGAGAAAAAAAAATGTACTTTTAAATGCAATTTGTTTGAAAGCTGTATCTCAATTTGTTTCTGAGTTATTAATTTTTTTTTTGTAGTTTTTATTACTTTTTTGTCATAGTGGCAACAGAAGGTATCGATCGTTGTTGAAATGAATGGGAAATACAGATTACTGTATAGGCCAATCATAAAACGAATAAAATGCGGATTAAACCAATGAAAACTTTCACATATGCTTTTAATTTCCCATGCTGACGAGAACAATAACCATTTTTCCAAATGGTTAAAAAAAAAAAAAAAAAAAAAAAAAAAAAAAAAAAAAAAAAAATCATAAAATGGTTTCGCTTACAGCAGGCAGCTCATTTCCACATGAAATAGCGCAATATTTAAAAAAAATGATCAACTACTGGCGGGGTCACCCTATGTTAAGTTTTGTTCAATTCTATGCATAACTTCACACACTTTTCGACGATACAAAAGGACACACAGACAGACAGACATTTTGTAAAAACGAGTTTTTCGCGATATCTGACCCTTAAAACGTGTAAATTCATAGAAGGAAATTTTGATTACAATACTTTCTCCTATTATAGGTAGAAAAATGTAACAATATAAGTAGTCCAGCATTTGTTTCTAGCGAATATTTCTTATCGAAATAAAACTTCATCAGTAAAGTAAAATAATATAAATAAAACTCAAATTTAACAGACAGGTATGTAATCAAACTATGCACTTAAACAACTAAAATTAATACAATCACGAAAGCTTCTCCAAGTAGTGAAATATTTGTCAATGTTTTCGGCTAATATACGCTAATACGAATGTATCTCTTTTAATAAATTTCAGTACTTTATTTGAATATATAATTGATATTTTTTCCAGACGTAGGCAGTTTTTCTCCGTAGACCATAATGTAACGGAAATCTTTTATGTGACCTTGTAAATAAATAATAGATGCTTTGCACATCATATTCTGGAAAATGCATATTTTAGTACACTTCATAAATACATATGAACGTCATTATGTTTCAAATGATTTAACATCATTAAAACTTTTCATCCTTTCGGGGTCTATAAAATGAGCATAACAAACTGGCTTGGGAACTAAACACTGTAGGTTTTAGGTTAAGCTTTTACGTTAGGTTTACCACTTGAGCAGGACGTATGCTGTATAGCGGCGTAGGGCCCATGGTGAACAAAATAGATGGGCAGTGTAGGCCAAGATCCCTAGTTTAGTAACCCTGAAGAGTTTAGTTTTATAATAAATTATTTACTTGAATTAAATTTTAGTCTGTTATGCGTGGTGTGTATAAAAATTTGTAGATAGTAATCCGTGGCAATAGAATTCGTGTACATTTGCCTATTGGAGAACATTATTTTAGATGTATTTGTAACTGTGTTATGTATTTTCTAACTGAGTTAAATTTTGGAACACTATGTAGTATGTATATATATAAATCTATAGATCATGTACACTGGCAGAGGAAAAAACAAAGGATGAAGTGTAAAAATCCATGCAACTTTAGCGATTTTACAGATAAAAACATGAAACTTGCATATGATTGTGATTTTCTTGTTTCTGACATACGTATATTCCAAATGAAGAATATCCAATTTATTCAAACAAATAAATTGAAATAAGACTACAGAAAAGTTGATGTAAAGTAGAGTAGGGAAAAGTTTATTTTTTTTTTTTTTTACTTTTTAGTGATGCGTAGTAAACTTGTATAAGGATATCCGCATGCTCTGTAAAAAAATCCTGTAGATTTTATAGAAGAATGCTGTTAACTGTGCTACAAGGTTTTCCTTTAATTACTACAGAGATATCCTGTTAAATTGATAAAGATTTTCTCTGTATGAAGTAGGATTTCCCCATTTTGCAGATGGTGAGTAACCCTGTTAAATTGAAACACAGTTTATTTGTGTGAAACAAAGTTCCTCCATCTGATAGGAAAGTTTTTCTATATTAATTAGAATTTTTATGTGTTACATAACTTCAATCGTACTTAATATACCCCGAGCTGTTTGTATGAGAAATCATTCCTTTTCTTTACTGAATTTCAGGTTTAATTAAAATAATTAAATAAAGTTAGAATTGACTTAAATACTTTAGAATTGACTTAGATTTGATAATTAACTTGTCGTGTTATAAGCGATTATTGTCACGTCACGACAAGTATTTCACCATTCCCACACCGTTTGTCCTGAAATTCGATTCAAAACGCCCGCTTTGCTTTATTTTCTGAAGAATCATTTGCCTTTACCAAAAAATGATAAACACCATTCGATTACGTTGCCTCTGAATAACAACACCTGCCAATTTCTGAGTTTCCGAACAAAAATGAATTCAGAAAGTATCGCATTTGGATTTGAAAACAGTCTATCAACTTTTATGTATATGACATCTCAATTCCATTTTCTTTTACGTATTTCTAGTATACTGAAATTTGTTTCCCAGTCAAAAGTGGAAAATGTTTTTACTTTAAACTTTTCCGCTAGTGGGCAAACACGGTATCTATACTGTAGAACAGGGAAAATTTGTACTTTACATGGAATGGAGATATTCTGTTTAAAATACAGTAGCATTTCTGTTAAAACAACTGGTATTTTTAACAGCGTACTTTACAGATTTACAAGTTTACTGTCCTCCTTCTGTTCTTCCAATTGTACACCTTTTCACATAATCCGTCGTATGCCTTCTCAACTTTATATTCCATTTTCCACATGTGAATATTTAATCGAATTTCAATATTTATGTTTCGCGAAAGTAAATATCATTGTACTACATCACAACGTTCAGCTTGAATACCAACCTAAATCTTTTACTGGACTTAACCCATTTATGTCTGAATGGTGTTTTCTCAAATTTCTTGGCAAAATCGCTTGAAAATGTTGCAAAATGAACTGGAAAAATACTAAAAAAAATTACGCTAAAATATTTCTGAATTTATTTGATTAAATGTAAACGTACTAAATATGGGAATATCCATATGCGGAAAAATACATAATTATATGTTTTATCTAAATTTACATAAATTAAGCTTTTTAATTGTATATTATATACTATAATTAGTATTTTTATGAACTGTTAAAAAATATATTTATTTCTTTACAGAGACTAATAACATTATAAGTATTATTAATAATAAATTAAGAATAATCGTATTTGAGGCTAGAAAACAATTTATTTTAAAACCCTCTTGAAAAGAACTTTACATAAACAACTGTCCCCTAACTGGCTAATAGAAATATGTACCCATTTGGGCCTAACGTCCTATATTTTGTAAGTTACAAACATGCATAAAAAATAGGCTTAACATATAATTTAGCAATTTAAAGAAATGTGTATTTCAAAGAAGTCTATAAGCTAAGATTATAACTTATTTATTTAGATCTTTGATACAAAAAATGCAAATAAACCTACTTTTTATATTTCGCTATCTTGAAAAATGAAAAACCTATAAACACAGAAAAAAACCGTTCATTTAAGCAAATAAATATTAATCTTATGCTGTCATCTTTCGGTAATAGATAAAGATATTTATAGACAATAACTTCATGCGTACAATTTTTATGTTGTAAAGAAGAAGAAAATTATAAAAATTTGTTAAAATTCGAAACGTCTCAAAAATGGGACGCTAGAAATATCTTTTACAGTTGTTCCTTTAATTTCCCCCTCAATCGTGCATGGCTGTACTAAAAAATTCGGCTGCTTTTCTGATTATGGGCGGTAGTTTCTGAAATTTGGTTTCAAGAAATGCTTTTCTAAATTGTTTACTTAAATATCTTCTTTCATCTTATTAAATGCTGAAGTTTTGTTTCGGTGTATAGGAAGTGTTTCAAAATCTATGCTTGACGCATGGTTTTTCTCTCTTGTTTTATTTTATGGCTATTTTGTGGCCATTTTGAATTTCTGAAAAAAAAATCCATTTTTATGAAATAACAACAATTTAAAACTTTTAGAGCTCTTTTGAAGAAAGTTTTTATTTTATTTTCATTGAAATACGACGGCGCAAATTTTTAAATGTCCTCTTACTTGTTTTCTCTCTTTCTTCTCAAATTATTATCATTTCTAAAACATGCCACATTTTTACTTTTAATGAAACTTTTTGTTTTCATACACAGACAAAAATAATTGTTTTCACTTGCGGTTTTTTCTGTAAACAGTGAAAAAATACTTTTCACATTCTCTTTTTTAGTTATCTTTGCTTCTTTTCCTTTTTAAAAGCATAAAAAGTTATCGAAATGATATTTCTTTTTTTTTAAATAAATGAAAATTAATTTAGCTTGATTAAATAAAAATTCATTTTAAATAATCTCACTATGACAAAAGATACGATAGTGTGATTGATTGAACTAAAACGTGAGTTATAAAAAGTACGCTCATTGCGCTGGCAGATTTATTATTTGTTTCGTCTCTTCTGATTCCACTTTATAACACCTACATTAATTATTTAGATGAAAGATTTAAAATCTGTAGTGCAAAATAGCTTCTACACATGTCCTTCTTTGTATTTTGCGCCACATGGCGATGAGAACTGTTCGTTCCTCTCGAAATAATTGTTGTGTTATCTATTTGTGCTGTTGGATGATAAAGAAGGATTTTTTTTTTCGATATAATTATTATCCCCTAGTTTACTTTATCAGAAACGGCAGTTATCTCCGGAGTCTCTACTTAGCAACTTTAATATATTTCATTGCTATGCTTGTAATCAAAAATTAATAAATTATTTTATAGAGCCTAATAGGGATTTGAAAACAAATGAGTCAGTTAATTTACTTGTTTATGGTATCGAAACTTAACAAAGTTTGGAGCTAACCTAACCAACCTTCCAAGGTATTGAAGAAAACAAAATCATTGGTTTTTATAATAATAAATTTCCTTATGAATGACAACATGCTAACAAAAAATCCTTTTTGACACAATTGTATCATGATCTACGTTACTCATATCCTTAAAAGCACACCTGAATCACTGTAATGTTACCGTAATTACAAATGATCAGTAACATAGGAGACCAAAGTAGAAGTTCTTTATTTCTTCACATTTCAAGCTACTGTCATTTCGCGAATCGAGGGCCACAGTATTCGATATTTTAGTCACACTAGGCAATTTCAAAGCAGTCATACTTTTAACATCACAAAACGAGACTTATCGACTGCACGATGACATGACACATCTCATTTTCTACATCTGGTGACAGCAATGTGAACATTAAAAAATGCATTTGTGTCATGTTTCTTTTAATTTTTGCCACCATTCCGATAACAATACAATTAGAGGCATTGTATAAAACCCTCAGTAGTCAGACGAATTAAACAAATCATTTCTAAACATCCGTCTAACTGATTTGACTGCAGTCTAGCATATATGATCAATATGTCTAGTGTGCAATTGGAGATGTACTCTGATAAAACAAACCAATTCGAAATCTTCCCGATCCATACATTTTGTACCGATTAACGCCTTGAAGAGAGAATTTAATTTTTAATACCAGTAATTCCGTAAAATACTTTTAGCCCTGTTTAATCCAAGAATTCTACAATTACACAAGGCAAATATTACGTCGGAAATATTCTTGTACTAAAAAATAAAAACAGTACCCTACATAGTGTGAGAATACTTCTCACAGTATTTAAATTTAGTTTATTTTAGTTCCTTTTCAACTATTTTTTTGCATCGATGTCTATTTAAATTTATTCACTGTGCGCAATGCTTACGTTTTATCTCCCGTCGTGGAGCGAGTATTTTTTCGCTCGGGGCTCATTCCTCTCGGCTTTGGAGCGAATCGGCAATGTTGCGCATGCACCTTTTCTGGCTTCTCTGCGATTTCGGAGCTCTTGTCTCTCTGAAGTCGGCATGTATTATGATGACGTCATTGAAGCGCTTCTTTCCTGCTTTTCCTGACGTAGTCGTTACGCAATAGATGACGTTCGTAAGAGGTGTGCGTTAGTTTCGTTTCCGCCATCGGTGATCGCTTTTTAAATCTACAGCTTGTAATTTGATTTTCATTAATTTGTCGTAACTTTTAATTTAGCTAATCAATTTAAATTTGCCGTTTAATTATTCTATCAAACCTGTACTCATCGTTTATAAGCTAAAACCCGTTAATTTTTTAATCTGAATTGGGTTGGGTGTTGTCTTGCAAAGATGTAGTTTTCGGAAGCACATTTATCGGAACGCGGGCTTGCGCCTGTCGTTCGAATGCCGCTAAAATAGTTTGCTAAAAGAGTACGTCCGTATTATGGGTCGTGTATTCGTGGATGCTTTTTGTCATGCCAAAAATTAATTTAAATAAAGTTGTGCTGCTCTCATCTAAAAATCCCATGGAATATTTCAACTTTTTTTTTACGGTTTTCTTTTGATAAAAGAATTCTTTTTTTAATTTCTACATTGTGACCAGAAGCAAGATTCCTTACTAACCTTCTTTTACTAAAGACTGAAAATAAAGAGATTCTTATTTCTTCAAAGTTTTCCTCTTCACTGTCTACATGTAAAGTAAGATAGTGCCATTTTTATTATTTCTTTAACGATCTCACAATTATTATTATTAAAAGAACTTCGCAATGTTCCTAATCCCACTTTTACGACCACACATTATCGTTACACGTAGAACGTATACGTGACACTGTAAGGCGCAGATGTAAAGTGACCGTCCTGAAGGAGAAAAAATTGTGTGTTTTGTACGCAGCAGGGGCGCCATTTCAGAATTTTCTTGGGGGGGGGGGGGGGAGGAGCCTGTACTCTCTCCCATCAAAACGAAAACCTATGAAAAATTCCGTTTTAAGGAGGTTTTTTTTATCTTAGCAGGTATAATTTCAAGATAGTGACTAACATTTTTTCCGTTTAAGACAGTATTCTATAATAGACAGTTTCCCTTTTTACAAGTATTCTTAAAGGCATTTAAAACATCCTTTCTATAGTATACCTCTGAAGAGTATAGGTATATTACATTTATTGTAACACTTGCGAATACGAAACCTGTCAAAAAAAGAATTGTTTCGTAAACGGAAAAAAAATAAGTTTCTATGAAGAAAGCACTATATAATTATTCTTGCTAAGAAGGGTACCTGTCTAAAACGGAGATTTTTTTTTTTTGGACTTTGCAGGCTTTACGGACAGGACAAAAAGCCGTTTTATAAGTTTCTTAGAGTGGGGAGAGGAGGCAAGATTTTGTTTGAGGGGAAGGGTTTGAAATAGCATGCCATTCTTAACATTTTCATAAGCATGAGATTCTTCTAAAAATATTTGTAACACTTTCCAACGCAGTTGAAAAGTGAATTGGGTTTGTCTGCCCGTCTGGTCATGCTCTAACTCACGTAAATATACTCGGATTAACGCGTAATTGATATATGTTATTAATGTTTACAATGGAATGTTCGGTATTCAAAATGAAGTGTGTATCATTCATAGTTCATTTACAGGAGGACTCAAAAGTATTCCGTTAGATTATGGTCTATCGGGTAAAATCATTTGCGGTATATTTTAATATTGTTGTATTACAGTATTTAAACATAATAACATTTATATACATTATTGGGGTGTACTAAAAGATTACTACTACATGTAATGTTATGTTTAGCACTTACAGTTCGCGTCCGGGAGAACTCACAAGTATTCCGTCATATTATAGTCTAAGAAGAAAGAATATTTGTGACGTATTTTAATAATGTTACTTCGTTACAAACATAATGAAATTGATAAAAATTTCTGAGATGTGCTAATTAGAGATGAGTTCGGGCTCATTTTTCAGAGCCCGGGGCCAACAATTTAAAATCCGAATCCGAAAAAGTTTGTGCCATCAGAGCCCGATTCCGATACCGAAAGTATGCACGGAAAAAAAAGGTTTAACAAAAATGCATATTTAAAAGCTGTTCTAAATGTAATAGATCTCATTTTTTAACAACTGTTAATCTCTAGCACATAATTAATTTTATGAAATTTACATTAAATCTTATCAAAAGAGACGTTTAGTGTCAAATAAAAATATACTTCCCTAAAAAGATTTTTAAATTTTTCTCCCGCAACAAGTAGGTATCTCTGATGGACACAATAACAAAGAGCATTTTATGTATAAATTAATGAAATTTGCAGAAATTATGATTTATATGACGAAGAATCGAACAGCGTTTTCTGTTTCCTATAAAAGGTGTACATCTTTCGCATTTATCATGGCTTTGAAAATAAGTTTAAATTATAAATTTGACACCGTTACCGAAAAGATCCGATGCTTTTATAGAAAAAGAGGAAACGCTGCTTGATTGCTTTCAATCGGGAATAACAACACATGCCAATTTTATCTACTTACGTACGAAAGTGATTGTATGAATATGAAGAACAGAGCCACAGAATGAGCAGACTTCAAGAAGAAGCATGAATAAAATCACCAGCATTATTTTCATATAAAGAGCGATTACAATCGCAGACAATAGGAGACTAAAAATTTGCAAATCTTAGGCTAATGTTGATTGACGTAAAAGAAAATATTTATTTCGCGTTAGATCTCTGAAAAAAGTAATAATAAATAAACATTCCAATTAAACAGTATCCTAATGGCGCCATATTCTGATTGCCGCCAACATCAATAGGTCATTACTCGCGTTAAACTACAGACATAAATCATCAAATATCACCAGTTTTCTTTCAAAATAATGTTCGACAAATACTAAAAAAATAAAAAGAGAAAAAAATCTATTTCTCTTTCCTCCTGATCAAAATAGCATTAAAAAGACTTGCAATGGGATAATTAATTTTTAAGGGGTAAAAAAATTATTTTTTGTTTCTACACGAGTACGAGAATAAATAAAATTGCCAATTTGAGAAAGAATGGGCCCGAGCCCGAAGGCTGGTATAAAAATCAAACCCGTGTCAGGTCCGGGTTGAGCCCGTCTCATCTCTAGTGCTAATACATACTTTCTGTAGAATATGGGGTGCGAAGCATTCATCACTCATTTACAAGGTTATGCAAAAGAGTTCGATTATTTGATGGTCTACAAGTAAAAACTGTTCGCAGCGTATTTCAATTATGTTGCACTATTTCAAACATGATGAAACTGATATATATTACTGAAGCTAACAACAAAATGATTGCAGTAAAATAGGATGGGGATTGCATTTATCATTCATTTACAGGACACATAAAAGATTTCGGGAACAAATCTGTATGCGAAGTTTGGCTATTAGGAATGATTGCTGCAAGTCCGTTTTCACTTATGGTATGGTTTTTTAGTTTAACTAAATTTTTGAATACTACATGGTGTACATAAATTCTATAGAACATATACAGAGCAATTTTTAAATTCGTAAGCATTATTGAGAAAGAGCAGGAATTGCTTAAAGATGTTATTTTTAATTTGAGTTATGCAGCTTCAAGTTGTCTTTCAAGCTCAACTACATTTAGTATAATATACTAAGGTAAGTTTGCTGCATATAAATAAAATCATATACAGGACTATGCAAAGAACTGGATATATAATCGCCTATGGATATTAACTTATGGAAGCGTAATTTAAGTAGCTTAAGCATTGCTTGTAAATTTCAGCATTAATATGTGGTGTGTATTAAAATCTGTATGTCATATACAGGGCTGTACAAAAGAATTTAAGTACGTTTCCCCCTATCGGTAGAAACTGCTAAAGGGGAATTTTTTACTATGTTATGCATTTTTTTACTAAACATAATTTAAGCACACTGTGTATCATATGTACAAATTTATAGATCATATACAGAGCTTCACAAAAGAACTAGATTACTTTTACGGTTATGGGCGGTAATTATTGAAATATGGTTTTTAAATGTGGTATAAGGACTGTTTCCCAGGAATCTGCACAAACTTTTCTTGACTTGAAAGTCATTAAAAAACGAGATAAAGAACTCAAATGGGCACTGTAAGGTGACTTCAATAACCACATTCCTCTGTAAAACTGTTATCGGATTTCAATTAAACCGTTTCGTTTGACATTATCGATTTTACTTTTGGTGGTACTTGCTAGACATTGTACAAAATTTAAGTTCGTAATTTTGAAACAGTACTTGATTCGATTGATCAATTTCTGGATGTTACCTGCTTTCTAGCCTTTGGCATACACTTTTGACTTCAGATACTTTCAGAACCGCTCAATTGGTCAAATTTGGGGAACGCTAACCAGGTTGTCAGACTTCTTTATGAAAGTGAAGTTTTGCTGGCGGAAATGGCTGAGAACGATTTTGCAGAGATGACTGCTATCCAAGTCTGGCCAGATACCGTAATCACCGTCATTGTAGTTGCTACAGATGTAGGGGATAAGAAGACGGCGAATGCCCTTGTTCAAATATCGTTGCCCATTGACAGCGAACCCAGACTTTCGGATGAACGGACGACTCAAACCTTTCGGACCCATTGCAATCCATACGAGGATCTTGTCTTGGAATTTTGCTTTAATAGAAAATTTAATGATATCTTGGGTCGTAGAGACGTCAGATGTATAATAGCCACCGTTATAGTTAAACGTGGAACGCTTGAGCTTAAAATATGAGCCGTCACCGTCATCGAAGATGAATATTCTATCAAAGAATTTTCTGAACAAGTGACCACACTTCGTTTTCACAACAACCATTTGTTTTTTCTGTTCATTCTGTTATGACCATTTCTTGTAATATTTGATGTTCAGGTTCTTTTCTTAGTGATTGTCTTTTGTTGGTGGTTAAGTGAAACACTGTATTTCGAAGGCATGGGATGGATTAATACTCGGTCGTTTTCGTCAAACAGTCCTTTCAACTGCTCTAACTCTGGCTTGGAGATTTTTTTTTTGCCTTCCTACCCGATCCCAGTTCTTTTTTGGCCGAGAGTCCCTTCTAGTAACATTCTAGAACATCGTATGTAGTTCGTTTGGTGATATTTTCGGAAAATAAATAGTTCACGATGGACTTGCTCTTTGATGAATATTGCTTTCGTAAAACTTGTACACAATAATACATAGACACTCTTCTTGTGGCTCTAATCTCGGAAAATACAGATTATTTAACGATCTCTTGGCTAATGGCCATGCTCTTATATACCTTAGCACAACACTTCACGTGCAAGTTTCACCTGATTGGGTTTCCTTTGCTATTTTACATAATTGCAAAGTTTGTGCGGATTTCTATGAAAAAGTCCTTATGTTTTCTAAAATGTTTAATTAGATATATTATTTACCTTATTGAAAGGCTAAGTTTTGCTAAAGCATTCATGATGTGTTGGAAAGTGTTTCATAATCTATGCTTGACGCATGATTTTTCTCTCTTGTTTAATTTTCAAGGGAAGACCGTGCTATTTTATTTATTTATTTGCTTATTTTTCTTGCAGAGCGACGCAAAATCAATTCGTCAATTGACCGCAGAAAAAAAAAATGCGAAATTTGCAAATTAGACTTGGAAAAAAGAGATAAATTGGCAAATTAGAATTTTTTTTTTTTATAATTATTAGTTTATATACCTAAAGTGTTTATTTATACGTGTTTTTATTGTAATAAAATCTGACAAACTATTTTAGGTTTTGAGTAATTTTTTAAAATTCTTTTGAGTTTGACCTGCGATGACAGATAAATTTTCTAAAATATCAAATTCCTTGGGGGGGCTATTCCCCCCCCAGCCCCCTCAAATGGCGTCCCTGGTACGCAGACGCGTTCCTCATATTTTCTTTGCATAGAACCACAATAAACTTTTACTTTGAATGGTGTCAACCCTATATGCCTCTTTTCTACGTGTTGGCAGAAAAATATGTATTGAATCATTGAATCTCGTATTGAAACATACTTTTAAAATTTATTTCACCTTAGAGTTACTCTTACACCAATACCGACGATAATGTTTATTGCTGATAAAAAATAACACAGCAGCCTTTTCTTACATTAAAATTCCATTTTACCAAAAAGCTTGTTTATCAGAAATACTAGAAATTTCTAATTCTAAATTTAAATTTACTGTTTATTTACTTTTTACTTTTTTATCCCAAGTTTGTACTTTTCCATCCGGTAAAAACAGTTTTGAACGAACGAAAATCAGCAATATTGTTATGCTACTATTAAATCTGATTAAAAAAAAAAAATAGAATTTTGACTCAACAAAATTCATATTGGATGTATTCCTAAATATAAATTTTTTTGCAAACAAATATTTGTTGAATCAAATTTTGTTTTGGCAGACATTTACAAAGCGGTTTTTTTTGCTTATCGAGTTAGTTTACAATTCCCAATCGCGTCAATGTTTGTTGATTTTATATTTTTTAAATTCCAAAAATTAAAATTTCACACTGCAAATAAAGGCGTCTTAAATTAAGATACATATGTGACTGAAAAAGAATTTCAGACACTTAAGTGTCTGAATCTGAAAATTCAGTCACAAAAGATGTCTTAATTTAAAACACCTAAGTGTCTTACTATGATCATAGTGTACACGAACTGATAAAAGTGTCTAAAAAATCTGCAAGTGTCTAATTTTAAGACACTTTGTAACTCCGCTCCGCATTCACCAGGGGGCACTCTCAGTTGCGCATGCGTCTTCCTTTCGAACTCGATGTTCGTTTGTAATTCAAACTGAATGCTTGTTTTTATGTACGCGTACATTTTAACTAATAATTTATTTTGACTTGATTGTTTTTTGCGGAATGTGAAGTTCCGGGATTTAATTTCTATCGACATAGTGGTACTCCGTATTAATATTTATCTATAAAACTAATACAGTGTTCTTCATCTCGTCAGATTTGTAAAGAGAACTGTTGTCTGGCGGGCTATGTTTTCAGGATGGAAATTTTCCATCCTTTTAACAGAGCTAGCCGGATGTGCAAGGGGATTTTATTTTTTAAATATCCAAGTCTGCCTAATTAACGGATACTAACGTAGCCTCCAATCCGGACGTCCTCTGGGCGAATGTGCTTTTGGAATAATCAGACCTTTTCCCAGGTAAGTGGGGTCTTAACTATGTATTTAAAACTCTCTGTGGTTGTTTTATCTTTAAATGAAGACCTCACACGAGTCTATAGCTTTATTATTTCCTGAGTTATGCCAAAATATGTTCAAAGCATTTTGCCTATGGTATTTCCATGTTAAAATTTTATTTTGCTAATATTTAAATTTCTACTCTTCAAATCATCTGCAATCATATTTCTGTATTATTTTCTATCCAATGTTATCTTTAAAATAAATTTTGGTGTCTCTGCATGGTGTATATTAGCGGTTACTGAATTTATTAATTTTACACCTTCCTAAGCCTTTTCTTATGTAGCCATTACTTTAAAAATCGCAGTGACATCGCCTGTTGATTGGCTCATACTTCTTAATTACCATCAAGACTACCTTAATAGTATTTTTTGGTGTAATTATTACTCTGAAGTACCCTTTTTAATTATTTATTTACGTATACAATATTTTTATAAGCATTTAATGCGGCAGCATTTGTAATGTTTACATCGATTTTTACATTTCTGATAGATTTATTATGTGTTATGTACTGGAATTCAAAAGCATTTATAGTAAACATTCCTGTTAATAGCTGCTTTTATTTATTATTTATGCTTTTCTTGTCTAATGAAGTTTTCTTCTGCCTCATAGTGTGTACATCATAAATTTTAAAAAAGAATATAGTTCGGACATCTTTCCATTCATTGATTCCCCCATATATTTAATACAGCGAATTACTTGTGTTCATTTATTTATTTTAAAATGTTTTGACTGATAAAACTCATTAAATCCGGTCATTCTAATTAAAAGAATTCCCTTTGCTATAATTTTAGTGTTTCCGAGTATTTTAGAAATATCCCATTTGCCATACTGAGAATAGTCAACATATAATCTTTTTATGATTCAAAAGTCAAAACCACAGCTTCAGAACGGAAATTGACGTCACTAATGTAGACGTTGAATCAGAAAAAAATTTGTTGATGTCAACAAAGATTTAGAAAAAGGATCTCGCGTTATCTGTAGTCACTTTGTTAAATTTTAATGATTATTTTTAGATTCTTAAATTCATGTAATCATGTATCGTTAACGTAATTGTAAGAATGCGGTAAAAATATACAGATATATTTCATTTGAAATAATTATATAATATTGATTTTTTGATTACTTTTAGTTAAAAAGTAATTTGAAATTAAAAATGAATACAAAGTAAAGAGGTACATTTTTATAAAATATTTATTTGCATATAGCTAGATTTTGCACTTAAAACTGACACGTACATTTATCGAATCATAACACAGGGTTGGACTTTTTCCAGAAGGAGGGCCTGATTAAAGCATGGGCAGACCCTCCCCCCCCCCCCCCTACGATTTTACGTGCTCCAAATTCGATATGGATTTTTTTTTAAAGCTTATATTTTAAATGTGTTTCAACATTCTATTGATTATAATCAGCATTTTGAACTTTAAAAGTAGAATTAGATTAAAAACTAAATAAAAAAATAAATACAGTAAAAACTCTCAATCGCGGCCACCTCGCGAATTGAACGCGTTTTGGAACGTTGAATTTGCCTGCTATTCGATTGTGTTCGCTTTTATGAGGTAAAAAAAATGTATTTATCTTGAAAAAGGTCAGTGTTCGCTGAAGAAAATTGTCCTATGAAAGTTTTGTTGTAAAATCTCCATAACGGACACTCCTACATAGAGGACACAACTATTTAAGAAGCACATTTTTTATTAACAACATGCACATATTTTATATTTTTTACCTCAGAAAAACAGACACTTCCGAATAGCGAACAAATTCCACGGCTCTAAGGTGCCTACTATTGAGAGGTTTTACTGTATTGTGACAAATATTTTAATTTTTAATCTTATTCTACTCTATAAATTCAAAATATTGATTATAATCAGTACAAAGTCGAAAATGATTTCGATTATCAGCTTTATGAAAATTGCATACCATATTTTGGATCCCCTAAAATAAGGCTGTGTGTGTGTGTGTGTGTGGGGGGGGGGGAGTAGGGCAGAATAATGGCCATATACTTTTCCAGGATCAACGTGGTCAAACATGGCTACGTGTAATGCTTTTAAAAAATGGCTGCGATTCAGACGTTTGAAGTGTCTAAAATTCAGACGCAAAAAGTGTCTGAAAAAATTCAGACATTTTAAAATGTCTGAAAATTGAACACTCCGTTTCAGACACTTAAGTGTCTGAATTTAAGACATTTCGATTTAGAGTGAGTTAATTTAACACATTGAATGCCAGACTGAAATCACTAAACATAACGGGGAGGTGGGAGTGACGGGCGTCCTTTTTTAAAAAATACATTGCAATAAATTAACAATAGTCCCGTTTTTTAGCTGTAACTTTTCTTCAATGAAAAACACATATTTGTGTTCCATGCTAATCAATATGTCAAATATAGTCCAATAGAAATTTTGCTGAACAATTATTGTTTTTATTTTTATAATCTTTACAAACATATATCAAACTAGGGGGCTCTGCCCCCGACGAGCTCCGCTCGTCAACCCCCGTTCAGACACCACAGACTCTAAAAGTACGCTAATTTGATCGGCTTTAAAAAGATTTCGGAAGATTGAATTATAATTTAAAAAACAGTGGCGATCTCCCTATAAACGGATTTCTATTCATTTCTCTTTGATTGGGTAATTTTGAGGCCAAATCCGCTGCGGTACTACTTGATTATCTTGTCAACCAATTTTGCCAAATTATATAAATCGCCAAACCACTTGTCAAATTACACAAATTGACATAATTTTTTTTAAATAACGAAAGAACAAATAAATTAGTGCAACATTAATAAAAATACAAATAAACGTCGAAATAAAAATAACTTGATGACGTAGACACGTGTAACTTGCTTAAAGTCAAGTTAATGCGACATTTACGATCAACCATTATTGGCATTTAATCTTATAGTTTGGCGAATGATAGATTTTTGGTCGACGGGATAACTAAGTAGTACAAAGATACAATCGCTGTTTTCGTCTTTGATTATGTAAAATCAGTTAAACATTTCAAAATAAGCTAATATAAAAGGAATTAAGTAAACAGAGTCTTTGTCTCCCGGTATTTTTTAACAAAGCGAAAAGAAAGTTCTTTTAAATAAGACATTTTAAATTAATCGTTTTTAATCTGACGAAATTTTGACCAAACTATTCTTTCTCTTTTTAATATTCACGTGAAAATACTTTTGTTAGAAATTAAATATTATTTGCGCTTTCCTAAAAAAAATAGTTGAAAGTATCCTCTCAAAATATCAAATAAATGTCTAGCGCAATTTCTAAATTTAAACTGTTTTGCAATATTATTTTGTGTTCATTTTATGTAATAACTGTAATGTGACGTAAATATGATGTAATTTCTCTTATTTAAGACTTATAACGCATGTTAATGAATTTATTATTTTACAATTTCCTTTCTCTCTTAAAATTCATGTGTAAATATAGTTTTTATGACGCAATTTTTAATAAGTTTCTGCTTTTTTTACATAATTATTTAATTCTAATTCTAAATGTTTTTTCTGTTTATAATAATCACGTGTAAATAAATTTTTAATTTATTTACACGTATAAATATTTTTTTTATTTGAAGCAAACATTATTGTTTGCGCTGTTTATACAGTTGGCAACAAGTTAAATTAGTACAATTTTCTAAAATAAGTAAAAAATATCTCTCGAAATGCTTAAAATTTGAATTTAAAATAGAAATAAAACCTCAAAAAATGAGTCAAATTAAAAAAAGAAATACAGTCTGCACACCGGAAACTTTCAACGTATAAACGGATCTAAAAATTATTAAATTCCCATGAAGAGTTTTTGCTCCTATAAAACTTTTTTAGTATGACGATTTTGTCCAAATTTAGCAGTAAATATCTCTTAAAATAATTCTTCCATTTGAAAACTGTCTGCATCAGCGTGTTTATCAAACATTTCTGTATAATACTACCGATTTTCATATTTTTGTATGCATTATTTTTCTTAATAGTTAACGAAGAAAGACCTCCGGTTACAAAAAATTCAAAACCGGTGGCGGTGACAGCGGTAGTTACTTTTTTTTAGAATAGAGAGATACGTAAACATATGTAACTATGTCAACTCTAAAATATTCACATTTTACATTTTTCGAACATTTTAGGTAATTGTAAACCAATTTTTAATTGCTGAAAATCTTCATTTTTGGAAAAACTAATTGTTTAAAACTTTTCTACATATTTTCTACAAGGGTTCTCATTTCCTTTCGTTGAAATATGCTGACGTAAGTATTTTTTTATAGCTTTTCTTTTTCCTTTTGTTATTGTATTCGTATTATTTATAGGACACGAAACATATCTTTTGTGTTTACGGAAGCTTTTGTGCTGTCATAATAAAAGACGAAAGAAAGATTGTTTCCTATTACATTAACATTCTTACTATCTCTAAACAGAGGAATAATTTTCCTGCTTTCTTCTTCTTTTTTTTTTTTTTCAACCTTGTTTCATTACACTTTTGAATTCTTGCAGTACATTAAAAACATTTATGTAAAAAAGTAAATTAAAATTCCTAAAATTCATAATCCGAAATTAACAGTTTGTGATATAAAACAAGAAGGGAAACTAGCATCACTTGTAGATTATGAAATATATAGCTCAGACATCCAATGCGATGTCATTGTGACGTCCCAAGTAATGACAAGCGCTATAATCACAATGGTGACAAAAAATTATCTTTAATTCGTAACATTATGACTGTCAGATGACTATCACTTCGTGACTCTATTATAAAATTACAAAGCAAGATTTTTTTTGTCATTCGAACCTCGTCACATAATGAGACAATTCATCTCTGAAGAGACGTTACATTGGATTCATTTTCCACGTCACGCGGCTTCAATGTATACAATAAGAGTTGAATTTGGGTCACTGTGTTTTCACATTTTCATTTCATTTGGATCATGGAGCTAATAGACACTTTCTATTATTACGAATAATATGGTTACAAATATCCGCCAAGGTCAACCCCTACACTGGCAAATGCAATACACCCAATTATACAGGGTGTTCATAAAATAATGACCCAGTGTTAATGGTATATTATAACAGTTTAATTTAGACTACAACAAATCACGCATGAAATTGAAGGTAAACTAACCTAGTTTTTCTTACAAGTGTTCAATATGTGCATGTGCACCTTTAGTTATACGGCACACATCCAACCTAAACCAAATTCTTCCCCCTTTTGGTTAAAAGTCCTGAGTAATGGAAACAATAGTCTCTTCAATTCTATATCTCAACACTGGCAAATCATTAGGTAGCGGCGAAACGTAGACACGATCTTTTATGAAGCTTCAAAGAAAAATTTTTCCGGTAGTGTACGCTTTTCAATCTTCAGCCCAGCAATAACGCTTTACGCTATGGAGTCGCCATTTTACGTATGTGGCGCTGAGAATCAATAACAAAACAGTACTCGCGCATACGCTTATCTAAAACTGTTTGAGTTACTCTTTATTTGTGACTTTGAGCCAACATTCTACAACGCTTACAGTTGATACTATTAAAATTTATATCTGGGACATACTTTTATGGGTCCCCTGTACTAGCAATCGCCTGTAAAACTACTTGTAGATCAACAGTTGTACATTGTGCGAAGTTTTTGAAATTTTGTAACTATGAAAAATTTCGTACAATTTTAAAAATGTATGATATGTATTCAAGACATTTGAGTCAATAGTGGTTAAGCATAAAAACGATAGGTAATGCATGTAGTACATAGCATTTAAAAAACTAAATACAGCTAGAAAACGCATAACTTGAACGGAAGTGCACCTTGAAATAACCACTCAAGGGAATAATTTGGTCTCGCTGTTCTATAAGATATTTCAGACGTTCTATATATACACTATTTTAATGAGGAACATATTTCAAAGTTGACATAGTCTGATGCATGTGACATGTTCACTTTCAAGTTTCATGCATTTACGTAATACTTTGGCTGTTTTATAATTTTATTAATATTGAATATAGTACTGTAAGAATTGGACATTGTCGTTGAAAACAACTTCAAACAGTTACTCCCGATGGAGAATATCATATCCCAAAGATATATTTTTGTGTCCTATCAAATAAGCATAAACGATAAATGCTGAAACGATAAATTTTCTATAAAGAACATGTTGTCATCATCCCCTTATTTTCAGTTTCTCCTCCACCAAATTATAAAACTTTAACAATAATAGTTAATTTAATATAGTATTTAAAATTATATCATTACTATTTGTAACCCCCTTCTTCGCAATTAAAGAAACTAATTTATTACTTTTTTTTATTATTTAGAGAGAATATTCCAGTGTACTATCATTTATCAAATTCGCTTTCCCACAGACTTTTAATTTCACCGCTCTGATTCTTTCTGTTTATAAAGAAACAAAATAATGTACATGAATTATCCTTTGAAGCTGCACACATTTTAACGTGTTTTCTCGGGTTGTAACTTATTAACCGTCACACCAAATTCTCATGTAGCAGCTAAGACTGATCAGTTCAGCATTTTAGCTTTTTTGCGTGTTTATATGTGATTCTTTATCATCCCACACACTTCGACCATTAAAATTTCACAGATGCCTTTTCAGTAATGTAACAAATTCAACCCGTGCCACTCTTAACCACAAGACTTTCCTATCAAGCAACCCTAAACCTCTATGCTGCTGTAACTTAAGGGTCCTGTCCCTGCCGGCGAAGACACTCACGAGCTAATGCTAATCCTATGGGGAAGGATTTTTCTAATATCTCATTTGCATTTCGACATTTTTAAATAATTTTTTTTGCATTGGATAGCCGAGGTCCGTCTCTACAGCGCACCTTGGTTACTTTTTCGATTTTGGTTGCAGATATTTTTTAGAATGACACTTTCATTTTCAGAACCGGTTTTGAAAATGAAAGTAACTTTATTAAAAATATCTGCGGCCAAAATTGAAAAAGTAACCAAGGTGCGCTATAGAGACGGACCTCGGCTATCCAACGCAAAAAAAAATATTTAAAAATGTCGAAATGCAAACGAGATATTAGAAAAATCCCTCCCCATAGGATTAGCATTAGCTCGTGAGTGTCTTCGCCGGCAGGGACAGGACCCCAAAGTGCCAAATGCTTTGTGTGTTGGCTTCTGGTACTCGCTAACTTGCGGACGAATACAACTGAGTCTTACGTCACTATGCTTCCAACTTCCCATATGCGCAGATATTTTAACTGAAGAGCTTCGGCGCTCGTCTTCTGGCAGTCACACACCTCTCCCTGCTCCCTTGTAATTTCATGGCCCCTTAAAATTTTTAATAAATTTTAAAGTTCCCTAAAAGTCTTATGGAGTTTTTTGTGCTTTGTTATGTTCCTGGGTTTAAAGTAAACACCACAATCAGCGTTACCAATTTATCGATTTTTTAAATTCAGAAATTTACCACCCTTTCCGACTTTTAAATAAGACACAGTAATTTGAAATATAAATTTTTATTGTTTTTTATAATAATTTAAAATAGACATACTTGCAAAATGTATCAAACTTTATTTTATTTTGATATACAGGTTGGAAGAAAACTCATGGGAAAAACTTTAATTAGAGAGAGAACACTCCCAGATAAGTTTAGAACACCATGCAGTGCACGGTCGAAACTCAAGCAGTGAAGAGTTCTCGCGGACGTTTCTGGTTGTGGAGAGAACATGTTTACTACACAATATCTAGTATATGATTCCTGATTTTATTTACGACTAATATTTGACAAATAACTCAGCTCAAAGGAAGTATTCATATTGCAGTGCGCCATTTCCTTTTCCTTATACTGAGTTGATTTTCATTTCACTTTCCGAAATCACCTCAGTAATGTTAAGTCTATGGGCGTTTGATGTATTCGTATATTTAAACTATCTCCACGGGAAATTAATAGTTTTGTCAGGCTAGCTCAGATTAAAATCACACAGAAATTTCACATAATTTCAAGATAACACTTTCTCGGGGTATAACTTTAAATATTTTTTTATTTAATCTTGATAAGACGGCACATCACAAATAAAACGGCACACAACACGTATACACAAAATAATAATGGCACGAATAACTTTCTACATGTTTTCACAACTCAAAACAGAACAGAACTCCCACGAACTCGCAGCATATCTCATTCGGCAAAGCTCACGGAAAACGGTCACGTGACTGCCGGTAGAGTCTATTTGTTTTAAAATGGGTGGCGCGCGTTACAGTTTTAGTTTCTTTTTTCTATGTACTCTTCTTAAAGGATGTCTCACTTTTCCTTAGTTCTCAAAATATTTCTAAAATATATACTTAATTTTATATGAAATGTTAAAATCTTACTCGCACTTCGTCAGCTTTTAACACATAAAATATTAAATTAAGCATAGATTTTAGACAAATTTTGAGAACTGTGGAAAAAGAGGTATCTTTTAAGGAGAGTACAAAGAAAAAACAAGTAAAAACATTAATTTCCTGAGGAGATATTTTAAATATACGAATGTATCCCATCCCCATAGACTTAGCATTAGTGAGGGGAATTCGTAAGCTGGGTATGCAGCAGCCTTAAGGGGGCGGTGGACGTTATTTTTATTTATTTCTTTTTTAATTTTCATCATCGAGATATGAAATTTTATGCAAATATGCATTTCACCATAAGTATATAGAACACTTTACCATCTTATTATAATTGTATGATTAAAAAACTATATATATTTTAAAACGAAATTTTAAAATGCTCCATGCGTGTTAATTATTGTGAGATATTTCCTCGCTTTTACATTTTAATCACTTAAAACTATGTTACAAATAAATCTGTGTATCGATTTTTTAATCCCTTGAAGGGTTGATTTTTTTTAGATTTGTTTCTGAATTCCATATCGATTTTCATCAACGTTTTGCCTTTTAATAACTTAAAAATCGAATTTAATTATCTTAATGAAGTCTAATTTTAAAATGCATACGCAGTTTCTTTGTAAGCAATATCAGAATTCTTCCTTATCAATTTCACGAATTTTGATCAAAATTAAAACGCATGGAGCATTTTAAAAATCTAAAAACGTTGAAAACTCAATTTCGAAAAAAAAAAAAAAAAACCCAGATTTGAAGTACATTAAAGAGCCAAAAAATTGTTCGTGTCCAAAATTAAAACACTTATAACTTTGCGAAAAATCATCGCATCTGCATGCGGTTTTCATGAATGACTTAGTACAAATTGGAGATTAATAATACACTCAAAGAGAAATTTTGATTTTGGGGTTGATTTTAGCTCAAATAAAAGCCCACGCTTCTCTTAAACATTTAAATTCTTTAAATTGTCTATCATTAGGTACTTTCGTGAATCTTTACCTGCCTTAACCATTCTATCTTTTGCGATTTATACATTTGTTAGTTAACTTTCTTCCATTTTTCCTCCGAATTTCTTCCGAACTGCAGCCTCCTCACTTAAGGCCCTACTTCAGTCACGCCAAAAGACCCGTTCGCTTATTCCTATGGAAGAAATTTATAAAGATATCTCAGTCACATTTCACTATTTTTAGATAATCTTTTTTGCAGTGGCTTGCTGAGATCGATCTGTATGCAGTACGTTTTCTACTTTTTCAATTTCGTTTACAAGTATTTTTAATCAGGACACTTTCATTTTCAGAACCGTTTCCTAAAATGAAAGTATCCTCTTGAAAAAAATCCCCAATGAAAATCGAAAAAGTAAAAAACGGCCTTTCTACAGATTGACCTCAGCTAGCCACTGCAAAAAATCATCTAAGAATATTGAAATGCGACCGAGATATCTTTATAAATTTCTTCCATAGGAATAGCATTAGCGAACGGGTCTTTTCGTGTGACTGAAGTAGGCCGTTAACAATACGATTAGACGTCGATTTATGGGTAACCAGTCAAATCTTTACAATATGTTTTTAATTTTGTTTATGCTTTACTCTCTCATTCACTGAAAGTACCCATAAAAACATACCAATTTGATAGCAATCATAAAACACACTGATAAAATAGTGTCCTTTGTGATAATCAGAAAACGACAACTTTCGGTTCAAAGACGGCGGGTGCGACTATGCATTATGTATGTCTATGCTATGTATTTCAAAAATTAGACAATTTTTTTTCGATGTATTCTAACACCCCGTTAATTTTTTGATCATGTTTTCATTCTTGCCGTATAAGTTAAAATCAGATATAAGCCTTCTATCAATTTTAATACATGAAATCCATAGTTGAAATCCAAACCTAGGATTGACTGTCTCACATTGCCAAGCAAAATGAAATATGCCCGTCATTCTAAATATATATAAACATTCGCTTCATTCAAATGAAAGTAAGTTATCTTACCTAAACTTACAAACTGTTATTACCGTTTCTAATTATTTGGCTATAACGTTTAATAAAATATTAATAATTCCATAAATTGTATTGTATTACATTTTTGATTAAATTATCTTTCCATTGATATATACACGTTTAGAGTATTGTCAAAATAAAATGTAGTGTTATGTGCCATTAAACCTCAGAAAAACATTTTTTTAAAGGTTTCCATAATTTTGGCACTAGTGCACATAATACAAATTTTTCCAATTGTTTGCTAGAAAATATTGTGTAAGAACGTCCTTTGTGATAATCAGAAAACGTCAACTTTCGGTTCAAAGCTTGCGGGTGCGACTATGCATTATGTATGTCTATGCTATGTATTTCGAAAATTAGACAATTTTTTTTCGATGTATTCTAACACCCCGTTAATTTTTTGATCAGGTTTTCATTCTTGCCGTATAAGTTAAAATCAGATATAAATATTCTATCAATTTTAATACATGAAATCCATAGTTGAAATCCAAACCAAGGATTGACTGTCTCACATTGCCAAGCAAAATGACATCTGCCTGTCATTCTAAATATATATAAACATTCGCTACATTCAAATGAAAGTAAGTTATTTTACCTAAACTTACAAACTGTTATTACCGTTTCTAATTATTTGGCTATAACGTTTAATAAAATATTAATAATTCCATAAATTGTATTGTATTATATTTTTGATTAAATTATCTTTCCATTGATATATACACGTTTAGAGTATTGTCAAAATAAAATGTAGTGTTATGTGCCATTAAACCTCAGAAAAACATTTTTTTAAAGGTTTCCATAATTTTGGCACTAGTGCACATAATACAAATTTTTCCAATTGTTTGCTAGAAAATATTGTGTAAGAACGTCCTTTGTGATAATCAGAAAACGTCAACTTTCGGTTCAAAGCTTGCGGGTGCGACTATGCATTATGTATGTCTATGCTATGTATTTCGAAAATTAGACAATTTTTTTTCGATGTATTCTAACACCCCGTTAATTTTTTGATCAGGTTTTCATTCTTGCCGTATAAGTTAAAATCAGATATAAATATTCTATCAATTTTAATACATGAAATCCATAGTTGAAATCCAAACCTAGGATTGATTGTCTCACATTGCCAAGCAAAATGACATATGCCTGTCATTCTAAATATATATAAACATTCGCTACATTCAAATGAAAGTAAGTTATTTTACCTAAACTTACAAACTGTTATTACCGTTTCTAATTATTTGGCTATAACGTTTAATAAAATATTAATAATTCCATAAATTGTATTGTATTATATTTTTGATTAAATTATCTTTCCATTGATATATACACGTTTAGAGTATTGTCAAAATAAAATGTAGTGTTATGTGCCATTAAACCTCAGAAAAACATTTTTTTAAAGGTTTCCATAATTTTGGCACTAGTGCACATAATACAAATTTTTCAAATTGTTTGCTAGAAAATATAGTGTAAGAACGTCCTTTGTGATAATAAGAAAACGTCAACTTTCGGTTCCAAGCTTGCGGGTGCGACTATGCTTTATGTATGTCTATGCTATGTATTTCGAAAATTAGACAATTTTTTTTCGATGTATTCTAACACCCCGTTAATTTTTTGATCAGGTTTTCATTCTTGCCGTATAGGTTAAAATCAGATATAAGACATTTTGTGTACATTATTAATAATTTATTATAATATTACAATTAGCAAAATAATTTCTGATTCAGATTTTTAGAAAAATCACAACGAACCAAATTGAGAAATTTTCATCCCGACTAATTCTTAGGAAAATTATTATATTTACTGTGTTATATTTTTTTAGGTAGCTTTCTTTACAAAAAGCTACCTATTGCAGCCGTTCGGAGGAAAGCGATTTCAAAAAATTTTGGTATATTTTCATCGATCATGACCCCCAGACCCCGAAACCACCCTCCGTTCAAAATTGATATATATATATATATATATATATATATATATATATATATATATATATATCAATATATATATATATATATATATATATATAACCGATTTGGATGTAATTCGGTGTGTACATAGTACATACCAATGTCTCGACTGAGTTTGTTGGCCAGCTTCATCCGCCATTTTGTTTCAAAATGGCGGCCATTTAATTTTTTTTTAAAAATTTAAAATTTGAAATGTGGTACCAAAAAATTGAAAATGGAAAAATATTTTTTCTTATGTATTTGACCTTTATACAAAGACTCCGTAGCAGTTTTTGTTTCGTCCATATCTCAAAAAATGGCTGAGTTATAGCATTTTGAATTTCTAGCGAAGCTGACATTTTGAAACGTCCTGAATTTTGTCACGCGATAAAAGGCGTATTTATGAACCGATTTGGATGTAACTTCGTTTATACATAGTACAGACTAATGTCTCGAACTAGTTCGTTGACCAGCTTTATCCGCCATCTCGTTTAAAAATGGCGGCCATTTAAAGTTTTAAGAAAAATTTAAATTTGAAATGTGGTAGCAAAAAATTGAAAATTGAAAAAATATTTTTTTCTTATGTGTTTGACCTTGATAAAAAGATTCGGGAGCAGTTTTTGTTTCGTCTATATCATAAAAAATGGCTGAGTTATAGCATTTTGAATTTCTAGCGTGGCTAACATTTTGAAATGTCCTGATTTTTGCCACGTGATAACAGACGTATTTATGAACCGATTTGGATGTACCTTGGTGTGTACATAGTACACACAAATAACTCAACCGAGTTCGTTGACCAGCTTCATTCGCCATCTTGTTTCAAAATGGTGGCCATTTAAAAAAATTAAAAAAAATTAAATTTAAAATGAGATACCAAAAAATTGGAAAATGAAAAAGATTTTTTTTGTATGTGTTTGACCTTAATACAAAGATTCCGGAACAGGTTTTGTTTCGTCTACATCTAAAAAAATGGCTGAGTTATAACATTTTGAATTTCTATTGTGGCTGGCATTTTAAAACGACCTGATTTTTGTCACGCGATAACAGGCGTATTTATGAGCGGATTTGAATGTAACTTGGTCTGTACATAGTACATACCAATGTCTCGACCGAGTTCGTTGGCCAGCTTCATTCGCCATCTTGTTTCAAAAGGGTTGTCATTTTTAAAAAACATGTAATTTAAAATTTAAAATGAGGTATTAAAAAAATTTGAAAATGAAAAAGATTTTTTTTATGTGTTTGGCCTTGATACAAAGATTCTGGAGCAGTTTTTGTTTCTGAAAATTTGTTCTTTTGTTTATATCTTAAAAAGTGGTTGAATTATAGCACTTTGAATTTCTATCATGACTAACACTTTGAAACGATCTTGTATTTGTCACGCGATACCACACGTATTCGCCTATTTCGATGGAAGAAGGCATGTGGATAGTATACATCAATATCTCGACCAAGTTCGCTGGCTAGCTTCATCAGCCTTCTTGTTTCAAAATGGCGGTCATTAAATTAAAAAAAAGTCCTTCCGGCCAGTGCCGGGAGGAAGAGGTAGCTTTCATAATCCTTATTTAAAAAAAGCCAACTTATATCATGCAAACACACGAAGCTCAATTTAGTGGAAACCGAATATAGGAGATTCAATAATAATTTTTATCAATATAATGAATGAGACTTTCGCGAAATTAGTCAGCTTTATCCAAGCTGCTTTTCTTTAAAGTAACTTATATTTGGCTGCCAAATTCGGCAATTTCTTAAAGTGCCTGTCATTTTAAGACAACATGGTGGATGAGGCTAAGCAGTGAACTTGGTCGAGAGCTTAGTAATTGCTGTGCACATGCTCACTCACATCGGAATCGGTTAATATATAGGAGTGCTGCCGCATGCAAAAAATCAGATTTTTCAAAATGTCACCCACAATAGAAATTGAAACTGCTATATCTGAGCCAATTTTTAAGGTAAAGACAAACAAAAAATGCTCCTGAATCCTTATATCAAGATCAAATACTTAAGAAAGAAACCTTTTTCAATTTATTATTTTTTTGCACCTCACTTTAAATATATATATATATTTTAATTTAATGGCCGCCATTTTGAAACAAGATGGCTGATGAATCTGGCCAGCGAACTTGGTCGAGGTGTTGATGTATACTATCCACATGCCTTCTTACATCGAAATAGGCGAATACGTGTGTTATCGCTTGACAAATACAAGATCGTTTCAAAATGTTAGCCATGCTAGAAATTCAAAGTGCTATAAATCAACCATTTTTTAAGATATCAACAAAAGAACAAATTTTCAGAAACAAAAACTGCTCCGGAATCTTTGTATCAAGGCCAAACACATAAAAAAAATCTTTTAGGTAGCTTTCATTACAAAAAGCTACCTATTGCAGCCGTTCGGAGGAAAGCGATTTCAAAAAATTTTGGTATATTTTCATCGATCATGACCCCCAGACCCCGAAACCACCCTCCGTTCAAAAGTTGATATATATATATATATATATATATATATATATATATATATATATCCATATATATATATATATATATATATATATATATATATATCCATATATATATATATATATCTGACCTTTGTCATACTGTAACTCTCGAATTTATGAACCGATTTGGATGTAATTCGGTATGTACATAGTACATACCAATGTCTCGACCGAGTTCGTTGGCCAGCTTCATCCGCCATTTTGTTTCAAAATGGCGGCCATTTAAAATTTTCTTAAAAATTTTAAATTTGAAATGTGGTACCAAAGAATTGAAAATGGAAAAATATTTTTTTCTTATGTATTTGACCTTTATACAAAGATTCCGGAGCAGTTTTTGTTTCGTCTATATCTTAAAAAATGGCTGAGTTATAGCATTTTGAATTTATAGCGTGGCTGACATTTTGAAACGTCCTGAAGTTTGTCACGCGATAAAAGGCGTATTTATGAACCGATTTGGATGCAACTTCGTTTGTACATAGTATATACCACTGTCTCGACCGAGTTCGTTGGCCAGCTTCATCCACCATCTTGTTTAAAAATGGCAGCCATTTAAATTTTTAAGAAAAATTTTAATTGGAAATGTGGTACCAAAAAATTGAAAATTGAAAAAATATTTTTTTTTATGTATTTGACCTTGATACAAAGATTGGGGAGCAGTTTTTGTTTCGTCTATATCTCAAAAAATGGCTGAGTTATAGCATTTTGAATTTCTAGCGTGGCTGACATTTTGAAACGTCCTGATATTTGTCACGTGATAACAGGCGTATTTATGAACCGATTTGGATGTACTTTGGTGTGTACATAGTACATACAAATATCTCGACCGAGTTCGTTGGCCAGCTTCATCCGCCATCTTGTTTCAAAATGGCGGCCATTTAAAAAAATTTAAAAAATTTAAAATTTAAAATGAGATACCAAAATATTAGAAAATAAAAAAGATTTTTTTTGTATGTGTTTGACCTTAATACAAAGATCCCGGAACAGTTTTTGTTTCGTCTATATCTAAAAAAGTGGCTGAGTTATAGCGTTTTGAATTTCTAGCGTGGCTGACATTTTAAAACGACCTGATTTTTGTCACGCGATAACAAGCGTATTTATGAACCGATTTGGATGTTACTTGGTTTGTACATAGAACATACCAATGTCTCGACCGAGTTCGTTGGCCAGCTTTATTCGCCATCTTGTTTCAAAAGGGTTGCCATTTAAAAAAAATTTAATTTAAAATTTAAAATGAGGTATTAAAAAATTGGAAAATGAAAAAGATTTTTTATGTGTTTGGCCTTGATACAAAGATTCCGGAGCAGATTTTGTTTCTGAAAATTTGTTCTTTTGTTTATATCTTAAAAAATGGTTGAATTATAGCACTTTGAATTTCTAGTATGGCTAACATTTTGAATCGATCTTGTATTTGTCACGCGATAACACACGTATTCGCCTATTTCCATGTGAGAAAGCATGTGGATAGTATACTTTAACATCTCAGCCAAATATAAGTTACTTTAAATAAAAGCAGCTTGGATAAAGCTGACTAATTTCGTGAAATTCACATTCATAATGATTTAGTATTGATAAAAATTAGTATTGAATCTCCTATATTCGGTTTCCACTAAATTGAGCTTCATGTGTTTGAATAATATAAGTTGGCTTTTTTAAAATAAGGTATTTGAAAGCTACCTCTTCCTCCCGGCACTGGCCGGAAGGACTTTTTCATTTTCAAATTTTTTAATACCTCATTTTGAATTTTAAATTTAATTTTTTTTAAATGGCAACCTTTTTGAAACAAGATGGCGAATGAAGCTGTGTACGAACACGGTCGAGACATTGGTATGTACTATGTACAGACCAAGTTACATCCAAATAGGTTCATAAATACGCCTGTTATCGCGTGACAAAAATCAGGTCGTTTTAAAATGTCAGCCATAAGAGAAATTCAAAATGCTATTACTCAGCCATTTTTTTTTTAGATATAGACGAAAGAAAAACTGTTCCGGAATCTTTGTATTAAGGTCAAACACATACAAAAAAAATCTTTTTCATTTTCCAATTTTTTGGTATCTCATTTAAATTTTTTTATTTTTTAATTTTTTTAAATGGCCGCCATTTTGAAACAAGATGGCGGTTGAAGCTGGCCAACGAACTCGGTCGAGATATTTGTATGTACTATGTACACACCAAGGTACATCCAAGTCGGTTCATAAATACGCCTGTTATTACGTGAGAAAAATCAGGACGTTTCAAAATGTCAGCCACGCTAGAAATTCAAAATGCTATAACTCAGCCATTTCTTAAGATATAGATGAAACAAAAACTGCTCCCGAATCTTTTTATCAAGGTCAAACACATAAGAAGAAAATATTTTTTCAATTTTCAATTTTTGGCACCATATTTCAAATTTAAATTTTTCTTAAAAATTTAAATGGCCGCCATTTTTAAACAAGATGGCGGGTGAAGCTGGCCAACGAACCCGGTGGAGAAATTGGTATGTACTATGTATAAACGAAGTTACATCCAAATCGGTTCATAAATACGCCTTTTATCGCGTGACAAAATTCAGGACGTTTCAAAATGTCAGCCACGCTAGAAATTCAAAATGCTATAACTCAGCCATTTTTTAAGATATAGACGAAACAAAAACTGCTCCGGAATCTTTGTATAAAGGTCAAATACATAAGAAAAAAATATTTTTCCATTTTCAATTCTTTGGTACCACATTTCAAATTTAAAATTTTTAAAAAAAATTTTAAATGGCCGCCATTTTGAAACAAAATGGCGGATGAAGCTGGCCAACGAACTCGGTCGAGAGATTGGTATGTACTATGTACACACCGAATTACATCCAAATCGGTTCATAAATACGCCTTTTATCGCGTGACAAAATTTAGGACGTTTCAAAATGTCAGCCACGCTAGAAATTCGAAATGCTATAACTCAGCCATTTTTTAAGATATAGACGAAACAAAAACTGCTCCGGAATCTTTGTATAAAGGTCAAATACATAAGAAAAAAATATTTTTCCATTTTTAATTTTTTGGTACCACATTTCAAGTTTTAAATTTTTTTAAAAATTTTAAATGGCCGCCATTTTGAAACAAAACGGCGGATGAAGCTGGCCAACGAACTCGGTCGAGACATTGGTATGTACTATGTACACACCGAATTACATCGAAATCGGTTCATAATTACGGGAGTTACAGTGTGACATAGGTCAGATATATATATATATATATATATATATATATATATATATCAATTTTGAACGGAGGGTGGTTTCGGGGTCTGGGGGTCATGATCGATGAAAATATACCAAAATTTTTTGAAATCGCTTTCCTCCGAACGGCTGCAATAGGTAGCTTTTTTGTAAAGAAAGCTACCTAAAAATTATATTTAAAGTGAGGTGCAAAAAAATTAGAAATTGAAAAAGGTTTCTTTCTTAAGTATTTGACCTTGATATAAGGATTCAGGAGCATTTTTTGTTTGTCTTTATCTTAAAAAATGGCTCAGATATAGCAGTTTCAATTTCAAAAGTGGGTGACATTTTGAAAAATCTGATTTTTTGCATGCGACAGCTCTCGTATATATCAACCGATTCCGATATGAGTGAGCATGTGCACAGCAATTACTAAGGTCTCGACCAAGTTCACTGGTTAGCCTCATCTACCATGTTGTCTTAAAATGGCAGGCACTTTAAGAAATCACCGAATTTGGCAGCCAAATATAAGTGACTTTAAATAAAAGCAGCTTGGATAAAGCTGACTAATTTCGCGAAATTCTCATTCATAATGATTTAGTATTGATAAAAATTAGTATTGAATCTCCTACATTCGGTTTCCACTTTATTGAGCTTCTTGTGTTTGAATAATATAAGTTGGCTTTTTAAAAATAAGGAATATGAAAGCTACCTCTTCCTCCCGGCACTGGCCGGAAGGACTTTTTTAATTTAACGTGACATTTAACAAGGAGTTGTTTAATGCTTTATGAATGTTTTCAAGGTGTACAATCAGCGATTCCCTGACTAAAAATTTCTGATTTAATAATGGACTATTAAACATGTTCATAATAAAATTTAGATATTATCAATTTCACCACGAAGGTAAATGTATCTTTTAAAGGATGTTCTCAAATCCAAAAGGGCAACTTTCTGACATAAGTTTTAATTAATTTTTGTTCGGAAATGCATGAAACTAGCAGGTGTTTTTGTTCAGAAACTATGTAATCGAGCTATTTTTTTCCGTTTTTTGCAAGCACAATAGATCTTTCAGAAAATAGTGTCAAAGTTGACGGTTTGAACCGAAGTTCCCTAAGAAAGCAGAAAAACCAGTCCGTGAAGAGCAAAAATTGTGTTTGTCACGTGATCAAAAACGCTTATAATTCACTAGGTAATTTATTGATCAAAAAATGGAAAAAACAGTTCAATTCCAAATCGCTTCCATGACCAGGCTTTCTAATTTTATATCTTTCCGCTAAAAAATGAATTTGTAAATATGTCAAAACGTTTTGCGCTTGTTGAGCAGAGCAGTTAAGAACAGCCTTAACGAAAGTTAGCTAACATTTAATAATCTTTCTCCCTTATTTAAAATTCTCCTTCACTTCATATATTTCAAAATGTTCTTCCAGTGCTTGAAAATGTATACAGTGGACTCTCTCTATTCTGAACACTCATGGGACCGACCAAAAATGTTCAGATTATGGGGGTGTTCATTATAGAGGGAGATTGGGAAATGCATTACTACTGCTATCATGCATTGAGTTTATAGACAGTATAGAATACTTAGCCTGGTTAACCATGCCATTTACTGAGATGGAGGGGCTGAATTTAGATTTGGCGGCTAATACAATGTCAAACTAAATTTATTCGGCCCTGTACTGTACCATCTCATTTGTTTTTTTTATATTAAAATTTTACAAAGCATACAAAACATTATTTGAAAACATAATCGATACTTAAAAAAGTGAGTAATTTTAGCCTTTGTATCGTGTATGCTCGTGCAGTGTACATGCCTATCTACCTGTTTAGGGAATGGGAAAGCTTCCGGGCGGCGTAGTTCAACAGGTCTTAAATCTTTTGGCCATATTTCTTGAACATAATTGTACTTCTTGTTTCATCAGTCTCTTCTGGTTCTGCTTCTCCTTCACTTTCTTCTTATTTTCTTCAACGATGTTGTTGTTGCAAACTGTAAGGATTCCATCGGCTTCGAGATAAGATTCCGCTTCAATTTCAGTATGCAACTCCTAAGTAAGGGGTTGCTTCATTCAAAGCCGTTGATATCTAATCGACAGCATCCATGTTGTTGACCTTCTTTGTTAGTTCTGTAGCCGAATTTGCCTCCTCAGTCACCAGTGACACTTTCTTCAGAAAATGGATTTGGTAGTACAGTTTGTTGGCAGGAACTTCAAGGTCACGTTGCTCAGCTGCATGTTTGTATGTGATCTGGCATTATCCACAAAAAAAGAGAATTTTTCTCCCTTCTCTCTTCATCATATCGTTAATGCTCTCCAACCATTATAAGAAAATTGTGAATGTCATCTAGTCTTTTCAATTTGATTTATAGTGCACAGGCAATGATGCGATCTTCACACTGTGGGGGCCTCAGATAAGGGCGGTAGCGTGTGAGGTTATCTTCAGAGGCATAAAGACTATATTTAATATTGAAGAAAATTGAAGATTTATTTTGCAATAAACACAATAGATTTTCGGATTAAATATCAGCTTATATATATACACAACAATAAAAATCGTTGAAGCATTTTCTGATGATAATAATTGTTCAGTGAGGTGATAGCCTATGGTCAAAGTTCATGATCTGTAGTGAAATGTTAGAGTTCCGAAAATTAAAGAGTCTCTAAGAAAATCCAATTCTGTACTCTTGGGAAAATGTTCTCAAGTAAAGAGTTGAAATACTCTTTCGCTGTAGACAACCTTGTCGCTATGTTCAATTACCCGGCTAATCTCCAGCTGCCTGAAAGATGACTCTTTCCCCTCGGAACTTTACCTCCGAGAAATATTACATGAAATAACCCTGAGAGATGTTTCTCTCATCCACCGGTTAAGACATGTTCACCTTTACTTCTTCGAGTCTCGAACTTCTCTCATTCTCTTCTGCGATCTCCTATATTAGCTCATCTCACTCCCGAAAAACAATAAAGAGTTCTTTAGCCACTCGCCATGTTTTCCTGTCAAAAACATCAGCTGCTTGTTCTCCTATAGGTCGGTGCAAGCCCGGCCTACATGTTTACACCCGACACTCTGCAGATCGATTTCACGATGGAACAGATCTGATTGTTTCACTATCGGCGTATGAAAGGGACTCCAGGTGGTCCATGCTTTTATCCTCGTCGTCTCGAATGTGTCACTTTCTATTATGAATTATGATCGAGCGTCTCCATTTTATGTTTCCGTCTGAAGTTGGAACTTAGACGAAAACTTGAGTCCTGTTTGGAAATACATTGATTTTCCTATCCAGAGATTCTGTTTTACTCTGAGGGCTTTTTATATGGAATATTGGGAACAGTCTTGAGGTTCTACACCATTTTTGAAGCATCGTGGTTTTTCACTTTTTCCGATCACAAGTGGTTTGAGCTTCTCACCCGTAAAACTGGCACAGAGCATGACGATAAGTCTTTCTTTCAACCTTTTCCCGCCCATGCATTTCTCGCTTCTTTCTGCTAGGGTTTTATTTGGAAGAGCTGTAAAAAACAAACCGTTTTCGTCGGCATTGAAAACGTCAGTGGGGTCGAAATCCTTTGTTATGTCTGGAAGTTTTCTTTTACATTCCTTCACAATGTCGATATTTACGTGTGAAGCTTCACCAATTAATTATTTTGAATTCGATTTTATGCCGACTTTTGAAGCGAGTCAGCCATCTTTCCGATGCCTTGAATTCCACGATTTTCACTTCTGAAATATCGGGATCAATCTGCTTTAGGGTCCAGTGACAGGTAGATTCTTTGTTTTCATTCGGCAAAAAATCTTCCAGACGTGATTTTTTATATTCTCGTTTTCTGCTTTCTTTTCGAAAATTCCACACTTTGAAGAAGATTCATTTGCTTCAAAAGAGGCTATAATTGCTTTCTTTCTTGCTGATGACTTGGCCTCCTGAAAGTCCAAACTCAGATGTAATCTTTTTCTGACTTGCTTTTGATTTTAATTTTTGAACAATTTTATATTTTTCCTGAAGCTTCAATTTTTTTCCGTTTTCCTGTTTATTCTTCACATATCTGCGTAAGTGCTGTGCTTCTTTCCCTGCAACGATAGCAAAATGGTGAAAAATTTTTACCTTTGCTGAGCAAAAAGGAAGAAAGAAACAGAAGCGATAATGCTGTCCAACCAGTTGTGCGGAAAAGAAACCATAATCGTTTTTTGACCACTCTCTCTAACACCTGATGTCTCTGGGAGGCGAGAAATTTCTGTTGCGTAATCTTTCTATTTTTATCTCAGCTCGGGAAAAGGGGAACGTGGTTTTTACATTATTTTTTCTTGTATTTCTTTGCATAAATTTTTTTATTTATTTTTTTTGTTCATTTCATTTATTTTATCATGATTTACTTTTTGTGATTTGGCAACAGTTTTATATCTGGACTTTTCTGTTTATAAAAAAAATAATAAGAATGTTCTAGTTAGTTGTTAAAGACGTACCTATTTGAAAAATATTCTTTCGATTTCTTTTTTTTGTTGTTGTTGTTATAATAAATGTTTTATTAAATTAAGATTTTAACTGAATTATTCAAATAAATTACAACATCGGGTAGATCCTTAAAATATTTAAATCGAATTCGTTGAACTTTTTTATTCTTCTGCAACAGTTTCTCCGAATTTCCATGATGGAGGAATTCTCCGAATTTCGATTGCAAACACATGTTCAGTTTACAGGAGTGTTCATAATAGTGGGGTGTTCAGATTAGAGGGTGTTCAGAATAGATAATGTGCATGTTGGTAAACAAATGAGCTTGTGTCTAGACAACTCAACTTGTGGTTGGCAGAAACGAGGCATTTAAACGCGTGTTTATATGTGAAACTCCATAGCAATCTATCATATGTATTGAAAAACAAATGAATTTTTATCTGTATATGCACAGAACTTACGTTCTGTTGCGAAACAAGATTATTTAGAGATACTGGGGTTTATTAGGGATAATAATAGACAATATACTAGATCCATATGTTATTTCCAACTGGAAAGCAGATATGGCTCTTTGGCCATAGGTTTCATTTTATTTAACGAATAACTATTTTTTTTAATTTCATGAGAAGAATACAAGAACTCAAGAAATGTTTCTGCTTGTTGTAGCGGGTAAGAAAAATGTTTTAGGTTTTATAATTATACCAGAAAGCCACCGTTTTATTTATATATCTTATTTTTTTTCAACCTGTACGTCTAGTAAGATGCTTGAACTAATCTGAAAATGTTTACGAATTTCGTTATATTGAGATTAAAATGACATTTATGACTGCTTATTTCCTGATACACTTTTAAAATCATTCTAATGCATGAAATTGGCAAGTTTCCTTACAAATATATACTAATGAAACCTCAATTTTTAATAAAACAGGCGATTTTTCAGAAAGCATCTTCAAAGTTGGCGTTTTTTCTTTTTGCGAACTTGCACTTTGTTAAATAAACATTCGCCTAACTAAGTTCCTTTTCATTCTTTTAATAATTTATTTACTTCTTTATACAATTATGTTTCTTCATGTTTGTTGAATATAGATAAGATATTTAACTTTAATTTTTCTATAATTTTTAATCAATACATTTCTTTACATTATTTATTTAATAACTCCTATATTAGCATGTTTTTTTTTAACCCCCGGTACGATATGCTATTTCTTTCTCCCAGCTTATTTTGTGTCCAAAAAATAACGTTACCTTACTGAACCCAGCAATAAACAAAGCAGATGTATCATTGTACAATTAAATACTCTATAGCATTTTTTTTAAAATTTCTAAGCATCGCACATTTTCAATTTTTATACCGTCGTATTGGAAAAAACAGTACTTTAAAATGCGATTTGTTTGAAAAATATATCTTCATTGATTTTTGAAATATTAATTTTTTTTTTGTAGTTTTTAGCACCATTTGTTTAATTTTGGCAACTCAAGTACTCCATTTATGTAGAAAGTAAAGGGAAAATAGTTGAAAAATAGCAATTAGGTATCTTTTTGTTGCCATTTTCTCATAACAAGTGAAAGAAAATGTAATTAAAATACGTGCTATTTTGAAAAAATATAAACAAATAATTTTTATTAAAACATGGAGCTATTATAAACTATATTTAATTTTAAGTTATCTATATTAATTTTACAAACAAATGAAGGCCTGTGAATCGTTAGATAGCCGTTTTTTGTCAAGTTTCTTTAATGACGGCATCTTTTTGCTGCATTTGTGTGTTATTTTGTGATAGTGACATCCTATACATACTTTACTGTAGATGTTTAAGAGTGGATCGTAAATGTGGAATTCTTAAGCGGATGCAAATGACGTCATTTTACATAAAATAAAAGTGTTGTGCTTTAAGTCTTAAACTTGAAATATGTTTTGTAACTATTTATATATACATATATTTTCTTTTCATCGGGGGCGACACTAAATTCTGAAAAAGCAGAATTCCTGTTTTCTAGTTTTTTTTTTTTTGGCTTCTCTCATTGGTTAACTTAAAGAATGTAGTACATAGATTAAAAGTAAATGTATTCTCAGAATGAATGACATATTTTCTTTGTAATTTGTTATTAATCTCACCCATTTTTAAATACTAAATGGTACTTTTCGGTTAGCCGGGCACCAGTGTTATACAGTAGAAGATCTTTATAACGCACAACTTCTCAGATGTAAACAATGACTTTTGCAGTTAAAAAGCACCTGCATTTTCACATTGTAAAATATTGCTACTCTCTAGAGGACTAAATTTGATACATTAGTTCAACTTTATCTTCTAATTTAAGACCTTTTTACTGAAAAAAAAATGCTATTATTAGAATACACATTTTTGAAAATGTCTAATATAAGGGATTGTTGTGTCAGTTATATTTGGATCATGTTTATAAAGTAAATTTTTCAATGCCTGACCTATATTATGCAAAAATTTATAGTTTGGATAACTCTTGGTAACAAGGAATGCAGTATAAAGATATTCTAATGTATTTTGATATGTTTCAGACATATTTGGCCATGTTTACAAGGTGAATTTAATGATGTTATCCATATAACGCAAAATTCTATATAACGCACAACCTTGCATTTTTAGGTTTGCGTTATAAAGATCTTCTACTGTATATACCAGGGTTCGCAAAGCTGGGCCCAGTTCGAAAAACCCCGGTGGGTTTTTTCAGAATGGGCCCACTTGAAAAAGCCTACTGAAAAACCCATAATGTGGGTTTTTTCAATTTTCAGAAATATTTAAAATTTTAAACAACATATACATTTAATGAATTTAAGTCATTTCAGTAAATTTTGAAAAAAAATTAATATATAAAAGCCACAACATTAATACGTAAACAACCGAAGCAAAATAAAAATGTATTTTAGCACACTGAAATACTTTACTAACATAGAACATAGTAGCCAACATACATAGTACATAACTATAGGTAAAGGCAATAATATCACAAGAATGTCTTTATATAAAAAATTCAAATGAGCTATATTCATGAAAATAAAAGATATGTATTTTTACTTTCTTCTATCTTTACAAGAAGAAAGTATTTAATTTGTGAAAAATTTCGACTTCCAGTTTACGACGGATTTATACGTTTTAATAAGGTCCTGAAGACGATTTGACAGTTTTTAGAAAATGTCTGTCAGTATGTGACAAATATTTTGTGGGTGCTCTATCTCAAGAACTAATGCACAGAATTTCACAAAACTTTAGCTTCAGTGAAAGCTTGATGTAAGCTGATGCTGATTAGTTTTTGGTGTATATTGCCCAACAGGTGGCGCTGCTATGCTGCATTTATCTCAATTTTTGCAATAGCTTTATCTCAAGAACTAATGCACGGATTTTCATCAAACTTCAGATTCAGTTACAAGTTAAGTTGTTGCTTATCAAGTTTTGGTGTATATCACCCAACAGGTAGCGCTGTTATGCTGCATTTTTTCATGTTTTCAGCAATAACTCTTATCTCAAGAACTAATGTACGAAATTGAATAAACATTTAGATTCAGTTAGATCTTGATATAAACTGGTGCTGATTGGTTTTTGGTGAATATCACCCAACAATGGCTCTGCTGTACTGCATTTTTTATGATTTCCGCAATATCTCAAGATTTTCATCAAACTTCAGATTCAGTTAAACGTTGACGTAAGCTGTTACCGATTAGGTTTAGGTGTAAATTGGACAGCACATAGTGTTGATATGCTAAATTTTTCATGATTTTTGCAAAATCTATATTTCAAAAACTAATGCACGTAATTTAATCAAACTTAATATTCTGTTTCACTTTCATGTAAATAGATCCTTATTAGACTTGGATGTAAATTGAATACAACAGGTGTTGATTTTATACTGTTTGGGTTGGAAGTTTTGGTTGTGGACATCTAAGAGGATGGGTTCCAAAATTCAATGATTTGTTTGAAACAATGTGATACTTTCATATCCTTGTTAAATGCATCCAATTCAATGAGCCTATATTTTACAATCCTCGTGATGAGCATAGATGTGGCACTGTGATAGCAAATTTTGAATTATTAACATGTATGAGATAGAGGAAAGTTTTGGGATTGGCATATCTGACTAGTTTACCCCTTTTTTTCTTCTACTTATAAATTTTAAATATTAATATTCCATACATTATTTTATTTTAAAGCAAATTAACAATTCTTTATCTTCTATTATATTTAAAATTAATTTGTGAGACACACTGACAATTATTTAAATTCATATAATATATGCAATTTATGATACTTAATTTAAATTCATATAATTTACAATTTATAACTTGTAAAATAGTATTACAATTATTGTATACAAGGGAACAATGTACCTATAGTATATATAATGTATAAATAATATAGAATACAATAATGTAATATCGCATACATTGTACTTTTGAAAAAACCCGATTTTCCCCCGGGAAAATTGGGTTTTTCATGAAAAAACCCATGTGGGTTGGGTTTACCCGGGTTTTTGCGAACCCTGGTATATACATATATATGTCTATATACATGTGCCATAAATTATGGTATATACAATTTTGTATCGAGCAACAATCTTCATTTGGCACTTTCTTCGCCTTTCATTCTGGCAGCCGGGTCCCTCTCCCAGTTATGGCACTGAAGATGAAGAATCTACCATGTATCCATTCATTAAAAATTGTGCTCTATAAGAGCTGTAATATCTTACTTACTATGTTTTTGGATTAACATTTTTTTTTCTTTGGTTCCATTTTTTTTTTTTTTTTTGGTGGACTATGGCTACTGGCGATACCACATTAAAAAAAACGCGCCTGTGTGCCCTACCTCAAACATTTAAGACCGAGCCTTAATAAACATTATTGAATAGTTTTCTGGTCTTTATGTAAGGTGGTGTGGAAAAGGGCACTTAGATTTTCTTTATTAATTTCAGTTGTAGGCACCTATATACTACATATTTCTTGTTTTGATTTTGTTCTATAAATTTGCACTTTGATAATTTTTATTTCTTTCTCTTCTGTAATTGTATCTAACAAAAGAAAAACTTGGAATATTCAATTCAGAAAGTAGAGAATGTGTACGCCCCAGACAAGAAGCTTTCATTACTACAGGGGAGTTGTCACTGGAGGAAGGCGTGACAGACAAATCTATTTCAGGACATAATAACTGAAGATGAAAGACAGTATGTGCTTAACACTATTTCTACCAGTATCAAATGACACCTTATAAAAGTTTTCGATTTAAAATTTTCCATTTGTAATTTTTAGTTTGAAACAATTACAAATCATTTTTAATATTGAAGACTTTTTTATGCTTATTACAGTAAAAAACTGCAAGCAAAATAATCATGAATCCAAATTTTAAAAAGGTGTTACTTGACACTGGTAGAAATAGTGTTAAGCATCAATAAAGGCAATAACTCAGTGGGACAGTCTTGTGCACAGTTGCATTTCAGCCGTGCATTAGATTGTGCTTCTAAGAAAGTATTGCCTATGTAAGTAAAACTTTTTTAATAATCTGTCAAGTGTGAGTATTACTTGCGCACGGAAGGTTCTGTAAATATATTAATTGATCTTGTTCAAAGTTAAACTTGGCACTGTGCTAAGTGCGCTTCAAAAGAAAGTTGCTATGCCGCCTTGGTCTGTGCTGCTTTTTTTCCAGATAGGTGTTTAATTAACCTTTAAAGACCCAGGTGGCATATTGAGAGTGGCACTCAATGCAAACTGGTCATGAATCCCAAAGTAATTATGCGATTAATTCTAATTAAATTAGGATGCTTTTCGGTTAGCCGGGTGCCAGTGTTATATACACACACATACATATATATATATTTGTATAGATAACACTGGTGCCCGGCTAACCAAAAAGTACCTACATTAGTTTATTTTTAACAATTTGACGTTTATTACTCTTATATTGCTACTGGGCATTGCATTACACAAATATATCATTTTAAAATGTTATCTAGGTTTTAAAAGCTGATGTCGCATAGAGTACGCCATCCGTGTTTTTATAACCCAGGGTTCGTAAATATCGTGATATTTTCAAAAATATAAAAAATATCCGATATTTTGATGCATCCGATATTTTCAAAATTGTCAGCTTACTGCTGATTCTAAAGATTTTTAGACTTAATATAAATTTGAATCTAAAACATATTACATTTAGCATGAAAACATAATAAAACAATATTCTAACTATCTTTTTTTATTTTTTCTTGCAAAATTTATGATCAAATAATTGAAAACATAAACAATATTCTGTAAAAGTTGCTTTTTCACTCATCAAAACACAGAATGCAGGATTCAGTTTAAAAAATAAATAAAAATACACAACAAATTCTGAAATACAAAATAAAGTTTCTTTTATTTTTTCTATTGAAGAATTTGAACATGAATGTAAGTTTGTCTGCTTTTTCATTCCCTAACCTACTGTACAATTTAGACTGAAGTAAATAAAAACTTTTCGATTAGGCGGGTGCCAGTGTTATATTTCCATATTTATAAAAATACATATATGTAAATATGCGTATATATATATATATATATACATATATTTTTTATATATATACACACATACATATATAACACTGGCACCCAGGTAACCGAAAAGTACCCAAAAAGAATTAAGACAGGGTAGGGAGGTATTTTTCAAAGACAGTTGTGGTAATGAGAAAACTGCAGGTACAGTCCAAAACTAGTTTTTGGAGTGCAGAGAATATTTTGTAAGCTATTCTTTTTAGTTATTATTTACGGATGGGCTAATTTTTAATAACAGTTGAATTCATTTGCACTTCTTTTGACTGAAAATAAATATTAGATGTATGAAAATATCAAGAAATACGACATTTAAAAAATAAATATTAAATGTATGAAAATAAAAATATCAAAAACCTTGATATTTTGAAAATAAATATCATGATACAGTAGACTCCCTCAAATCTGCACAGCTTGGGACCAGAGGTTGTGCGGATTTTAGAATTTTGTGGATTTCTGGTCATTGATTTGTTTACATTTTTGAAGCATTAATTTGATTGGTAGTTAAGCAAGGGAAATTAATTATTGAATGCTTTCAATAAAGTTAAACATTAAAATAAGTAAAATATTAAAATAATTTATTAGTTTAAAAGTAAGTAATTATTAAAATAATTATGTAAAATAAAAATTTAGAAAAATATTAAATTATTACCGATGAAATCGATTCCAAAAGCCCTATGCTGCCATCTGGTGGTAAAGCGATCGTAAGATCGATACGTCATTATTTTTTCACATTTTAGTAACTTTTTTCATCGTTATTTAGAGTCTTGAATGCTTTTCTTATACTGTTTTGTATGTTTAGAAATAAATTTGTCTATAATTTAAAAAAAAAATTTCTGCGAACAATAATTTTAAAATGGTGTTCCGGTTCGTGGATTTTTCCATTTTGAACCCTGGAATTTTTGATATAGATATGCTTATTTATATCAAAATCAAAAGTAATGTAAATTTATTTAGTAATAAATCAGCTGTAATAGCCAAAAGAGAATGATTAGCAAAAAATTTAGTAAAAAAAAACATTGCAGTAGTCACTGATTTTGGCCCCATCTTGAATTTAGTTCCTGCAATTTAACTGTAGATTTTATTGTTTACATCTGAAAAAATATGCGGATTTTACGGAGTCTACTATATATATCCATTGCTTATTTGCACGCTTTTTGTCTCAACATGTAACAGAAACGCCTTCACTAACAGGTGTTTCTGTTACATGTTGAGACAAAAAGCGTGCAAATAGACGTTCGTCTGACATTAGTCTTAAAGCTTAATATCTTGGCTAATTACTAACAATTTTTTTCGAAACTCATTATCAGCAATCCTTTTATACTTCTATGATGATAGGTACCTCAAGTGCCTCTCAACTCCCTTGTTGAGCAAAGTGAAATTTGTGTGTAATGGTAAAATGAGATTTTCTCAAAAACTATGTGAGCTAAGGTAATTGCTGCAGTTCTCCTGCTAGTTTAAATAAATTTCTACTACCACTAATTTTTTCATAATTTTAGTTTCAGTAGATTCGGAAATAGAGGAGAAGGGGACATATTTTTGCATTACATTTTCAATCTATAACTATGACTAAAGGGTCAATAGCCTTTATTACTTCAGCCAAATTTGAACTTTCCATGTTACATAGTTGACAAGACAAAGAGCTTTTGAGAGACAGAAACACAAGTGAACACACTTAAAATATTCTTGTGTATTTCTTTTTTAGATTTTTGAAGAGTAAAATTCATATTTCTTGTCTAAAACCCCAATTCTAAAAAATTGCTAATGCATTTATTTAGACATTAGCATGAAATAAAAATTTTACTTGGTGCAGGTTTATTTAAGTTCATTCAAATCTGTGTAATAAATTATACATATATATTTTTTCTATTTGCAAATTAAGTTAAACACATTGTTACTATCTAAATTATAAAGCATGTCAGTGAGTAATGCTGATACATATCTACAGTGGTAACAATTTAAGCAATTCATTTCTCCTTTTCTTTTAACAAATGGTACTTTTCGATTAGCCAGGAGCCAGTGTGTAAATATACAATATATGTATATATAACACTGGTGCCCGGCTAACCAAAAGTACCAAGATAATCATGACATATTTTCACTTTCACATCATCAAATAAGGTAAAAAATGAAATAAGTTATTTGAAAATTGTATTTCAATTTACTGATTTTTAAAGCACAATTCTTTTAAAAATCAATCTCCATCATATGCAGCTAGATTAACTCATTTGGACTTTTCCATACCAATAGAAGAAAATTTCAGTTATCAAGATTTTGTATATTACATCTAAAAAATCTTAAATTTGTGAATTAAACTTTCACAACTAATTCTGAAGCAAAAACTACTGATGTTTTAAATAATTTTTTACAAATTATTAAACCCAAAATATTTATTTCATGGTTAGTAATTGCTTGATATCCCTATATTTAATAATGAGTTATTTTTTATATGCTAAACATTTTGTAAATACAGTAGAACCTCTTTTAACCGAAATCCATTTTTAAAACTTTTTTTTTTACTAATCGCATTCCTTGTGTGCAAAATCCATTTTGAAAACTTTTTTTTTAAACTATCATATTCTTTGTGTGCAAGCGGTCCTTTCTGAACTACGAGCAGACTTAGATAAAATGTAAAACTGTCTGCGAACTCTAATAATTTCTTAAAAGTTTTCTGCAAAAAAACGCTGTGCCCCTCCCGAGTCCTATATCGCCGCTAACAGCAAAAATGAACAGTTATATGAGAGTGGAGTGCCACTAAAAGAAAAATATTATCCCCCCCCCCCATTTACAAGCATTATTAAAACCCAGTCAAGAAATGTACTATTGAATGGTATGCTTAATACAGACAACTAATGAATGAAAGAAAAGCTAATGAAAATGAAAATTATATATATATTTATTAAAATGTGAAATATTTTAATCATTAACTGATATAAAGATATCAATTTATGATTGCTCAACAAAACTGTTATTTTATTAATCTATAAAATAACTTAAATACGAATAAATGAATGTTAAAATAAAAAAGTTATTAGTCCATGAATGGAAGAGATGAACTCTTACTCATCAGTTTATCTACTGTTTTTGAGACAAACCATTCCTTAATATTGTGACTCTTTTTTAAAAACTTTTTTTTCTCCAGTTGAAAAATAATCTGCAGATCTTCTCAAGAGTCTGCGACGTGCATCTTACCAATTCTCCGCCCGCGGTCTTAATAATTTTTTTAGAAAGAAATTTATAAAATAAACAGACCTGCCAACCTTTGAAAATGAGAAATCGTAGCACATAAAATTAAAACTAATCTGGAGGTTGGTTTTTTGTGTTTCACAGCCATCTTTTGACATTCGTAAAATGAATAAGGTTTGTCTTTCAACTCAATATAGTAAATTTTTTCCTCTGAAAATTTTTATACAATATTTAAAGTTTCTTCTCGTTTTGCAGCATTTTTTTTTTTTTTTTTTTTTTTTTACATTTGTAAAAGGAGCCTGGTTCCAATTTTTTTTAGCCCAGTGCAGTAAATTTTGACGAAATTCTCGAATTTTTTTCCCGCGATCATTTCAGGATATTCACAATTCTTTCCCCACAATCGTAATTCACATTTTTCTATCACGATTCTTTGTTGAAATCTGCACTTTTTACCATGAACTTTTGACGAAATTCGCATTCCTTTGACAAATTTGTGTTTTTTTACCACGCAAAAATGGAATGCTTAATAATAATTCGTAAAGTGAAATGTTTAATAATAAATTGTACAATGTTTAAGGATGATAAATATTTAATAAATTAAAATACTTACTCTCTTAGACTTATTTAAAAATAACAGGGCTGCCACAGTCAACTATTTTTTTCTAAATTTTGCTTAGGTTCTTTTAATCATTATTTCTAAACAATAATAATATACAATTATTTTTAAATAATAGTAGAAGGAAAAAAAAACAGTTGCCAATGGCAGCCCAGTATTAGCTGAAATAAAAATGGTCACATACACAATAAGAGAGCAACACAATTCAGTTGGTTTGCGGTTTGCCGCTCCATTTATTGAAAAGTACAAATTATGTACATTAAAAATATGCAAGACTATTATTTAATAACATAATCACATTTTGCATACAAAGTTTTCCTCAGACAGTTTTGGGAGGCTGCTGAACACTGTCTGCTCTTTGGTTTAAAACATAGTCACATTACTCATCAAATTAGAATCTTTAATGCATCAAAATTATATGCAGGATTTGCAAGCTCGGTATAACTTCATCAAGAATCCAAGTCGACAAAATGGAATTGCTCCAAGCATCTTGCTTAATTTTTCCACCAGTTTTGATAATCAAAGGATGAAATTTTTAAGATACAAAAATTGATGCTTATGCAAACATAGTAAACAAATTAAATAAAATGTACCATTTTGCGTTACTTCTGGTTTCACAGTTTAAGGGGAAAAAATGTAATTTTTCTATTTTGGCATAAGTTTGGGGTTTCATGAGCATGAAAATTTACAATTTTCCAATTAGCATGTGTTCTGAAACTCCAAAAAGCTGAGAGAAATTTTAAGAAAAACAAAAGCCAAAATGTTGCTATTACAAGGTACTTTTTAGTGCTATATTATTAAATATATATAATTAATTAAATAGTACATGTTATTAAATATACAGAATTATTAGTGTGTGGCCCAAGTTCGTTATGTCTTAGATAAAAACTTTCTCTTTTTATAATAAAAAACATAATTTATCTATGACACAGAAAGATTTTTTAATTATATAAATTTCATTCATTTAATTAGTTTTAGGTATACACACCTCGATTTATCTTTCATAACGATTTTTGTAAATGATCCTCTGTTATGCTAGAACTTTCTCAAAGAGTATTCAAAACACTTTTGCGGTTTCAAAGTAAAAATATTCTATCACTGTTAAGTCTGAAGCTGTTAATGACTACGTGAAAAAGTTTAATTATATATGCATTGCTTGCTTTATAATTTGCTTAATAACACTCGCGTCTTGAGTCAGTCATAACTGATTAATTATAAACAATGAAGTTCATAGCAATAAATAGTCTAATTTGAGTCGATACAGCTCAAATCGATGAGTAATGTTGAGAATTTCTGAAAGAAGAAACAAGATTTTTGGAATACAGATAGTTATGGTCCAGCCGAATTTTCGACAAAACTCAGACTTTGGGCCAAAAACTAAAATGAATTTTCAGTCGATCACTAATAATTTTATTATGTTAAATAGCTTAATTTATTTTTTTAAATATTTATTTATTAATATTATATTTTATTATAATTATTATTTATTATTAATATTATTATTATATTTTTAACTTGTTCTCATAAATCAAGTTAAAACAGCAAAAACGAAAATACACCCGCTACACATATGTCTATGGCAAAATATACCCGCATGCAATGTGTTAATTTTAAATTGGAAACAATGCCACATTTACACATACATTCTACAAATCTGATCACATGGATATTGTTTATTGCTCAACCAATTATCTGGTATACATACGACCATAACCATTCTAATTAAATGTTTCTGTACTGTATATAATTATTGAACTACAATAAATAAAAGTTGTGTAAATTTATGGAACAAAATCAAAACAAGAAATAATATGCCTACTAAAATGAGTAAAGAAAATCTTCTATGTGCCCTTTTCCACACCACCTTACATTAAGACCAGAAAACTATTCATTGATGTTTATTAAAGGTCTTAAATGTTTGAGGTAGGGCACACAGGTGCGTTTTTTTTTACGTGGTATCGCCGGTAGCCATAATCCACAAATGAAAAAATAAATAAACTTCTGGAACCTTGAAAAAGAAAAAAAAAGTTTACACAACAACATCAAAACTTGGTTTTAATATTAAAAGACATCTTTGAATTTAAAACTTTGTTTTCTGTCTTTCATATTTGTTCATTGGCAATACCGAAAATTGCTTTGTCTGCTAAATTGCCACAGTATTTTTCTTTCACCTGCCTTAGGGTTTGATGATCTCTTCAAATATTTTTTAATAACTCTGATTCTTGGCCTCTCATTGAACTTTTTTTTTTTTTTTTTTTTGGACAAAGCATAATTGAAAGACATTCATCATTCTTCTTCATCAAATTTACTCTAGTTAGTTCGGTATTTCCAAGGTCATTGGATGTCTCCATTACTAATATATTGGAGCAGAGATGTTCACAGGCATTTTGCAACCATTCTATTCTTTATAGTTCCAATGATTACCAGTACAGATTTCATATATTACATTGGTTTGTTTCAAATAACAAATTTTTTCTGACGCCAATCTGGCAAAAACTTCGTTTCCAAATACCAGTTACATATATATTTTTTAATTCTTTTAAAAAGGAAATAACAATAAATAAATAAAAGTTTATTTAATAACTATAGAACAAAACAATTTATATAATTAAAGTAAATAAACAACGGTACTTCTTAGTTATCCCGTCGACCAAATTACTGTCGTCAAACTGTAAGATTAAATGCCAATAATGGCCAATAAAACCATTAATTTGATGTTTTATTTGTATTTTTATTAATGTTTTACTAATTTATTTGTTCTTTCGTTATTTAAAATAAAAATTATGTCAATGGGTATAATTTGGCGAGTGGTTTGGCAATTTATATAATTTGGCGAAATTGGTCGACGGGATAACTAAGTACAACAACAATAGCCGGGTTACCATATCAGGCAAAATACATCAGGCAATCATGACGAGATTTAAGTACCCTATTGAGTATAGGACATCCATGCCAGATTACCACCCTAAATAATTCATTATGGTTACATATGTAATGTATTCATTAGATTTCATATTGTTCATTACTTCTTTACAATATGAGAGGCAGGAGTTTGATTGGAAATTTTCAAGAAAATCTTACTAGCCTGATTTTTTTTTTTTTTTTTTTTATAAAAATCTGCAAAATGCAACATACAGTTGAAAATTGTTACAAAAAACATGCAATTGGAAAAATAGTTAATTATTATGTCTGAAATGCATATTCTTATTTTTTTCTTTAAAATTAAGAATATAGTATATACAAAAGAGGAAAATTTGGTTATAGGATAGAACTTAGTAGTACCATGTTTACATTTCAATAATCTGGAAAGTTGCAAAAGTAGAAAACTGGCAAAAAAAAAAAATAAATAAATAAATAAATAAAGTTTCTGAATATCTTCTATAGTGATTTCAGATTGTCTAAAAATTCAACTTGTCCCGTCAGAAAAAACATTCTCTAGAGGCGAGTAAAATAATGAATCGCCCAACTCTAGAGTAGAAATTAAGGGTTTAACATAAAAACAATTAAAAATTTATATACACAGTCTAACATGTTGTATGACAAGGAAATTTGTGAAAATGTAGCTTGTGTTTTCCAGAAAATTACTTTAAAACTAAATAAACACTCCTTGAGTATTTTAAATTCTTTTAATATTCTAATAATGTGCATAGAAACAAGACGATCTAGTTAAATAAAATATTTGTAGATGTCATGTTTAAAATAAAAATCTCACAAGGAGAAAAGCATTTAATATCCTAAGGGGAATATATATATATATATATACGATCTGTTATATTACACGAAAATGAAGAATTTTTACCAGTTTGAAAACATTTATTATAAATTCTTGAGGCATGAATTGATATCTTTTCGTTTAAAAGCTTATCCACCACCTTCACGCAGTTCATGATTTCGAAGCAATTTAAACTCTTTATTACCTCCTATTTCATGTCTATAAGTGCAACCATATGCGCTACAACTCATCATCATTTTGTAAAATAGTAGGATAAGCCAAAAAAATAATTATATAAATAATAAAGCCGAAAAATAATAATAAACAGATGCAAAATACATAGAAAACAATGGTGAAGCACGCAAATGTTTTGCCAACCGTAAGTTGAGTTGTACTTTTTTATGCCTTCGTGACGTCACATACACATTATCTATACAGGGAGTTCATCTTATGTTAAGTCTATGGAGTTTCTCCGGGACCGTCGGAATGTGTTCATAATACCGGGGTGTTCACATTAGATAGTGTTCAGATAGAGAGAGTCCACTGTATATACAATTTTTTTTACTTGATGAAATTCGAATACGAAAAAAGTATTAAATTAAATTTCAGGAGGATAGCACGATACATCCATCTAACCGACATTCGCTATTTAATACTATCTCTGTTACCATAGCAACCTCCGTACCAGCATCCTTTTAAAGAATTAAAGGTCACATGATATCAGGACTTGACCTCTTAAAATTAATTTTTGATGCCAAAGATGACATAAAAATATTCCTGATAAATTTACTGCAGGGTGTATTTTTTAAGCAGTATTAAACGGGAATTAAATCTTTATACTGGGGAACCTTTTCTGGATAATTTAAGGTTATTTGATAGAAATTTTTACTTTCTTCTATCTTTACAAGAAGAAAGTATTGGATTCATGAAAATTTTCGAATTCCGGTTTTCGACGGATTTACACGTTTTAGGGGTCAGAGATTTCAAAAAACATGTTTTTACAAAATGTCTGTCTGTGACTCTGTGAGTCTGTCTGTCTGTCTGTCTGTGTGTATGTGACACAAATTTTGTGGGCGCTCTATCTCAAGAACTAATGCACGGAATTTAACAAAAATTCATATTCAGTTAGAACCTGATACAAATTGATGCTGATTAGTTTTTGGTGCAAATCGCTCGACAGGTGGCGCTGCTATGCTGCCTTTTTTACGATTTCCACAATGGCTCTATCTCAAGAACTAACGCACGGATTTTCATGAAACTTCAGATTCAGTTAGTCCTTAACATGAATAGACAATTTAGAGATTTTGGTGCAAATCGCTCAACAGGTGGCGCTGCTATGCTGCCTTTTTTACGATTTCCGAAATGGCTCTATCTCAAGAACTAATGCACGGATTTTCATGAAACTTCAGAGTCAGTTAGTACTTGATATGACTTGATGCTGATTACGTGTTGGTGTAAATCGCTCAACAGGTGGCGCTGCTATGCTGGATTTTTTACGATTTCCGCAATGGCTTTATCTCAAGAACTAATGCACGGATTTTCATGAAACTTCAGATTCAGTTAGTCCTTGACATGAATAGACAATTTAGAGATTTTGGTGCAAATCGCTCAACAGGTGGCGCTGCTATGCTGCCTTTTTTACGATTTCCGAAATGGCTCTGTCTCAAGAACTAATGCACGGATTTTCATGAAACTTCAGAGTCAGTTAGTACTTGATATGACTTGATGCTGATTACGTGTTGGTGTAAATCGTTCAACAGGTGGCGCTGCTATGCTGGATTTTTTACGATTTCCGCAATGGCTCTATCTCAAGAACTAATGCACGGATTTTCATGAAACTTCAGATTCAGTTAGTCCTTGACATGAATAGACATTTTATATATTTTGGTGTAAATCGCTCAACAGGTGGCGCTGCTATTGGGCATTTTTTGCAATTTCCGCAATAGCTCTATCTCAAGAACTAATGCTTGGATTTTCAACAAACTTCAGATTCAGGTATACCATGATATGAATTAGTGCTGTTTATGTTTTGGTGTAAATCGCGCAACAGGTGGCGCTGCTATGCTGCATTTTTCAGAATTTCCGCCACAGCTGTATCTCAATAACTAATGCATGAATTTTCATCAAACTTCAGATTCAGGTATACCATGATATCAATTAGTGCTGTTTATGTTTTGGTGTAAATCGCTCAACAGGTGGCGCTGCTATACTACATTTTTCAGAATTTCCGCTATAGCTCTATACAAGAACTAATGCACGAATTTTCACCAAACTTCAAATTCAGATATATTGTGATATGAATTGGTACTATTTAAACGATTTAATTGACGTGACTTATATAGAAGAAAGTTTTGTGATGGCCACAACATACTAGTTTATTTTGTGTTTATGTGTGTCTAGTTTGTTTCAAATTGATATTTGAAACAAGTACTTAAAGAGATCTTTACGCAAATTTTTACATCGTATAACAATTTGAAATGACAATTAATACCTATGAGTTTTGAGTATCATAGTTAAAAAAAAAAAAAAAAAAAAAAAAAAAAAAAAAAATCATCAAAATTCAAATGGAACATATTTTTATATATTTTTTACCTTTTTATAAATACATTTGCAAACTGTTAAGGCAAGAATTCCTTAGATCCCGCACGAACTAAACTACATTAGACAAATTCTGAAACGGTAGAATACTTTTTTAAATAATGATTTACAGTATATGTTCCTTCGAGTTTTCTTTGAATAGTAACGGAAGCGATTATTATTTTATGTTGAAAAATCACCCGATAATACAGACAGTCGTAATTTTCACAAATAGTTACAGCAGAAACCAAAAGCTGACTTTTTTTTTTTTTTTTTTTTTTTTTTTTTGTCACACTATGACTCTCAGGTGGCCGTCACTCTTCATGGAAGATCAATTTCGTTTTAGCAACATTGATAATAATAATAATAATAATAAAATTACATGTTTTGCTTGCGAAATTGCGTACACAGTCAGTTACAATTGTCACAAATAGTCAAACTCACAGTAGAGACCAAAACGGGACTTTTTTTTTTTTTTTTTTTTTTTGTCGCACTATGACTCTCAGGTGACCGTCACTCTTTACGGAAGATCAATTTCGTTTTAGTAACATTGATAATAATTAAAAAAATATATATATATTTATATGTTTTGTTTGTGAAATTGCGTGCGCAGTCAGTCACAATTGTCACAAATAGTCAAACTCACAGCAGAGACCAAAAGGCGACTTTTTTTTTCGTGACAGGTGACCTTCACTCGTCATGGGAGATTAATTTCGTTTTTAATAACATTGATAATAATTAAAAAAGCAGTTATCCGCTTTTTGCGAAATTGCGTATTACATTTTTTAAAATTTCTTGCAGAGTGTATAGTTTAGCTACTGCCATTTTTTTTTTTAAACATTGCAATCGATTCATTATTTCCCGAGAAAATGGTACTTCGACATCAGCTGTTTACCACAGGATTTCGCAACTGTCATCCTTTAAAATATCAGCTGAAACTAGTAATTCTTCATTAATCAAACCAATTTCGATCCCTTTAACCCTTTCAGGAGCAATTTACTTCTTTTCGTAAAATGCTGAAATGATCGAATGACTTCAGAATTTACCAACAAATATATTTAAAAATAGGTAAAAACTTTTCTTCACATATTTAATAAAAAGAAAATTTTCATTCCAAAATTCTGGTGCCAAGTTGAATTTAGTATTGAAATTAAATGGTCCAAAAAATGAAGCTTCGCCTATTATGGTGTTAAGCGCACGATAAATATCAAACATGACTACATTCAAATTCATGTAATAGGTTATTTATTAAAAATATTGATTAACAGCATCAAAATACAGAGAGTGAGAAAGAAAAAATTAAGGGATTTTATATTTCAGACGATATAAGTTATTTCGCGAGAAAAAAATAAGAGTATTTTGAAGAATATTTCTAAACACTTTTTGATAATTTTCTATCTTTTTTTTTTCTCTTTCAAAACAAGTCATTAATGAAGAAAAAGATAAATCAAATTCTTTATTAATGAGAAAAAAAAATCTGCTCAGTTAAAAATAAAAAAAAAATGAATCAAGGTGTTTTCATAGAGGCTTTTGAACGAACTTTTGCATTAGGAAAAAAATCCATTATAAGCATTGCTTCTTTATATTATGCATTCGGTAAATAATTCAAAAGAAACGTTTTTAATAGAAATAGAATAAGAAGCTGCGAATGTTTGCATGCAGATTTTTCTAATTCGTTATTATTATTTGCCTCGCTTCTACTTGCTTGCCTTCTACTTTTTTTTTTTTTTTTTTGTGCTACATTTCTAACGTGATAAAGTTTCTTTAATAAAGAAAAGCTTATGATTAAAAAAAAAAAAATCTGTAAACAACAAAGTGGAAAGGTCTGACATTTTAAATTTCAACATTTGAAATTTTCGTTTTACTACAAATGTACAGTTGGCAAAGAAAACAAGTCTGAAATCGTACGTCAAACGTGGCAAATAAGGTGCGTTCATACTATAGCTAGTTTTATAAATATTCAGATTTTGGTGCATAAGCTGTTGCACTCTTATGCTAAAATGCATGAATACAAAATTTATTACGATTATATATATTAGATTCAGTAATCCGGATATAATAGGACTCCACCTAAAATAGGACGTCATCAGCATGGCAACCTAGAATCATAACCTATCATGTGTTAACATTGAATTAATTATGTATGATAGGATTTAATAGAATGAAGAAAACTTTTAGCAGTATTTTTTAAAGTTTTGATTCAATTTTCATAAAATTTGAAATGACTCGACAAAATTCTGTAACGATTACACATATTAAATTTTAAACTATTCGGTTGGGCACTTTTTGCGCTGTTATATGCGGACAGGCTGAAAGACAGATCAGACTTCGACTATACCCAACAAAAAAAGAAATAGAGGGCCATCAGCAGGAAAAAAAGAAGGCAGCCAGCACTGCCATCAGTGGTAAAGTGCCATTACATAAACCAGTACAAAAGTGTCCGTGCGGAATACAACTAGCCCCATCAGTGATGGCCAACAGCTGGCCAGCATTGGTATGCCATCACATTACTTCAATCCGGCACTTTTCCAGCAGTATAGTGGCACCTATCCTACTGCTATTCCTTTGCTGGGCCAGCACTTTATCCAGCACCATCACTTATCCCGCAGTGTTTATACAGTGGTAATCCATCAGGCACCATTCTTTAACATTTTGCACCAAAGTTGAAAAGTGTTTATGACTTCGGTTTGTCTGTCCACGCTCTAACTCTCGTAAATATGCTCAGATCGTTCTGAAATTTTTGGACGTTAATGACCACTATCATGACACGTTCCCTATTTCAAATTAAGTTTGTAGCATAATTAGTTCATTTACAGGGACAGTCAAAAGTTCTCCGTTACATTACGGCCAATGGGAAAAACATAGTAAAATTAATATTCATTTATGGTCCACTACAATATGCACTTCGGTTTGTCTGTCCATCTGGCCATCTCTCCACGCTCTAACTCCCGTAAATATACTCGGATCGTTCTGAAATTTTTGGATGTTAGTGACCTCTACCATAGCACGTTCCCTATTTCAAATGAAGTTTGTAGCATAATTAGTTCATTTACAGAGACAGTCAAAAGTTTTCCGTTACATTACGGCCTATGGGAAAAATCGTTTCAAATGATTTTTAATGGTGTTACATTCTTTCAAGCATAGTAAAATTGATATTAATTTATGAAGTCCTCTAAAATATGCATTCTGTTGAATATGCGGTACAAAGAATAGTTATTGTTCATTTACAGGGCCACACAAAAGAATTCCGTTCATAATGGTATAGGGGGGATTGTTTGCGGTGTATTTGAAAAGATTTCAGATACTATATTGTATCTGAATTCTGTATATTAGTAATGATTGCTCGAAATGCATTTTTAATTATGATATGTTCTTTTTTCATTATATTTATGCATACTATAAAGTGCGTATAAATGCTATAGTTCATATACAGGGCTACAGAAATGAATTCGTAAAGGTTACTGAGTATGAGCATAAATTGCTTAAAGGTGGGTTTTAAAGGAGTTATGCATTTTTACGCTGAACTGAATTTAGTTTACTAAGAAATATTTGTGGAATATACATAAAATGATATACAGGGCCACGCAAAGTGTTGGATACATGGCCGTCTATGGGTGAAAATTTCTGGAAATGTAATTTAAGTAGTTTTGAGAGTGTTTTAGTTTGAATTAAATTTTAGCTAAATGGTGGCATGTAATAAAGGTACTAGGTAAACTACAGGGCTATACAAAAGTATTCAAGTATGTTTCCATCTATTAGTATAAATTGCTGAAAGATGAATTTCAACCTGTTATGCATTTTCTGGCTAAACTAAATTTTCCCATTATATAGTATATGTATCAACCTACAGGTCAAATACAGGGCTGTTCCAAAGAATTGGAATACATATCTGGCTATGGACGGTAACTATTGAAATCAGTTTTTCAAATGTTTATGCGTTTTATGAAACTTTTACTTAGTTATCTTATTTACCTAAATAACGGAGTTTGTTAAAGCATTCAGAAAGTGTTGGAAAGTGTTTCATAATCTATGCTTAACGGATGATTTTTCTTTCTTTTTTTAGTATGAGCAGACATCTATCCAGCTGTGTTTATAAAGCGGTAGGCCATCATCCAGTGTATGTGCTGCTGGATTGCGATGAATTCCGAAATACTACTCAATGTCGTCGATATTCGCAACGCCACCTAGCGTAAGGGCTCCCAAGCAATAATACTGCAAATGTTATTGCACTTCCATGATGTGGTGGGCCAGCGCATGTGATAAAACGGAGGCCGATCAGAATTTTATCTGATGATTTCCAATAGCAAAGTTGGCTGAAGCTTTCCAGCAGGTGTCATGCAGTGGCAGACCATTAGCCAGCACTTCTTCATCATTGCCAGCACATATATCGCTGCAGGCCAGCAGATTCATCTTTTCTGGGTAGGTGCTACGTATTTACGTAATTAGAACTCACCTAAAAGGAGGACACCAGGTACATTTTAATCAGCGAATTATCCCATGAAAAAAATTATACAGGGTGTATCTAAACTCTTGGGCAAAACTCTAAGGGGTGGTAGTACACATCAAGAGAAACAATATTAAATAGGAAACTAAGAGTTCCAAACGTCTTCCGAAGGAGATAGGCTCCATTAAAGTTTAGGGTCCAAAATTTCAGATGATTTTATAATCATTTGAAATTATAATCAAAAACGGTAAAATTGGTCGATTCATTTGCAGTTTTTTTCTAGAACTATTATTTATGTCAGTATTTTCTTGAAAATAAATTTTTAAGGTAAAGTTTTAAAAATGATGATAGAGGGCGCTTTAGACTTTGGAGTTACGAACAACTATTTTTTACCATTATTTTTTATATCTCATTAAATGCTTTAAAAAACGAAGTTTGTTCAGGATCATCTTTGTTCTGTTTTCTTGAACTGTATTCAAGAGTTGAAATTTGAACCCAACGTACTGAACACAGTTCAGTTTGCGCTACTTAACCACTCCCAAAGATTCAGATTTTGAGCTCAAAATTTAAGTTTAAGTCTAAGCTTTTGAGAGCATTTAATGAGATACAAAAAATTACGGTAAAAAATAGTTGTTCGTTACTCCAAAGTCTAAAGCGCCCTTTATCAGCATTTTTTAACTTTATCTTTAAAATTTATTTTCAAGAAAATACTGACATAAAGAATAGTTTTAGTGAAAACCGCAAACGAATCGACTAAATTTTCCGTTTTTTATAATCATTTGAAATTATGGACCCTAAACTTTAATGGCGCCTATCTCCTTCGGAAGACGTTTGGGACCCTTAGTTTCCTATTTAATATTGTTTGTCTTGATGTGCACTATATCACCCCTTAAATTTTTGCCCCAGAGTTTAGATATACCCTGTGTATAGACATTCGACTAGAAGTTGCCTTCTTTCAATTTATCTTATAAAAGGGCTTAGGAGTCATCTTCATACTGAAATTGCGCTAAACTGAAATTTTCAATATGAACAATTGATTTTGACATCTTATTTGTTTTTTTCGGTAAAAACTGGAAATTTCATTCTGTCACATAGTTTCGGAATTATAAAGGTTTAAAGTGTCGAACTCTTAATGTTAAATTCTTTAATAATCGTTGCAAAACAGATTGCAATACGTGTTTTTAAACATAACTCAAAAACTACTGAGTAGAATCAGCTGCTATTTTGGATTCGCATATTTGAAGCATTTGGAAATTGATATATATTAAAAAAAATTTGTCGCAATGTATGTTTCAATGAACATTAAAATGTATATTTTTTTCGAAATTATTTATCGAAATTAGTATTAGTTTTAATCTATAAGTTTTGAAGCAGAAATCGATTTGTAGAAGCTTTAAACATACAAATTCAAATTACAGTTCGTTCCGCCAAATCGTTTTTGAGTTACGCTTTAAAAACTACCTAAATTGCAATCCTGTATTTCTACGATTGCAACGGAGCATATATAAAGCTTGAAACGTCTACTGTAATTTATTTTATTATTTAATATTAATGTGTTATTTTTTAGTTTCATTAAATGACTGTTTTTAATGCCTTTTTAATTTAAAGATTTAAAAGGAATTTATCATTGGGAGTTCGAAACTTTAAATCTTCATAATTCTTAAATTAACTGAATGATTTCTGGTTTAGCATCCTCAGGTGCTATCACACACGCATCTGGCGAGATCTAACGATATCGCATGCGTTATCAGCACTCTGCGCTCTCTATAGGAACATGCGCAGTCATCTTTCTCTTCAAATGGCGGAATTATTACAGCAATGCCAGTTTCATTTGTGCGACCCTTATAGATTGAAAGATGGCATAATTTTCAGGCGAATTGTTTGGCATAATTTTCAGGCGAATTGTTAAATCCGTTTTTCTAAGCAAAATTTGTGATAAAAATGCATGAAAGTATTCTCAATCTCTCTTTCTCTTTCTTTTATTTTTCTTTGACCGACTGTACATAATTTCCTTTGAAATAAACATGTCCGACAAAGATTCTGAAAAAAATATTATAAAGTACAAACGTGTCTGTCAAAAAAGTTAAGCTCAAAATTAACACTAGATTTGACATACGTTACTGCTTTCATCGCATATGTATCGGCTTCTAAGTGTTACATATTTTAAATCTTTATTCCATCTAATAGCATAAAGGATGTACTTTCAAATAAAGACTGGTTGATAACTAATTTAAATTACCAATCTTTGGTATTTTTTTAACAATATACTTTTTTAATTAACGACGCGAAAAGTTTTAATCTACCAAAGTATCACATAAAATATATATTTGCTACAATAATGTAAAGCCATATTTTCAGTTAAATGAATAAATATACGAAACTAAGGAGAAAGTCTCATTATTATAACAACTTGTCATTTTTATCGCCCAAGCTTGGCGAGAGCATCTCCTTCTGGTAATAATAACAGAGATACATTCGTTATTTGATGAAAATATGACCATTAAATCGATAGCTCAAATTTCTAGTTTCTCACGCACATTTGTATGTTTATTTATTTAACTGAAAGAGAATGGGTACACTTTGAACTATTTTATTTTATTTGAATAAATTTAAACATCTATTATTATGTATTATAAAATGCGAATGGAAATTTCGTTCCAGCTGCTTATAGCTTGAGTTCCGCAGATGGATTTTTATATGACTTGCACCGTCAGTTATATAAATTTTCAGGGAAGGTTTTAGTGTATTGCATATCGTCCTACATTGCTTAGTTATATAATTAGGGGAGAAATTTTTGTAATCTGGTGAACCCCGTCTTTTAATAAAGTTGTACTGGATGAATTTTGGTGTAACTTGCTCTATTAGTCAGATAATTTTCCCGGGATGGTTTCAGTATCCTATATGTAATTCTATTGTTCTTTATTAAATCGTACTGCAATTGAACAACTAAAAATTTTTGTCCATAATAGCCAAAATTTTGTCTTACGCATTAGCAAATATTATAGCGCAATGGCGTTCATATCGTTTTCGGCAATGCAGAAAGACAACATTTTAGGAGAAGATCCATACTGCATTAAAGCACAAAGTAATCTATATATTCCGCTTAATTCAAGGTTCGTTTGAAGGAAACGACTAGCGTAGCGGGCGAGGCCTGCTAGGAATATGATATATTATTAAACAACTTTGTGAAAATAGTTAAGTTTTAATGATTTAATGATATAGTTAAAACAAGAAAGAAAATTCATGCTTTAAGCATTGATTATGATACACTTTCCAACACTTCCTGAATGCTTTAACAGAACTTCGTTATTTAGGGAAATAAGGTATATAAGAAAACTAAGTAAACATTTTAGAAAACACATAAAACATTTGAAAAACTGATTTCAGCAGTTACCGTCCATAGCCAATTATGTATTCCAATTCGTTTGAATAGCCCTGCATTTGATCTGTAGGTTGATATATATGCTATATAATGGGGAAATTTAGTTTAGCAAGAAAATGCGTAACAGGTTGAAATTTCTCTTTCAGCAATTTATACTAATAGATGGAAACGTACTTGAATACTTTTGTACTTCCCCGTATTTTAGCTAGTACCTTTATTACGCGCCACTATTTAGCTAAAATTTAACTTAAACTAAAACACTCTTAAAAGTACTGTAATCACATTTCCTGAAATTATCATTTATAGAGTGCCATGTCTCCAATTCTTTGCGTGACCCTGTGTATCATTTTATCTATGTTCTACAAACATTTCTTAGTAAACCAAATGCAAATGCAGTAAAAACACATAACTCATTTAAAATCCACCTTTAAGCAATTTGCAGGCATACCCACTAACCATTAGAAATTCTTTTGTGTAGCCCTGTACATGAATTATAGCATTTATATAATATACTATGCCTACATATAGTGAAACATAAAAAACATAATTAAAAAGGCATTTCCAGCAATCATCGCTTCTGTACAGTACTTTGGAATATAGTATCTGAAATCTTCTGTGTGTCCCTGTAAATGTTACGCACTTCGTATTGTATATGAAATAAGTTATAGTGAACCTGAGCGACGTATATCAATTTCATTATACATGAAATAATTTAACATAATTAAAATACGCCGCAAACAATTTCCTCCACCCCTATATCATTATGTAACGGAATTCTTTTGAATGGCCCTGTAAATGAATAATAACTATCCTTTGCACCACATATTCTACATAATGCATATTTTAGTGCACGTGATAAATGCCTATCAATTTTATTATTTTTGAAAGCATGTAACATCATTAAAAATCATTTTTAACGATTTTTTCCCATAGGCCGTAATGTAACGGAAAACTTTTGACTGTCCCTGTAAATGAACAAACATGCTACTAACTTCATTTCAAATAGGGAACGTGCTATACTAAACATTAATAACATCCAAAAATTTCAGAGCAATCCGAGTATATTTACGAGAGTTAGAGCGCGGCAAGACGGACACACGTACAGACAAACCGAAGTCATAAACACTTTTCAACTTTGTTGGAAAGTGTTAAAAACGACTTAATCATGAAAAAATGCAATTTTTAAGGTAAAATTTGAAAAAATTAATTAAATAAAAAAATTGAGGAAATGTTAAAACCTCGCTTCTGTTATAATTTTGAACTTTTTGATAATTAGTAGTTTAAGGGGGGAAAAAATGTTATGACATTCGTTCACCTGCAAGAAAAGTAACATAATACAAAAATACTATATTTCACAGGAGAGGAAGAATAAGATTCGCATTATTTTACTTTAACTTAAAGTTACAGCCCATAGCTCTACACGTAAGGGGTCACATAAAAGTGCAGAAACCTCAAGAACCAAGACGTAGAAGAGATAGGAAGGATTAGGTAAATTTATCCTCACACATAATTTGTCCCCTTATGGTGAGACATAGTGACATATATCATAATCTAGCAGTTTTCCGGATAACTACACTTATGACGATTTTCTTGTACCAAGAAGCACCTAAATCAGGTGTGTTAGTGTAAAATAGAGTAATTGTAAATGCGCCATTCTGGAAGTCTCAAATAACAAATGCGCAATTCTGATTGGTAGAACTACCTTGTCCTCCAGCGAAATACAATGATTGTTTTGCTGATTACTATTTCTCTACACAAAATTATTTTTTCGCAATTGTGTCAGTTTCATGCGAGTGAGCGATATGTAAAAAATACTGTAAAATTGACTATTTAAGTATTGTTTATTTTTAATGAACTATTTATATTACTAAAAATCCTATGCTTAGTTTTATTAAATGCACCCTAAGGATCGCGCGAAAAATTCAGAGTGAATTGAAAAAGATTTATTGAAGTTTTGTCACTTAGAACATACTGAAATAATGAAAAAAAAAAACTGCCGGATCGGCCTACAGGCGCAGGTAGATTTCAAATTAAGTACTAATTTCACCAACAAAAACTAAATCAAGATTAGATATAAACCCAGTTTAACAATTTTATCTGGCCGTTTTTGACAAGTTTTTAATTTCATTTTCTTGTAAGAACTGATTTTATCAGAATCATAATAATACGACAATTTTTTCCTCAACCCCTTTTTTTGTTTAATTTGTTTTTGCTGTAAGAGTTGGCCTATCAAAAACTTGTCAATATAGAAGTCTTAGATAATATCAAGAAGATTTATAATAAATTTAAGCGGGTTTGATATCTTGTGAATTGACGGAGTTCGGAATTTTTTTCTTCTTCAACACCCCCTCCCCATTTTTGTGGTTATTATTATTATTATTATTTTTTTTTTTTTTTGGTAAAAATTGGTCCTATCAAAATGTTGTCAATATAAAAGTTGTAGATAGTATTAAGAAGATTTAAAATAAGTTTAAGTGATTTTGATATCTTGAGAATTGACGAAGTTATGAGTTTTTCTCACTAAAACTCTATTTTTTTTCACCCCTTGTGTCCATTTTTTGGCCCTTTTCCTAGAATTAATAATAACTTCAAACTGATTTGATATGTATTATAAGTAAGAAGTTATGGGTTTTTTCGGTTTTCACAAAACACATCGCTATTTCCATCCCCATTGTCCGATTTTGCTCATTAACGAACTTGAACGAGATTTTCTACCCCTTGATGTTAAGTATCAGTTTGGAAGAGATTTTTGCAGAATTATGTAAGTTATCGTGTCCCTGAAAAAGTGATCTATGTATATATATCTCTGTCTCTCTCTATATATATATAGATAGATAGATAGACATATATATAAAGTTTTGAACTGGGCGTGGTTTTGGGTTCTAGGGGTCATGTTCGGCGTAGATCTGTAAAATTTTTTCAGATATTCCAATATAGAAAAGAATGTAATAAGTAGTATTTGTTACAAAATCTACCTAAAATGCACGCTGAGAAAAATCATTTTAAATCTTGGAACCCAGAATCCTTTAAAGGTAAACAGGGAAGTAAAAAGCCCTTTTACGCATTTTTTAATTATTGGATCTTTAAGGCACTTGGTGAGAAAATCCTGCGGGTGCTTGCATCCATTCTAAGGAAAACTGTGGAAAATTGACACATTTTATTGCAAAATGAAGGGTACAGTCTCCCCTGTAGCTTAGTAACAACAGTAATCAAGTATGAAATAATTTACGAAATATTCGAACGCACTCTAGCATGTATGTAATTACTTTACTCCAACAGTCGGTAATCATTTAAGACTGAGAACGTATGGTTATACGGGTTCGTATATGTGTCCTGCATCGGCTGGGTTATGCAATTTTACACGAACTCGACATGACCAGCGGTTCAAGTCAAATCGGATTTACAATATTTTTTTTCATTGCGGGAAGGCTTCTGTTCGTTACGAGGTTAAATGTTTCCGGTTCGGACAGGTTTCGGGTTGAGGCTTGATTCTTACGAGTCGGATTCGGGTTGAGTAGATTTTTCAAAGAAAGTCCTGAATACGTAAGCGAACGTAGGTAATTACGTTCGCTTTACCTAAGTAAAAGCGAACGTAAGTAACTTTTACGTACGTTCGCTTTGAACGTACGTAACGTTACGTACGTTAAGAAAATTCACAAATTATTTTTCGTTATTTTAAAAGATTTTGTGGGAAGAAAAAATAAATTGCTAATCTAACCATTTTCTAAAAGTATTTCAGTTGCTTCCTAATAATTTCTCACTTTTTTTTTTTATATATCAGCTATTATTCCAGAAAATAGAAACCACATTCTTATTACCATAAAAATTCCTATCACTTCTTAAAAGAGAAGCTAAAATAAAAAGCTACAATAAAGGCTTTTCAAAACATTTTTGTAATACGAAGAAACAAAAGAAAATTCAATTTAAAAGATTATCTTGTTGAATTATTCACGCAGTAAATTTTAAAATAAACATTTTAACATAATAATAACCAATATTTATAATTGCTTGTGCAAAGCTTTCGTAATTTAATGCGATGACATTTTTTCTACGAAAAAAAAAAGAGGCATGTTTTTCCATAATAATTGTTGTTTTGAAGTGATAAAAATTTTTTTTGCATAAAAAAATAATGGTTTTAAGAAGTTTATGAACAAGAAAATTGATAGAGATATTACGAAATTTTCATTTCGCTATTATGAATTTTTGTTACACTATTAAAATATATGGGGCATTCTTACAATCTTTTGACTTTTGTGAAAAAAAATCTGGCGAAATTAAACTTGCAAAAATAACATTATAATCCGATAGACGAATGCCTTAATGATTCAAAATAAAGAAAAAATGGTCAGCAGCGATTTTTTTTTTTTTTATTTAACTGAGGTTTAAGTTAAACTTACGAGTTTAATTTTCCTTACCATTTTACCACTATCACTTTTTATTTTCTTCTAAATTTTTTCTTATAATGAATTTGCATAGTACCCACAAGACATTCAAATAAGAAATAATGAAAATGTAGTACTTTTAATATAGAATTTTTGTATAACATTGTCTTAAAGGGGAAAGAAGGGACAGTAAGGTAAAAAAAGGGGATGGTATAGAAAAAAAGGGACGAAATGAGACAAAAAGAGACGGTAAGGAAACTTACCACCTATTTTTAGGCAAATCACGTTAAGACTATGTGATAGCCATAATGTTCATTGATTTTTAGAAATAGTTGTTAACATTGGATTAAATTAAATTATTTTTTTAATTTACCTCGAAAAGTGCAGGAATAACCTTGGGGGCGTTAAGACTACCAATAAAGCCACGATCTTGAAATTGATATTTAAATGCTGATTTAAATTCTGCAGTAAATTTCCTGTCAAAAAATTTTAGACATTCTTTCGATAACTTACTTCTGCATGAGAAAAAACTTGAAAAAAATTTTGTGGTTTCATCTGAAGGGATTTTCTGTATAAGTATAGCAAGAGGGACGGTAAGGATGAAAAACCCAGGGACAGAGTTCAAAAAATAATATCAACCGTAAAAATGTGTGCAGGTTAATTTTTTGCTACATATTTATATAAAACAATTGTCCCAGTTTCGGAAAAAAATTACATCGAATTACTTTTATTGAAACAATTTTATACAGACAGCACCAAACTTAAAAATCAGCATCAGGGACACGGGACGGTATAGGAGTTTTACAGGTATTTGGACCCCCAACATCATCCAAAACTTATTTATCACGTTAATATTGTTATGCAATCATGCAACGGGATGTTCCCCAGTATATGAAATAAAAAAAAAACACAAAAAAGTGTATTAAAATAAAAATTATTATTCAGGGACATGAAAGTCAAAAGATTGTGAGAATGCCCCATATATCTTATTTTAAAGCAAAAATATATCACTGAGATCGTACTAAAAATACACCCTGAATAATCTCCTAAATTCGTATTTTGACGATATGGTCATTAAAACATGAGATAACATTTTCGAAAGAAAAAAAAGAACATTGACAATGTAAGTCAAGCGTTCTGCGCTCAAGACCTGCCTTGGGCATTTTTTCGGTCAGTTAGAAAAATTGAATTCGTACGATAACTTTACATATCAGTGTGATTGAGTTAAAAAAAAAAAAAGCATATGTATATACCCATCTTTTAAAATGGAGTTACATTACAAGCGTCTTATTCTGTCTAGCTGTGTACGTGGCAGATCAGATGTTATTGGTAATAATGTGTAAATATGAAAGGCGGTTGTCAGCCCAGGTAGTTGAAACGGTAGAGCATTGACAATGTAAGCCAAAGATTCTGGGTTCAAATTCCGGTTTGTGAATTTTTTTGTTCAGTTGGAAAATTTGAATGTCATATCATGTTTCAACTTAAGATAAAAGTAATGTGTATAATTTCTTAAAAATACAGTGTTTTGTTAAACTTTGTGTAGAGAGCGACTTTTGGCTATAATTAACAATTTTCAGCATTAATATAGAATTATTCTTTGGTGTCAAACAATGCCATATCATTTTTGAACTTAAGATATAAGAAATGGATATAATTTCGTAAAAATACAGTGTTTTATTAAATTTTATGTAGAGAGCGACTTGAGGCTTAATTAACAAGTTTCAGCTTTGATTTAGAATCTGTTGTTGGTGCCAAACGGTAATGAACTATGGGTTTAAAATTTAACACTTGATTTATCATTGTATCTGAAAAACACAGTGACTTTTTTTACTCTCTTCTATCTTTACAAAAAGAAAGTATTGGATTCGTGAAAAATTCCGACTTCCAGTTTTCGATGGATTTATACGTTTTAGAAGGTCCGGAACACGATTTGATGGTTTTTAGAAAATGTTTGCCTGTCACTCTATCACAACGTCACTCTCTGAGTCTGTATGTGAGAAAAATTTTGTGAGCGCTCTATCTCAAGAACTAATGCACGGAATTTTACAAAATTTTCGATTCAGTTAGACCTTGATATAAACTGGTTCTGAGTACTGTTTGGTGTAAATCGCCTAACAGGTGGCGCTGCTGTGCTGTTTTTTTCACGATTTCCGCGATGGCTATATCTCAAGGACTAATGCACAGAATTTCATAAAACTTTAGATTCAGTTAGCCCTTGATATAATTTGTTTTTGATTACTTTTTGGTGAAAATCGCCCAATAGATGGCACTGCTACGATGCATTATTCATAATTATTGCAATTGCTCTATCTCAAGAACTAATGCACGTATTTTCATCAAACTTCAGATTCAGTTAGTCCCTGATATAAATTAGTGCTGTTTAGTTTTTGGTGTAAATCATCCAGCAGGTGGCGCTGCTGTGCTGTATTTTACACAATTTCCGCAATAGCTGTATCTCAAGAACTAATGCATGAATTTCCACCAAGCTTCAGATTCAGTCAATCCCTAGTATAAATTGGTCCTAATTAGTTTTTGGTGTAAATCGCTCAATAGGTGGCACTGCTATGTGGAATTTTTTACAATTCTCGCAATAGCTCTATCTCAAAAAATAATGCCCGGATTTTTTCTAAACTTCAGATTCAGCCAGACGTTGACATAAGTTTTTGCTGATTATGTTTTGGTATAAATCACCCAATAAGTGGCACTGACAGCAATAGTTTTCTGGATTTACACGATTTCAGCGATAGTCATACCTCAAGAACTTATGCACGGAATTTCATATATTTAAAATCCTCTAGAGGGGCATATATTGGCATTCAATTTTTACTGTGTCATAGCGAAATTTGAAGAATTAACGTGTATGAGATAGAAGATAGTTTTGGGATTGGCATATCCGACTAGTTTTATACTGCAAACGCGTCTTTGGAGACGCCAACTTGGTGATTTCACAGATACAACGACAGCTATAATGGAAGTCTTTTGAGGATAGCACTGGAGTGTTAAAGAAAATGTATATAAATAACTTCGTTAAAAACAGTGTTTTATTAAACTTTGTGTACAGAGCGACTTGTGGCTGTGATAGTAATGTATATAAATTCGTAAAAATCCAGCGTTTTATTAAACTTTGTGTACAGAGCGAATGGAGGCTATAATTAACAAGTTTTAACTTTGATTTAGAATCATCTATCGTTAGTGCCAAACGGTATCATAATATGTTCCAGTTTTAACACTTAATTTATCCTCGTATCTTAAAAATACATTGGTTTTTTTTTTACTGCAAAGGCGCGTTTGGAGACCTCAACTCTGTGATCTCACAGATACAGCGACAGCTATTACGTAAGTTTTTTGAGTGTAGTACTCGGGTGTTAAAGAAAATGTACATATAAATACCTTCATAAAAATATAATGTTTTATTAAAGTTTGTGTAGAGAGCGACTGTAGGCTATAATTTACAAGCTTTAACTTTAATATAGACTTTTTCACTGGCACCAAAGAGTGACATAAATTTTCACATGATTCATTAGGGGAGACCGGGGGAATGGCGACACCTTAAGGGAATTTAAATTTTTTCACCTCAAATTTTTTTTTATTTTTTAATAGTAAAAATTCCAAAGCTGAATCATTCTCTTTAGTATCTGTATAAATTTAACCGTAATCATAACTGTAAAGTAAGCACACATAAAAAAAATTCTTTCAACCCCTGTACAGTGGCGAGATTACCCAGAACACTGGGGTAATTCCGCCACTGTATCGGGGTATTGACGCCACTCTTTAATGACCTAGTAAATACATAAAATGGATACTAGGAGACGCGAGACGCATGACCTACTGAAAATATTTAGAATGCAATAATTTAGCAAAATAATAAATAATTACAATGTTCCTTAAACTAGATTTATTAATGTGCTAAGCTTACAATAACTCAAATTGAAAAAGTCGCTTTTTGCCATGGTGGAGGCATTACCCCGAGAGGACAATATACTGGAAATCACCCCAGCAAAGCTAAAAGAAGAACCGAACTTGTTCAACAAATTGCATCAAAATGTCGGTGAATGCATGTAGATTACGGGTAATATTATCTTAAGTACCTAATGTTACAATAAAAGGTACTTAACTCTATTCATTTGAAGCTCCAAAATAAGAAGCAACTAGATGAAAACTACATTTTTCACTAGAACAAACGAACGACATACAACAGAATCACTCTCACTGTAGGCACTGTTTCTATTGCTGGCCGCTATAGTGCAGGTGCATTCACCATCTCAAACTGCCGTTAGTTTTTTAACTAGGCGGGGTGGCGGCATAATCCAGAGTGGCGTCATTTCCCCCGTCTCCCCTACATGATTAAACACATTCATAAATAGTTTTTTTTCTTACATTATACAAGAAAGCTTCTGTTTATGATTTTTCAACTTTCACATTAGGATTAACTATTACTATTCTCGTGTGTCCTGTCTGTGCTTTGTACAAAATTTAACCTTTTTCATGTGATAGGTTATGTAAAAGGCTGTATATAACCTGCTTATTAAGTGGGTCGCGAATATTTTCAAATTAAAATGTTGCTCGCGTAATAATAAAATTTGTGAACCGCGAATCTAAACACAAAATGTTACATATAAGATTATGGATGTGATAAGCAGTTTTTTAAACTCCATTCATAACAATATTTTATTAAGTTTTAAAACACATTATCAAAAACATACAATTATATTTACATAAAATGAAAGGTTTAGTGCTTTTTTACTTGAGGTAAGAAAAAATTGAAACAAATTTCATGTATCAGTCTATTATAGAAAAAAAGTTAAGTTTTACATATGTTTTCAATGCAAAATTTTAGTGTCATCTTTAGAAAATGTACCAAACAACATTTTCATCAAAATATATCTTTTAGATAGGTATATTGAGATTTTCCATTGTATTTTATATGTATTCACGTTGTTTAATATTATATATAAACGTTTCATACAAAACCTCATAAAAGTACCCATTGTAAAATGCATTTTTTATTTTTGTAAAATAAATAACCTAATTTTTCAGATTTTTATTCCTCTCGCATGTATTAAGATTACACAAAATAAATATGTTTCACTAAATCGCAGTGACGCAAAAATAATTTTGAGATACTCGTGTATGGAGAAGACATCACCATTAATATATTAGCTCGAACGTCTACTCCTCAATTATCAAACGTGGTCTCCATAAATGTCAAGGCAATAATCAAACACGATTAATTTTTAAAATGTTTAAACGCATTTTAGAAAGCATATAGTTTATCGTATTTATCCGAAAACTCAATTAACACCATCGAACTACAAAGAGTTGTTATTAAGAACTTAATTGATATTTCTTCGAATTGTGCCTGGGGTTTTAAATTATTTTGCTGGTTTTGACCTGAAGGTTTTGAGTTTTTTCAAAGTATTTTAAGAATTTGTTTTCTGAAATTTCTCATTTTTTATAAAACAAAATCACTCTTAAAGAAAATTAAAGACTATTTTCTTCATTAATTAAAAATATCCTATTGCTTTGTAAAAGAGCAAAAAATAATAATTTTATAACTGTCTTTCAAAAGAATATTGAATTATAATAAAGTAAACATTTTTAAACTAAAAACACTGTTTTCTTTAAATTTTTCATCCAGTAAATTACTTTGGTTTACTTAGGAAGTTATAAGGATATTTTTCCTTTGAGTTGTACACTGTAAAAAAAAATCTGTAGTTCTACAGATGTAAAGTTACATGCTTACTAAACTTTCACCTGTAACTGTACGAAAAAAGCTGCAAATCTACAAAACTAGTTTTTGTAAAGCTACAAAAATCTGTAACTTTACAAATGAATCTGCTAAAATTTCAGTAATCTTACTAAACTTTTATTTGTAACCCTGGCTGCAGTTACATGAAAAGTTCTCGGAATCCCAGTTTCCGAAAAAATTCTTAGTAACCTTACAGATTTTTTGATTTTCGGCGCAAAAGTGTGTCTGTTACATGAAATTTTGTTGTTGCCGTTACATGAAAAGTTCTCGGAATCCAAGTTTCCTAGAAAAACTTTAGTAACTTCACAGATTTTTTTTTACAGTGTAACAGCTTGCAGTAAAGTCGCACAAAATCTAGTAATCTAATTTGACAATGACGAAAAAAAAAGTGTAATTTTACCTTATCCCACAAAAATGGAGTAATTTAGTTGCCATCATTACAGAAATATCATTAACATTAGAAAAAAATTATATCTAACTAAATTAAATTTCAAAATTCTAATATCACTTTTGACATATGCGGACCAGTACGGATAATTGGTATTTATTTCAACACAAAACGTTCCATAATTTAGGAGGAATAGATGTGAAACACAGTCAGTCGTTTCATAAATTTGTTTCATTAGGATTTTATAGATAGGGTATATATATATATATATATATACCTAAATTATGGAACGTTTGGTTGTGAAATAAACACCAATTATCTGTACTGGCCCGCATATGTCAAAAGTGATATTAGAATTTTGAAATTTAAATTTGTTAGATATGATTTTTTTCTAATGTTTTAATGATATTTCTGTAAGGATGGCAACTAAATTACACCATTTTTGTGGGAAAAGGTAAAATTATACTTTTTTTTGTCCTTGTCAAATTGAAATTGAAATTAACTTTTATTGACAGTCGATAGTGAAGACAATATTGTGATTAAATTACGTTTTTCAAGAAAATTTGAAAAATTATAAAAAAATTTTCACATTTCGATCATCAGAAATCAGTTTATTTTAGAAACCAAAAACGCCTCTCGTTTTCAAACAGACGTAACAAAATGTTTTTCTTTTCAATTTTAAGTTGAAAATGACATCAATAATGCGAAAATGATACCATTTATCTCTTTTTTTTTCTATCTCTTATCTAGAACAACAACAAACAAAATGTTGCCGCTAATAGAGAAATGCTAGAGAAATGTTTTAAAACAAATTAATATTTTAATAATATCACTTTAATATTTTACATTTAGTAATTTTAAAAGTGATTATGAAACCTTTGGAACCATTCGGATTTATGAAACGAATATATGAAATAATAATTGACTAACTCAATGCAAACAAAATAAAATAGTCCCCTTGGTTTTCTTTTTTAGTTTTAATGAGAAAATGACATCAATAATGCGAAAATGATATCATGTACTCTTTCCTCTCTTTCATTCACAGCAAGAAAAATAAATGTTGCCTCTGTTGGAGAAATGCCATTATGATTTAAAACAACTTAATATTTCAGTAACATTAATTTTTTTAATATTTTAAACTTAGGAATTTTAAAAGTTATTATAAGCCTTTTAGAACCATGCGAATATATCATCATAGACGTCACAGAAGACGTAGATGTAGAAGTAACGCCAGCTGAAACTAAAAAATAAAAAATAAATTTACTCGGGACTATTAAACAACAAAACGAAATTTTAAAATAATAATTAAATAATCGCGCGTTAGCAGCAGTAAATAAAAAAAATTACGTCATAAATCTTAAATTTACTCTTGAATACTAAAAAAAAGGAAGAAAATTTAAAATAATTAAATTATTACACACGAAGCGCATTTAATGATGTCAAATACATCATATGTAAAATGCCGAAATATTTAATATCGTCATACGTAAAATGCCTAAAATAATTAAATCATTACGCTTTATATAAACGATTATGAGGTCATATTTAAAACGCTGAAATAATAATTTTCCCAAACACTTTTAAGTTAAATAATATATTTGCACTTGAATCTTAAAAAAAAAAAAAAAACAACTATAAAATAATTTATTACACGCGAAAGTAAAAGTAACGCAGCTGGCAGAAAATGTTTATGTGTAATCACTTGATGCAGAATAAATACCAGTAAATGCAGGCACAAAATACTTTCGATTTATGTTGTGCAAATTCGATGAATATATATTAAAAAATTCGTATTTACATATTAATTAAAAAAAATTACATTTTAAAATAAAATGAAAAATGCACCAGGGTGCATTAAAATAGATAAAAGAATTCATGCATAACTTATACCTTTTCCTGACACTATCTAAAACTGGTCCAAAACATAAAATGTAAACGTAAAATTTCAAAACACATTGCTTTTCAATATCGTGGTTCTGAATGTAAGTCTCACGCAGACGGAGTTTTTTGAACTCGAACTCAATGGAAGAATATTGTCATGGCGTCATTATAAAATTCCAAAGAGCAGCGACATTTCTAACCTAACCATTTTATATAAACTGATTATCAAATGTGCAATTGATCTTACTTGTAAATTCCAAAAACAGCCGTCAGCTATCGCGACAGCGGTGGATGAGGCCAACCGAACAAATGTCCCATTTAAACGGAAAAGCGTGGCAATCCGTTTACAGAAGATAGTTGCCATCCGTTCGTGATAAATCATTCATTTATCAGCAACCAGGTAGTCTTTTTAAAACAGGATACATTACCATGTTTTTAGAAGCTTCGAAGTATTGGCGAGCAATAGCTCGCAGGGGGCAGAGCCCCCTAGTATATATATAAATATAATACCTTTAAAACAAATTGGGTCCCCAATTTGTCAAAGGGCATTAAACTCCCTGAGAGTTATATGAAAATATATTTTTTAAAAATGATTTTTGACGAAATGGCTGTAAGTTGGGAAAAAAGCCTTTTTTTTTTTTACCTTTTGAGAGCTCGAAAAAACAATTAGTCAATGCGAATTTTACTTTTCGATGGTAAAAGCTAAACCCAACACGTATACCCTTTTAAATATTTAAATAAGTAAAAAAAAAAAATTCCGTCGAATAGTTTCGGAGAAAAACGATTGCTCAGTCTGAAAAACAGGGTTTCGAGGAAAACAAGTTAATTTTTTACAATAACGTTACATTCAATGAGCAAAAAAGATTGCAAGGAACTGGAATATCACTAAACCGCTTTAGACATTGACATACTATCTACACACTTATCTACACACCTGAAGGATATAAAACAAAGAAAATCGGAAATTTTGATCCAAAAAAGTAGAACCTCATTTTAATGAATATAATCCTAATAGCACTTTGATCCAAAATGTAAAAGAATGCAACTCATATTATACAGTGTCGTCTCGTGATGCAAAAATTTGTCATATACAACACATTTTGAAGTCTATAGTCCTCATTTTGAGACGAATTGCAGGGCTCAAAAATCGGCCAGATTGACATCACATTGCACTCATGAAATGACGGTCACTTGAGAGTCGTAATGTATCTATGATCATTTATGACTTCGCATCTATTGGTGACATCACTACCTGTGCTCTTACGAAATTAACAACATGACTGGGCGTAAATGATTTTCTAATACTGCCGGTAAAGTAAGATTTATTTCCTTCCATTAACTATTACTATCTCTCCTTAAGCTCTGTAATCTCTATTAATTTGCGCGATAATTTGTCGGCTAACACACTGTGGACGAACTTAACGGTATCTTCATTTTCAATGACAAGTTGCTTAAGGGAGGATTGGATGCTATGCAAACTATGTCAGAATGCGGGGGATTAAGAGAATGAATTCCAAAGGCAAATTACGTATGCAATTTCGGATTAAAGCAAGTTTATTTTTAAAAAACTCTAACAAACACACTCATTTTCAAATATAGTTATTTAAAGAGGGGGTACATGCATTTATGCAAAGAATTTGCCGTTCTCTATGATTTTAATTTAAATTAAAAAAATAAAATCTATATGGCATTAATTCGAAATAGGGTTTTATTATCTGCTATATCGTTAAATATATTCTTTGCTTTAAACTGTCGCTGGAAAATAAACATTGAATCGAAAGCTACGTATTTGCGCTTTACGAAGAAATGTAATCTTATTCGATTATTAAAAAAATATGTGAAAAGCATTCTTTTAAAATTTCTGCAAGTAAAATAAGTGACATAATTAATAAAAGAAAAAAAAGAAAGAAATGTCAAATTTTACATTTGATTGGGAAAAGAGCATAAAATACATATCCAACAAAGGTACGTTTACCGTTTATTCCATCTAAAGCCACATCTCATGTTTTAAAAGAACTCCCCCCTTCCCCCCAACTTCCGAAGAACTATCGTAAACTCATTAAATTTCTGCATAGGAACAGCAAATGAAGTTATAAAATCTCATTTAAATCTTGTCAAAGAGAGAGAGAGAAGGGGGGGGGGGAAGAAAAAGAATAGAAAAGCAGGATATTCACCACCCAAAACGAAAACATGTTTCTCAGCGTATTCCAAGACTATGTGCAGATTCTCGTGTGAAAATTATTTGGACATCAAGAAAAAACAAACTTAGTTACAATTAATGAGGCGTGGATGTATTTATCTAATTACGATAGAAAAAGATCGATTTACTACCCAAAAGAGCAGAAAAATCTCTAAAATGTTGGCTCTGGGATAACCAGGAAAGTTTTGCTAAGGATTTTATAGTTATTGTTAAATTCTCTTATAACGGAAAACTTTAAATATAGAAATTAGGGAAAAAAATGTCAAAATTAACTCTCATTACTATCAGAAATATGTTTAATACATGTTTTCAAGAATGACATTCCATTACTTTACCCAAAGAATCTTCAGTGTGTAAAATCCATCAGGATAATTCTAGCAGTAATACGTCTAAGTCTACTGGTATATTTTTAGAAATTAAAAAGTAAAAATGAAACTGGTATTGAGGCTACCCTATTTAAATGAATACCACTAAAATCACTTATGTATTTTTCTGAATTTAGACTTTTAAAACAGCTCTTTATAAGCGGCATCCTAAAACATTAGATGGACTGTGGAAGATTGTGATCGAGATGTGGAACAAAATCAACCTTGATATTTTAAGAAAAATTCTTTTATCTTCTAAATCAAGATGTAAAATTATAGTTTAACAAAAAGGCTATCGGATTGAACAGATTAGAAAAAAATTCTTATGTATGTTTATAAATTTGTTTTTCCAAAATCGTTACAAAAAGTGTGAACACACTCTGTAGTTCCGATAGAAATTTACGATACACAAGCATTTACAATTTGCAATTTTAGACCTAAATTAAATTATTTCAAAAGTAATTTATAATGCACAACTTTAGACTTAAATAAAATTATTTCAAAAGCAATTTGTATTAGATAACTTTAGACCTAAATTAAATTATTTCAAAAGTAATTTATAATGCACAACTTTAGACTTAAATAAAATTATTTCAAAAGGAATATGTATTAGATAACTTTAGACTTAAATAAAAGTATTTCAAAAGCAATTTGTAATACACACCATTAGACAAATAAATTTATTTAAAAAACAATTTATAATATAGAATTTTAGAGACACATTTATTTCAAAAGTAATTTATAACAAACTTTTTCAGATCTAAATAAATTTAATCTAAAAGCAATTAATTATGTATATTATCGAATTAATTTAAAATAAATAAATAAATAAATAAAATGAAATATGCGTTTTCAGGCAAATTTATTTTAGCAATAATTTATATTATAAATTATTAGACTTAAATACAATTATTTCAAAAACAACTTTTATTAAACATTTTCAGGCGTAAATAAATTGATTTTATTTAAAAGATTATTCATATCACACTATTTTAGACAATTTCTTAGGTAACACAGGAAATTAAATTCTCTAGCCGTGGATAAGATCTAACCCCATGAATTAAAATTTTGCACTCGTCGCAACTCCAATCAGAAAAGATTAAAACATTGTCTGACTAGAGTAACCGAATTTTCTAAGCATTAAAATAAAATATTACGACAGAAATACTGTCTTCTAAAATAAAAAAAATATCATTAAGTAGAAGGTATATATCAAGAAATAACAACAAAAAAAATCTTAAAATTCAGACTTCGAAAAATCTTACTTCAAATCCTATCTCTTTGCAATCAGTCATGTTCCCATGGTAACTAAAATTTTACATTGTGAATTCTCGGCATGCTTCAAATTTAAGAGTTTAATTCAGTTACTCATAAAAAAAAGACATGGTTTTTTTTATGAACAAAGTGAAATTTCGCCAATAGAAATCATGTTATTTGGAATTTGAGTGTACAAGTAAATTATTAAAATAAGCGAAAAAAAAATGCATGATTACTTTATTACTCGGTACGTAGTTTAAGAAAATAAGAACTCATTTTCTAAGAATCTTTCTGTCTAAGAATTTCTTTTATCTTTCTTAGAATAATTTTTCTAAGATTTTTGGTTTGCATTTTTATAATAAAACACTCATTTTTTAAAATCATTGGTTGGAATCGTATTGGGTGAAATTTGGTAATGCAAGTGCAAGTATATATTAAACAAAGCCTTTCATAAAGGTGGGCTATTACGCGGTTCTAACAATTGCGAAAATAATCTTTTAGAGTAGTGATCTACGATTTTCAAGGATGTTAATAACAAATTAAAAATTGAATGTAGTGCAGTTTTTAAATACAAGAATATTTTTATGAATAAGTTATTGATTCATTAGATACAGAAGGTTGCCACCTATTACATTTTGAATTTAAGTGTATTTACTTGCTGATATTAGGTAGATTTCGTAGGAAAAGTTCTCCCCTATGTTGGAATTCCTGAAAAATTCTGAAAATCAAGATAAGTCTTTGTTTTTAATTAATAATTGTTAAGTTATAATAACACTAACATGATATCATTAAGTTTTTGCTCCAACTTGTTTTCAAGAATCTACAGAATCATGCCCATAATTTCCCCATACTTTTTAGGGATGTGGGATAGTTATGAACAGTTTTTTTTTTTTTTTTTTTTTTTTTTTTTAAGTGATTTCATACAAACCCTTCTTGCATTCGCATTTAGTTTTATTTAATTTCGTATCTGAGATCTGAAAAAGAAAAAAATAATGATAGAGAGATAGAAACAAAAATAATTTTTAATAAATAAGTCCATCGGTGGTGTGTTGATATAACATAAAACAACCTTTATTTTTAGTATAAATTTTCTTTTTAATTTATTTAAAATGCCACAAAGGTTGACATGTTTTTCGTATTTAAAACTTTATATTATTTGTCTTTGATTGAAAAATATTTTAATTTCAAGAAGTAAGAAGAAAATGGGAGAAAAAAAAAAGAGAGGTAATTTCCAAAAGGCTCTCATATTTTATTAAATGGAGAAAATGTTTCAAGAGTACTTAAATTCAATTCCTACATGATGCAAAACTTATATATTTCAAGTGTTTTAGAAGTTAATTATAAAAACGAAAATAAAAAATTATTTTCAATCTTTTTTTTCGTCTGATATTCCAGTTCAAATGCTACAAAAATATCAGTAAATAACACTGAATATTTTAAAGAAGCAAAATTTAAATAAAAAAGAAAGAAAGAAAGAATAAAAAAATTGAAGCTACATTTTTTACTTTATTTAAATTTACATTTTTTTTTTTTTTTTTTTCGGCTCGTATAATTTCGTAAAAAATAAATATATCTATATCTACATGTATATCTATCTATCTACCTCTCTCCATATATATGTATATGTCAAATCAATGCATAAATGTCATATGAATACATACATGTCTTTGGGGATTTAAAATTTTTTTAAAATAATAAATGTCCTCTATATTTAAAATTGAATTTAATGTCACTGTGCCTAAATGTGACGTGATTCCCCATAGATTTGTTCGCATTTAGGGTATATTTGACATTTAATAAATAAATATATATTTTTAATATACTAGGGGGCTCTGCCCCCTACGAGCTACGCTCGCCAACCCCCATTCCAACTCCCCAGATTCTAAAAGTAGGATAATTTCATCGGCTTTAAAAAGATTTAATTATAATTTTAAAAAACAGTGGCGATCTACCTGTAAACGGGTTTTCATTCATATTACTTTGATTGGAGATTTTTAAGGTGGAATCAGCGTCTGTTAAGGGATACAATGGCTGTTTTCGTCTTTGATTAAAAAAAAAAGTTAAGAATTTGAAATTAAGCTAATATAAAATGAATTAAGTAAACAGAGTCTTTGTCTCTCGGTTTTTTAAGAGCTCTATAAGAAAATTCTTTTAAATAACGCATTTGAAATATATCGTTTTATATCTGACGTAATTTTCACCAATGTTTTCTTTCTATTTTTAACATAAATATGAAGAAACTTTTGTTCTTAGAAAGGAAATATTATTTGCGCTGTCTTAGAATTCACGATAATAGTTGAAATAATTATCTCAAAATATGAAATAAATGTCTCGCGCAAATATATTTTTTAATTTAAACTGTTTTGCCAACTATCAATTATTTGGCCTTTTTGAGTATGACGTAAATTTCCTAAGTTTGCGACTTTTAACGCACAGTAATGGATTTATTATTTAAAAATTTTCTTTCTGTTTTAAAATTCATGTGTAACTATAGTTTTTTTGACGTAATTGTCAATATTTTCCTGATTTTTACGTAATTCAATAACGTAATTCTCATTTGAAAGTTTTTTTTTTCTGATTATAATAGCCAAGTGTAAATAAATTTTTAATTTGAAGGAAATATTATTCTTTGCGCTTTTTTAAAAATTGGCAACAGTTTAAAATAATACCCTTTTCTAAAAAATATAAAAAATATCTCTCGAAATGCTGCAAATTTGAATTTAAAATGGAGATAAATCCTCAAAAAATGAGTCAAATTAAAAAAATAAATGCAGTTTGCACACCGGGAACTTCTAAAGTTTTAAATGGTGTAAATATGTTTACATTCCTACGTATAGTTTTTTCTCAAATAATTTTTTATTCAAACGATTTTTATCAACTTTAACATTAAATATTTCTTAAAATAATTATTCGATTTAAAAACTGTCTGCATCAGCGTGTTTCTCAAACATTTCTCTATAATAGCACCAATTTTCGCATTTTTGTGTGAAACAGTTTTCTTAATATTAACGAAGAAATACCCCCAGTCACAAGAAATATGGATGTCGATCTAGGAGTATACCGGGAAGATCTACACAGATTTTTATTGGTCCATTTCCAAACTATTATTATTTTTTATGTATAGAAGGAATCCAACAATATACGATTGTCACATTTAGGCCCTTTTTGACAAATTTACGGTAGTTAAAACCCAAATGAGACGTCCTAAGTCCTAAAATGTGACAATTCGTTTTATACGTATCAATTCATCAAAAGTATTCATTTAACTGGTATAAATTTTTGAATTACTTAATAAAAAGGTGAAACATATAAAATTGAAAGTTGAAGTACTTAATATACTAATAACTGCTTTTAATAATAACTTAAATAATAATAAAAAAATAACATATTGATACATAATCTTGAATATGTTATAGTTAAATAATGAAAAGTTCAATATTCATACTACACACTTTTAACTTTGACCACGGATAAAACAAGGAGTAAATAAATTATTGATACAACAAGTTTTACGATACAACAAGTCTCTTGTTTTTCAGTTTCCTTAAAACTCATTTTTCCTTTTCATCTTCGGTGTAAACCTTATTTTTTTTTCTTTTTGGTTTCTGAATGTTATGGATCTAGAATATGCTGCACCTTTTCTTCTAGATTGTTTTAGCGACTGGCTTCGAGTTTTTATCCTATTTTGTTTTTGAAATGGCTATTTTTGCTTTTTTAGCCTTGATCGTTCACTCTTTTCCAAATTTTATCTCTCTGCTTGCTTTTTCATTTCATTGTCCTATTTTATTTTTTTCATATATTCTTCAGTTTAGAGTCCTGCATCGGATCGGGTTACCCGCTTCTACCCAAACCCGACCCGACCCACTTTCCCATTGCGGTTCGGGTTGACTTTAAATTTTTTGTTGCGGTTCGGGTCGGGTGGCTTCCATTTTTTCGAGTTCGTGTCGGTTTCGGGTTGGCTTTTTGACTCTTGCGGGTCGGGTTCGGGTTGACCCGATTTTTAAAAAATAATGTCCAAATTATTTTTTCACGTTAAAAGTCTATACAAACCACAGATCAAAGTTTCTTAAAAACAAAATGATACCTCTCCGTCTCCGTTTTGTCTAGTCATTTAGAATTCGTTTCTCGAAGTTAATATAAACATATGCTTTTTCAACTATTGGTATGATAAAGATTATAACGAACGCTTCTGCACAGGTGAGGCATTTCTGATGAATAGTTACCATTCTAATTCTTGATATTCCTAATGTTGTTATGACGAAAAACTAACTGCATGGAATACAGGAAGAAAAGAAAGATCATTTTAACGTTTTGCAGTGCATTGTATTTTTAAACTACTGTAGAAATATAATGCACTTTGTTATTTCGAAGAGTCGGAAAGAATGACTTATACTTCTAGAACTTCCGTTAAAAATGTATAATGTTGAAAATGTAAATGATATACGGGATGCGCTACATTAGAAGCAGGGATGCGGAGTCGGAGTCGGTGTGATTTTTTGGTGAAAAGAGTCGGAATGGGAGTCGGTAAAAATATGCCGACTCCGGCTCCGATTCCAAACTTTTTGTTGAACAGTTTCAAGTGAAATAAAAAATAAAACCAATTATGCTTAATTTTAAATTTATGAACTGAATTATTACTTTATTTTTTAACTCTATACATTAATAAATATTTAGTTATTTTTCAGTTTATTGACATGTAATGTGTAAATATAAGGCAAAAGGGCGGATGTGATATTTTCCCTGCATCAGTCATTAAATTGATTCATTTACTTACTTCTTCAGTTCATAAACGACACTATTGTACAATAATTAAATTAAAGTGAGTTTTGAAAGTTTTTTTTTTGTTTTTTTTTTTGTTTGTTATTGTTTTTTGTAAATTAAGTCCAACTCAATCCGAACCTCGTGTCTGTCCCACTACCCAACCCAATGAAGGAATCTATCTCAGACAAAAATAGAATTTTTAATTTAACCTCTGTCCATCCGTGTTCGGGTCGGGTCCTGAAATTTATATTTTAAGCCAATCCGAAGCGAACTGGAAAGAAACTTGAACTCTGAATCCGATCCGAAATGAAATAAAATCAAAATTTTATTGGAATAATGAAAAATAGTCATCGCTAACAGCAGTTTTATCTTTTGTGTAGGAAAAAGAATATATATTTACTTATTCGACTTATAAGTTAAACAATGTTGTGGACTTTCTTTTGAAAAATCGGGTCAACTCGACCCGAACCCGTAATAATAATTATCAGACTGGCCCACAACGAAAAACATTTAGCGCCAATTCGATCCGAACCCGTAATAATAATTATCAGACTGGCCCACAACGAAAAACATTTAGCGCCAATTCGATCCGAACCACCGTTCGAATCGGACCCTAACGAATGCAATAATCTACTTCAGATAACAATGGTTGTTTCACTTATCCTTTGCCCAACTTATACTGTCTTATTTTTCAGTATTTCAGATAAAAAAGAATGTGTGAAAAATATGAAATTGATTAATGCCACCATTACTACAATATCAGACAACTGAACTCATACAGAATTTTTCTCATTAAAACAAAAAACTGCAGTTTTCTAATTAAATATTTCTTACCCAAAACTTAGACGTTCTACTATTTCTAAGCCCCAACTAGAGTCTTTCCGAGCGCTGGGTTGCACCCGACTCGAATCTGAAATTTCTGCTGAAAGTCAACCCGAAACCCGACAAAAAGAATTCATCAACCAAATCCGAAAATGGAAAAAAAAAAGTCGTCAATCCGACCCTAATTGGAGACGAAAGAAAATTAGTTCATATTTTATAGAATAAACAATTATGAAAAAAGACTGCAATTTTATCTTTTTTGTATAAAAATGAACTTAAATACACTCATTAATATTCAAATATATAGATTTTTCATTTGAAAAATATTCAGTACATATTTTCTTTTAAAAAATCAGGTCAAATCAAAAGTGTCAAAACCTGACTCGAAGCATTTAAAGTCTATCTGGTTCCGGCTAAATTTGGTTTTCCTATCCGTTGGAGGACCGTAATTCTAACCGACTCACAGTGGGGCAGGAAGCCTCCAAAGTTGGCAATAAATAAAATTTACTTTGAGCAAAAAAGCACATCATACATTATTTTATAGACGTTATGTAGTAAAACTTAAAACTTTTACATAAGCTATATAGTAATTTAGTTATTAATTTCATATATCGTCTATACAAAAATAAGTTAAAAATAAGAAATTAAGATCGTTTTATAGATATTAAATATTTATAAATCATCCATAATATCGCATTAAAAATGCAAAAAAACTGGTGTTGCAAACACAATTAGTAATTTTAATGATTCTGAAGCACACCTTAAAGTGTATATCAGCGACTCGTTTTGAAGGAGTGAATCCCCCTTTATCAGCAAAATGTATGTACTACTATCAAGAGAGCAAAAGCAAAAACTGTTTCTGCTATCTTAGTAGTAGCACACACTTTTTGTCTGAGGAAGAAGCGTTCGTTCCTTCAAAACAAGTCGTTAGTATTGATTTTATAGTTTGTTTTAAAATTTTTAGAATATTTAATCCATACTATCATCTAGGTCATCATCACTGTCAATATCCGGATCACTCGATACATTGAGAGATGGAATTTTTAACAAATGTAGGCCTTTTCGTAGCTGATATCTTATCTTTTTCTTTCTTTTCATTTGTTTGCTAGTGATCACTGGATCCGAACTTAGAAGTAAAAAATTGAAAATATTAAATAATTTTATGAATTAATTCTATTATTTTTTTCTCAGCTGCACTTTCTAGAGTTGTAGTACTCTCCGTAAAGTCTTTTTTCCTTGCTTTTTGTGCTTCCTCAGTCATCTGTCCTACGGGCAACAAAGCCAAACTTATAATTTTCTGGTCCGTGAGTCAAATACTTGTGTAATGTTGGGGTATGTTGTACTATGGATACTTCAAGACAAAATATCTGGATGTATCATGCACAAATACAAAATGCATGCGCAAAGAACAAAATCGCGTAATCGTTTTGCTCATAATCCTTTTGATCGTTCAAAAAAACCTTTGAAACTGAATATGAGGCCGGCCACGTTTGCTTTTCAATACCGCTTCTGTTTGTTTTTCAAATCGAGGAAATGAAAGCGATTTATCAAGCCATTCCTTATTAATTCTAAAAAACTTTTCCTTGTCTCGACAGGCTTTTGCCCATCGGAATTTATATTGAAATTTAAAACATTTTATGTTATTTTTTAAGACTATAGAACTACTACGTGCGCAATTCTTTCCAATTCTGGAGCTCTTTTGCCAAAAATTCATATTGCTTTTGAAAAGTTTTTTTTCTTTCCAACTTTTCATGATATTCAGAAGCTTATTTCTGGTAATATATAATGTATTTAAATTCATCCCTTAAAAAAAAACAAAAAAAAAAAACAAAAACAATATGTAATCATGTTTATGTACGTACATTAACAAAAAATCGAGGGTGATTAACTATAAAAATGACCATACAATTAAAAAAGGGGCAAAAAAGAGCAAAATTTTCTGACATATTTACCATACTAAAACTCAAACCTAGCAGAAAAACTTATAGTTGATTTTTTACCCGCTTTAACTCATAACTAAAACTTTCAATGTTTATAAACACTGTTAATTTTTTTTTATAAATTTCACTACTATATAAACTATACTACTATATACTAAGCGTCACTTTATCTATAAAAATCATATTAAAAACAATTAAAAGCTAATGTATTTTTGTTACAGACCTGAAGTTGAATATTCCATAGTCAAAAAATATTATTTTAAATTTATTACAGCGTAATTAACAAACGAAAGTTGAAACAAAATTATTGAATTTTTTTTTCTTTATTATCATCGTGCGATATGCAGTTTTAATGACGTGATATGCTTGTTTTAATGACGACCAAGATAACTTTGCACACTTTTTAATACTAGGCAGATGTTTACTGACATCTGCTCTATTAAAGTGACGTATGTCGGTAGTTCAAAATAGAATTTCATTTTTTCGATTTTTTGCCAGATTTGAAGGCTTCTTGCCCCATTGTGCCACTGTAGAAAAAACAATTATTTCATGAATTTGGAGAGGAACGTGAAGAAACTCATTTCATGCCTCAGAATCTCAGGATTTTTCTTTTCTTTTTTTTTTTTTGTTTTTTTTGTTTTTTTTTTTTGTTTTTTGTTTTTTGTAATGTATGCTTTTAAAAATTTTCCTATTTTCTCACTTTTTTCATGATTATTCCTTATTCGTCGATTTTTTACCCCCTCAAATACAAAATTAGTGGCAGAACTCAGTATAATCTTACTCTAACTCAATATAAACCTTTAATGAATATAATCTTAATTAGAAATCAACTGAAAATTCAGTTTCATTTTCAACTCAACATCTGAGTTTAGCCAAAAATTCGTTTTCGGCGAAAATGCTGCAGAAAATTCGGTTGGACCGAAACTATCTGTATTCCAAAATTCTCGTATTTTCCTTAGGAAATTTTCCACATGACTCATTGATCTGAGCTGTATTGACTCACATGAGACACTCTTAATTTATTGCTATGGACTTCACTGTTTATAATTATCAGACACGACTGACTTAAGATGTGAGTGCAAATTAAAAAAATCCCTGCCGGCCCGGCCTACAGGCAGAGGTAGATTTCGAAGTTAAGTATACTAATTTCACCAACAAAAACTAAATCATTATTAGATATAAATCCACTTTAACAGTTTTATCTGTCTGCTTTTAACGAGTTTTTATTTCCTTTTTATAAAATAGCTGGTTTTATCAGAATCATGTTAAGGCGATATTAAAAAAAAATATTTTTCCATGCTCAACAACTCGAAATTTTCTGGCACATTTTCAGATTCATTTTTAATTAAAAAAAAAAAATCTATGAAACATGCTGACGTGATTTTTGAAAAGATTTATAAGCGACCTGGGTTTTTATTTTTCTTTCAATTAATTAAAACTTGATTAATAAACAATTATTTTCTCAGTAGGGCAATATTTTTCGTTTCAAACACAATCGCTTCGGGAAATTCTGTTCAAAATGCCCACTTTGACATCATTTTTTGAAATACATTCTGCCTCTATCAAAAAATCGATCATTACTGTACAGTGTTAAAAATTTTGCAGCATTCTGGCAGGTAATTTGACCGTTTTTTGAAAAAACGGTTTCATAACCACAATTTAACTATATTCTGACCATAAAATGGCCAATAATATGGTCAGAATAGTGTTAAAATTACGGTTGTGTAACCGTTTTCGAAAAAAAAAACCGGTCAAATGACCTGCCAGAATGCTGCAAATTTTTAACAGTGTACATTATATAGTTTCTGAATAAGAGAATCTAGCAATTGGATACGTTTGAGAGCAAAAATGAATTTAAAAATGAGTAAGAAAATAGACAGTTTGGATTTGAATGCACCCTTAATAAGATGATTTTTTTCTTCAACCGCTATGTATTTTTAAGTTTTTTTTCTGTAAGGATTTTCCCTATCAAAAACTTGCCTATATAAATGTTGAAGACAATATTAAGAAGATATATGATAAATTCATGGAGATTTCATATCTTGTGAATTGACTGAGTTATGAAAATTTTTCTTCTTCAACCCCCCTTTTTTGTTTTTCGTTTTTAATTTTTTTTTCTTTTTTTTTGCGGTACGAATTGGTCCTATCAAAAACTTGTGAATATAAAAGTTGTAGATAATATTAAAGAGATGCATAATAAAATTAATTGGATTTGATATCTTGAGAATTGACGAAGTAAGGAATTTTTTTCTCCCAAAAAACATATTTTTTGAGCCTTTTGAGCCTATTTTTAATTTTATCAAAAATCTGTGATGCATGAATATTTGGCGCTATTTTTAGAAGTAATCAAAACTTTAAACTGATTTGATATGTACAAAAATTAAGAAGTTATGTGTTTTTTTCGGTTTTCACAAAACCCCTCCCTATTTCCATCCCCTTTGTCCGCTTTTGCCCTTTAACGAACTTGACCGAGATTTTATGCCCCTTGATTTTATGTTTCAGTTTGTAAGAGATTTGTCAGAATTGCGGAAGTTATCGTGTCCAGAAGAAAGGGATAACACAATTGCTTCGGGAAATTCCGTTCAAAAAGCCCTCTTTGGCATCATTTTTTGAAATATATTCTGCCTCTATCAAAAAATGGATCATTACTATACATTATATAGTTTCTGAATAAGAGAATCTAGCAATTGGATGCATTTGAGAGCAAAAGTGAATTTAAAAATGAGTAAGAAAATAAGCAGTTTGGATTTTAATGCACCTTTAATAAGATGATTTTTTTCTTCAACCGCTAAGTATTTTTAATTTGTTTTTGCTGTAAAAATTGGCGCTATCAAAAACTTGTCTATATAAATGTTGAAGACAATATTAAGAAGATATATGATACATTCATGGAGATTTTATATCTTGTGAATTGACGGAGTTATGAAATTTTTTCTTCTTCAAACCCCCTTTTTTGTTTTCGTTTTTATTTTTATTTTTATTTATTTATTTTTTTTTTTTTTTGCGGTACGTATTGGTCCTATCAAAAACTTGTGACTATAAAAGTTGTAGATAATATTATGGAGATGTATAATAAAATTAATTAGATTTGATATCTTGAGAATTGACGAAGTAAGGAATTTTTTTCTCCCAAAAACCCTATTTTTGCGCCCATTGAGCCCATTTTAAATTTTATCAAAAATCTGTGATGCATGAATTTTTGGCGCTATTTTTAGAAGAAATAAAAACTTTAAACTGATTTGATATGTACAAAAATTAAAAAGTTATGGGGGTTTTTCGGTTTTCACAAAACCCCTCCCTATTTCCATCCCCTTTGTCCGCTTTTGCCCATTAACGAACTTAACCGAGATTTTATGTCCCTTGATTTTATGTATCAGTTTGGAAGAGATTTGTGCAGAATTGCGGAAGTTATCGTGTTCAGAAGAAAGTGATAACACAATTTCTTCGGGAAATTCCGTTCAAAATGCCCACTTTGACATCATATTTTGAAATATATTCTGCCTCTATCAAAAAATTGATCATTGCGGTACATTATATAGTTTCTGAATAAGCGAATCTACCAATTAAATGCGTTTGAGAGCAAAAATGAATTTAATAATGAGTCAGAAAATAAGTAGTTTGGATTTGAGTGCATCCTTAATTCAATGATTTTTCCAACACAATCCGCATCGAGAAATTCGGTTCAAAATGCCCACTTTAACAGCATTTTTTTAAAAATATATTCTGCCTCTATCAAGAAATTGACCATTACGGTACATTATATAGTTTCTGAGTAAGAAAACGTACCAATTGGAAGCCTTTGAGAGCAAAAATGAATTTGCTCTCAAAGACAAACCAATCTGTTTTTTCATTAATGATTATCTTATCGTATCCCGAATTTATGGGTTGAATGGTTGGACAATTTACGGCGTCGCGACATAGAGGGAACACGGGCAATCGCGAAAATGTAGGGCGCGTTATATGATTACTTGTTTATATTCGATGATTTTTTTCCATATTTCATATGCATTTGTAATTTTTCTGTTATACATTCTAATGACGACTCAGTAATAGATTTGGAACATGTAAATATAGATTTTTAATTTACTTTTAATGTGTTTTTATAACGTCTTTTAAGCAAATAAATATTTTAATATTGGGATATACTATTGACTTCATTTTTAATCCAGAACATTCTACAGTAAAATTTAATATCAAATAAAAGCTACATGGTACTCAGAGTATATTTACGATAGTTAGAGCAAGTACAGACGACCTGACGGACAAACCGAAGTAATAAACACTTTTCAATTATGTTGGAAAGTGTTAAAAAACGTTACAGTACATTGCCTTTCGAATTCTATTGGATTGAAAGACTGTCAATATATTGGACCAGATTTCTCAATATATAATTAAATTATGTATGAACTGTAAAAAATTGTCATTCATTTTCATAAAAAAAAATATCTCCAAAGATTTATTAATCTGCTAAAAATTAATAAAAGCCATAAAATTCGTCAAATTTAAAGTCCAAAACATGTAAGAGATTCAGGCGATATAACTAAAATGTAATTGAAACCATCTTTTAATATCTGTTGGATTCAGTTTCTGAATAAATTTCCTAATTGGTCATGCGAAAGGTATTAAGCCAGAAGCATAATTCTTTTGAAATGATCGATTCGAAAGATACGTGTGTGCCAGTCCGAGATTAGCATCGTAAGATATGATCATTTTCACACAAGTGGTGTATATGAAGTACTATATTTTGACAATAAGAAGAAAGAATTAAGAAAGCCTCCGAGACATGCTACGTAAAATGAAGACACGTCTCACATTATAAGAATATCTTTAACATGATGTCTGTTACATGAATATTCAGTTGAAAATTCCAGAGATTACATTTTAGAAAACAATATTTAAATGTTTTATTCTGCGGCGCAAATTAAGCACGGGGATACCTGTAAACAGCTTACATGTTTATATCCATATACATCTTATAACGAATAGTCCTTGAAAAAAATAATACTTTCCACCTAATTCTGCTACAAATAAATAATTTTATGTATAAAAATATAGACACAGATAGGTACCAATCGACTGGGACTAAATCCTATCATATACTGTTGCTCGTAAATTATGCATCTGAGCTTGTCTACATATTAAGGATCCTGTACATGCAGGTGAAAACACTCGCGAGCTAATGCTAATCCTATTGGGAGGTTATTTTCTAATATCTCGTTTGCATTTCGACATTTTTAAATAATTTTGTTTGCATTGGATAGCTGAGGTCTATGATTATATCGCTCCTTTTTTACTTTTTCAATTTTGGTTGCAGATATTTTTTGCCCAACTGCCAAGAAGGGTTATGTGTTTCATGCGTATCTGGGTATGTGAATTTCTTTATACCCTCGAAACATCCCAACGGCTGGATGGATTTTAATGAATGAGGTCTCTAATGATTCATCTTAATCGTCCGATGGTTATAGGCTAAGTTTTGTTTTTATAAATTCAAAATGGCTGCCGTAAAATACAAAATGGCGGTAGAGACGAAAAAAAATTTCACGCAGCCTATTGAGTGGCCTATCATTGGATAGATCTTTCAAAATTAAGACAATGTTTCATTGACTATTTTACAGTCAGAAGCTCCGTTTAAATATTACACAACCTGGAAGTTGTGTAAGTAGGATCTCTAGCTTTACTGCAACTCTACCCTTCATAGACATCTATAGGCCTCACCAAGACAGTGTTTATAGATAGGAACTAACAATTAAACACAACTTAAAAGTCCTAAATACAGGTAAATAAAAAAATAGGTAAGTAATATCAAAAACAGTTTCACATTCATGAGAAATGATTAATTAGTTCGCTTTTTACGCAGTCTGATTTTTTGATTTTTTAAATTTAATTTTTACTTGTTAGAATGACACTTTCATTTTCGGAACCGGTTTCGAAAGTGAAAGTAACTTTATAAAAAATATCTGCAAGCAAAATCGAAAAAGTAAAAAAGGAGAGACATAGAGAAGGATCTCAGCGATCCAATGCAAAAAAAAAAAAAAAAAAAAAAAAAAAAAGAAAAAAAAATTAAAAATTAAAAATGTCGAAATGCAAGCGATATATTAGAAAATAACCTCCCCATAGGATTAGCATTAGCTCGCGAGTGTCTTCCTGCAGGGACAGGAGCCTTAATCGTATCTTTTTTCAAATGGAACACCCAGTTTTTAAAATTTTGAGTTCATTGCATCAAATCAGCTCAGAAAAATTTCTAAATTATGCGCTTTATCTTAAATCTTTGTCGATTTATAAAAGAAAATGTATTTGGAATTTATACGAAATATTTAAATATTGAAATAACAATTTTGCAGGTATAAGTACCAGAATCATTCAGTTAGCCATCAGAAAAAATGTATGGAAAATTAAATATAAAATATGCTTAATTTCAATAAATATAATGATTGTAATTTTACAAGGAATTTTGTTATCCATTTAAAAATTATGCGCGATAAATACATTAAATACAGAATCTCGAATAGAGATTTCATTTTTTCTTTTTCAACTATTAATTCTTACGTACTGAAAACAATATCAAAATTTATTTACGAGTTATAAACAAAAAACCGTATTGAAAACAGAGGGACAAAATTGAAATATCAGTTTTTTTTTTTTTTTTTAACAAAATCTTACAACGTTACATCATTTTAATTGAATCTTAAAGGCTTCGAGGAGACTGTTTCAACATAGGTTAACCAATAAGCGAAACACAACAAAACGAAGACATATAAAAAGAAGAAGCAATGTATTGGAAACTCTTTTTTATTGGATTAGAATGGGTTTTCGGATTAGGGTCATTATCGCTTCCAACATTTGGGTCAATAAGGAGTGTAGGATCAGCGACTATTTTTTCTTCTAGTCTGTTTTTTCTAACATATCCAACTACATGACTTCGATCAATTTGTTTGTCTGTAATGCGGAAGACTATAAAATATTATGGGAAGGGTTCAAAAATACATATAAATTGAACAGTTAGGATTATCGGTAATTAATAAAATAAATAGGATAATAGTTATGCATTCAAATTAATATAATCACTATTAATGCTATTGCCGCAAAATCAATATAATTACTTTAAGTAGAAGATATAAAATTCTGAATTTAAGATAGATTAACTCCCATATTAATGAGGAAATAGGGAGATTCAGAGAGTCGGAATTGCTGAAGTGAAAAAGTTTTAATGTAATAAAAAAAGGTAGTAAAACACAACTTACCAAAACACGAATAATACTGCGACAAATTACACAATTTAATAAGGGTAAAGCTGATGTATAAGTAAACAATTTCAAAACGCATGACACATTCGAAAACGCAATTTAGACAATTATGATCTTTCAGTCACCTTTTATTACCTTAGTCGAAGAATTATTCGAATTATTTCATGCAGCTTTGTATATGATGTATAGATTTGTATACAGAATAATATAACCCCGAAAATCCGGCATCGTCGGAGCCGAGAATAGCTGGATATTTTTAAATTCCGTATTTCTGAAAGAGTATCAAACCTATACTTCCGATATCCTGAATGGTGTCTTTATTCATAGCCAAGTGATATTTATGTGTGAAAAGGTGTAAAATCAAACAATAAAAAAATATAATAACTTATTTGAATTGATATTTTTGATGCTACAAAAAATTCTGATAAACAGTGAAGTTATTTCTCCTAATGTAATCTCCGAAATATTTATGTCAATTTTATTTGCTTCAATTTTTTCCTGCCGTTCTTTAACAATTTTTTCTTGGATTTCATACAAGTGAAAACCATCTATTTCGGAAATACAGTTTTGTTTCTCTGAAGCAGATATTAATTTTCCAGTGAAATTTGTGTATTTTTTCAGTGACACCTTTACTTCTACTGGGTCCTTGGCTCGTTCTCGTTCCTCTGAACTGCTACAAGAGTTATCGGCGATTCGATTTAGCACAGCATCAACGATCTCGCTGTTCTTTAATACATTGCTTTTGACCTCGAAATTTTTAATTTGTAAACAAATGCTATTTTAATTTCTTTCGTCAGTTGGAAGGATAAAAAAAGAGTGGGAAAATGACTGATGCCGGATTTTAGAGGTCACACGGTATACCACACTTTATGCACAAATTTACTTCAGTTATAAATCTAGGCTATCGACTGGTGACTATTTTATTGTTCTAACTCGCGCCACTTCCAAAAAACAAAAATCTTTCACATACACTTTGACAATATGTGCAAGCGCGAAATACTACAAATTTATTTTTTTTTTTAAATAGTGGTGCGGATAGAATATAAAAATAATCGCTAGTGGCAGACTTGTAAAAAGCATAACACAATTAAAAATTCCCCTACAGCAATTTTCGTCAATAAGCGGAAATGTACTCGAATTCTTTTCTCCAGCCCTGCACATGATCTGTAAAATTTATACACCCCAAACAATATGCAAAATTTTTTCCAAATTTAAAATCGCATGGACTCTGTAGCATTTATCGTTCATTCACAGAGATGCACAAAATTATTAGGTTACTGAAGTGACTACGTTCAATAATTGCTGAATGTGCTTATTCTTCCATGGCATACGTTTTTAAACTTATAGGGGAGAGTAGCTCAATTTGGACCGCCGCTTTAATTGGACCGTTGCCATTCTGCCGTTAATTACGGGAAGAGACGCCACCTACCACTGAAATCCTACTCATCAGAATGTCGTCACTCATGATTAGAAGAAGCAACCGCCTACCACGTGTTGTTTTCAGACAATGTTAAAAAACTTAAAGTTAGCTGTTTTGATCTACTTTTTTCCTACTAAACGTAAGTGAATACTTTAAAACTAAGGTAAGTTGTTATGTTTTCATATACATATATAAATTCATCTGTTTATTGCGCATATTTTTCACGCGGATTTGTTTGATTTCGTTTTTTCTCTTAGTCTTGAGATTATCTGTTTTAAAAAAGGGCGCAGTTGCCGTAATTGGACCAAATTAAGTTGCTTAAATTGGACCAGATATGTGATCATAAATTTTGAAAAGTAAGTAATGAATTTCGAGCACGGTACGCTTTGTACCCCATTTTTTTAAAAATTTTTATAATGGATTACTATCTCCATGCAAGTTTTTTTTGGTATATCTGGATTAATTTTTTTATACAGTTTAGGCCTATATAAACATAAAAATATTACATGTTTATGCATTAAATTTTGTTTTCAATTTCTCTTATCTTGTATGTATTTGTATTTATTTTCTTTGAATTCTTTATTCCTATGGCGTATTTGGTTTACAGAGTTGAATTCAAACATTTTCCTCCTGGAGGATATTTGCGATTCCGTGAGGAAGGGTAGACTTTTTACAGTTCTGGAGGGTGGAATTACATTTTTTGCCATTAAAACACATAAAACCTCAAACCTTCCAGGGGGAGGGGGCTGAATTCAACACTGTTTGAATATATAATGTTTGCGTATAATTAATCGTAGCGTATTTTTCAATAGAGCATATTTTTTTTAACACTTTTATAATATAATGTTGAAAAAGACACAAACTGTCTGGAATAAAAAAACAAATAGGTGACAGTAAAAGCTGTTAAAGATATAGGAAACAAAAAGGAGAGAGTAAGTTGTGAAGAAATTGACCTGCAATAAGGCTGCAGCTACAAATCCTCCCCAAAAGCCAAAAAATCATTCGAAATGTTATATCCTTTGCTAAATTTAGTTAAATAAAAGTGCAGAGGGAGCCAAAAAAAACCAGTTGTGTTAACATCTTCGCCATATAAAGTAAACCTTGAAACAAACAAACAAAAAGCACAAAAAATCGACTAAAAAGAAGCTAACACAGCATAAAAATAATTGGAACATCAAGTTTTAAAAAATAGTCGTACTGCAATTAGCAAAGAAATGATGAAAGGGAAGAACTACAATCATAATTTAAAGAAAACTTCTGTTGCAAAAAAGTCTAATAATTCAGAATCTAAAAAGAAATATCTAGATAGAGATGATTGGTTTTGCCTAATTTGTAAAATAATAAAACAGTAGAAATGATTCAGTGTTCAGATTGCCAAATACGGTTCCATGTTATGTGCACTGGAAAAAAAATCAATAAGCGAAATTCATGTGTAATCTTTGCATCACTCCTTACATGATATTCAAGTAACTGGCAATTAGTTTCATAATTTCTATTCTTAATTACTGATAACTTTGATTTATATTTTGAATACATTTTGAATTAAAACAATTACTCTTATTTTCAGATAATTGATTTCGTTATATTTCATTGCTGTTATTTTGTTTGATTGTTCCAGTAACCACAAACTTTGCTTTTAATAAAATTAGTTATATTCCCTCGTCATTAAAACAACCTGATTGTATTGGTCCAATTTAGGAGACTGGTGGTCCAACTTAGGCGACCAGTTGCTGAATTTGGACCACTTTTGACAAATTTTTCAAATTAAAATAAAATTTAAGATTTTCAAAAAGAAAATGATCTAAAGGTTTATTTAGTTAGTAGATGAATTGATTGAACCCGTGTAGTGATATTTTGCAGATATTCCAAGAATTAAGTGAATTACAACTGAAAATATGTGAAGTGGTCCAAATTAGGCTACTCTCCCCTAGATTGTTTTAGAATTTTATGCGGTGCATATAAATTCAAAAGATGCAAGAAATAATTCGCATGTATTAGCGGATATGGACAGCAATTGCTGAAAATGGATTTTTAATGTGTTTTTAAATTGTTTACTTAGATATCTAATTTGTGTGAAACAAGAATGCAAATCCAGGTGTCGAGCATGGTACACTTTCCAGCACATTTAGAATACTGCAACAAAACTTTACAGTGACCTATTGTGATCTATTAAGTGACCTATTAAGGTGAAAGATGATGTCTCCCAATTAATGCAGCTACCACCTACAGTCCGAAAAATATACGACATTTTTGTGTCGCTCTACACAGGGTGCAATATGATATCTATCGCCGACCTTTAATTTCTCAACCGTTGATCGTAGATATATAGTTCTAATTACAAAAACTTTCAAATGAGGTAAATATTCATGTTGTGGCATTATTTAGAGTAAAAAATCAATTTTATAAAAATTACGAAATCTAACTTTTTGTACGGTCCTCAGTCCCTATAGTTATATTTAGTAAATGTTTACACATATCATAACAGATATACAGGGTGCGGAAAAAATATTGATAATTTTTTCTTAATGCTTGTGTGTGTTTTTTAAATGTTGTAGAATTATTTTTTTGTGTATATTTGCTCTTTATAATCTAAATATTGCATTATAAGTAAGTATTATTGGGTTATTGTTTGCATTTCGTCTTCTGTGCCGAAAAACTGTTCACTATTGAATAAGCTGTTAACCATCAGAATGACTGCATATTAGCCAAAAACGGTAAAACTGCTAATTCAAGTGGTGGAATAGTAGCCAGAAAAGCTCATCCAGCCAGTGTGATGATTTTTGGCTGCATCACAAGCAATGGGAAATCCCATTTGGTCTTTGATGATGCTGGTGGCAAGATTAATCAGATCAATTATCTCAACGATATTCTAAAGGAGGTCCTTCCATGGCTAAATTCTCGTTTTGGAAACAATCCATATGTGTTCCAACAATATTCAGTACTAGCCCATAAGTCTTGCCAAACGCAACGATGGTGCCAAGCAAATCTTCGTGATTTCATTTCATCTCAAGACTGGTCTCTGAATACTCCGGATTTTAATCCACTTGATTACTCAGTATGGGAGTGTTGCAAGCAAGACCCTGTGCTAATCCTCACAAATATATCACTTCTTTAAAAGCTGCTCTGACGCGTAAATGGAACGGTCTCGATTCGGACTACTTGCGGCGCACCGTGCATGACTTCCCGCACTTTCTTCGCGAGTGTATCAAGGCAAAAGAAGACCGAATCGAAAATGAATGATAGAATATCAATTGATGCTTAATTGTTAATCTTACGCAATAAAAATTATTGAAATAATTGTATCTATGGCGTTGTAGTAGAGATGGATTTTACTATCAATACTTTCTCCGCACCCTGTAACACAAAAAGTTTGACAGCTATGCTACAAAATTTGACACAGTTATAAAATTTCAAAGTTTGAGATTTTTGCACGATTCTGTCTTTCATTGAGCGATCAGCTAAAATATGAATTAAAATAATTCGAGATCAAAATCAGGACGCAATGTCCTTTTTAGGTTGAAACCAACATTAGCCGGTATCGCCAAATCGGGGTGTCACCAAAGAGGGTTATTTAATCTAAAAAATTGAGCTACTTTTAGGGATCGTATACAAAGCGAAGAAGGAAATATTGAAATTAAACAGAAAAATAAATATTTATATAACTTTTATGAGTCGAACAACATTCAAACGTCAAAGTAGCTAGAATCGACAACCGGAAAACAAAACATACTCACTAAGGACTAGATAAATGGCAGCGGAATGCAAACGACCAGCCGAGCATGAAAATTGGGATTATGCAAATTACAATAGTACCGCACCGTCATACGTACGGATATAACACGATCCATCTAGCAGAGGACATGCTAATCAGCGCTGAGATCGTGAGGATAAGCTACGCATACATGCAATATGCCGAAATGATACTTATTTATGGTGGATGTCAAAGGAATGCAAGAGAAGCTGCGAGTGTTTATTCAGAACTTTTCCCCAACGATCTACATCCAACGCGTGAAATTATAACTGATGCATTGCACCATCTTAGAGAGACCGGCTCTGTTTCACCACGACCCAGAACAAGTAGACGGGCAAGCTGTAACTTTCGAGTGACACCGGAGGAGGTGCTGTCAGGCGCTTTAATTCCACAACTGAGCACGGCGTTAAAAGGCGAGGCATGTGGTCAGCATGTCTGGCATTTGTTACATGCACATATGCGCATCCATACCATCCGACACTGGAGCTGTGTGATCACGTATGATGATTTGATTATTGTAATTTCATGCTCAACACTTTAGAGGAAAATTCGTCCTTCCTTTGTGACATTCTGTGGACAGATGAGTCGATGTTTACACGGGTTGGCATTGTGGACGCACATCGCCCGCACAGTACAACACGTGTGGTACGGTATATGGGGAACCCAGATTGTTGGAATCATCTTCTACGATACAACCTTAACGGGTGATCGTTACCTGCATCTGCTACAAAACACGGTACGTGACTGGTATGAAGAGCTGCCTCTCCGACATGCATGCCGGGTGTGGTTTCAACATGATGGGACTCTCCGCATAAAACATCAAACGTTTGGGCGTATCTGACCACCGATTTCGGTCAGCAGATCCTTGGATATGGTGGTTCGGTAGAGTTGAAACCGCGTTCGCCGGACTTGACTCCCATGGACTTCTACCTCTGGGGTTACATCAAGGCATAGGTCTATGTGACTGAGACTACTTCTCTGGTTTATCTGAAGCAGTGCATCATCCTTGATTGTCTCACAGTTTGCACACCTGCTATGCTCTAACGTGTCCAGGACTCAGTACTGTCACGCATTCAATTGTGCATTGCCGCCAATGGAGAACAGTTTGAGCAGTATCTCTAGTAGATTCCGCCGTTTGATGTATTCATTTTTATAGTAGACCGTTTACTGATATTATAATAAATTATTTATTTTTCTGTTTAATTTCAATATTTCAGTCTTCACTTTGCATACGACCTCTAAAAGTCAACTCAAAATTTTAGATGAAATAACCATCTTTGGTGATATCCCGATTTGGCGATACCGGCAAAAAGTGGTTTCGCACTAAAAAGGACATTGCACTCTGATATTGATCTCGAATTACTTTAATTCATCTTTTAACTGATCCCTCAATGAAAGACAAAATCATGTGTAAAAATCTCAAACTTTGAAATTTAATAACTGTGTCAATTAGTACAGATGTCAAATTTTTTGTGTTATATCTGTTATGATACGTGTAAACTTTTACTAAATATAACTATAGGGACTGAGGGATCGTATAAAAAGTTAGATTTCGTAATTTTTATAAAATTGATTTTTTACTTTAAATAATGCCCCAACATGAATATTTACCTCATTTGAAACGTTTTTGTAATTGGAACTATATGTCTATGACCAATGGTGGAGAAATTACAGGTCGGAGATAGATAACATAATGCACCCTGTATATTTGTATGTGTACTATATACTATTCGAAATGTTAGTTCAGTTAAACTCATAGCACATTTAAAAATACGCATTCAGCAATTTTCGTCAAAAAACAGAAATGTACTTAAGTTATTTTTTGCAGCTCTGTGTGTGATCCATAGCATTTATACACACCAAGTAATATGCAAAAATTAGTTAAATTTAAAAACTCGTGCCAGAACTGAAAACGCACATCCAGCAATTGTTTCTCATGGGCAGCATTTTAACCAATTTTTTTTCTGGGTTTGTGAATGAGGTATAAATTCTATGCACACCACATTCTACTACAGTAAGCGTCTTATAGTGCATCTCAGTGATATACAGGGTGTTTATAAAGTCCCGGACCCATTTTGATGTTTAATAACTCATAAAATAATAAAGATAGATTAAAATTAATAACATAAATGGTTAGATAGGCTCAAAAAGTTTCATGACCCTTGTCAATGAACTTCCACGTGTGCCCCCTTCGTCGCACGGAGAATATCAAGTCGATAGTCAATTTCACGCCAGGTAGCGGCAAGCATGTCGGCATCCACAGAGGCTATTGCGGTTGTAAATCTGGCTTTTAAGTCATCAATGTTCGACACTCTCCTCCTGTAAACATTGTCCTTTACAAATCCCCAAAGGAAAAAGTCCAGCGGCGTTATATCAGGTGATCTGGGTGGCCAAGGAATTGGACCTCCTCGCCCAATCCATCTTCCTGGAAAATGGTCATTCGAAGAAGTACGAACGATGGTAGCCCAATGAGGTAGTGCACAATCTTGTTGCAAAATGACATGTGGCTGAAGCTCTTCTAGTTGTGGAAATCGAAGTTTTCCAACATGTCTAAATATACGACTGATGAGACCGTCTCTTCTGTAAAAAAGAGCAGACGATATTTATAAAAGTACAGATAGATAAGCAGACGATATTTAGAAAAATACAAATATTTAGACTGGAAAATGAAATTATCTGAAATTAACCACACGCGCAGACGATATTTACAAAATTAAAGATATTCAAACCTGTAAAAGGAAAATATATAAGTTACTCCATCAATAAATGCCATAAGTTTGTTTATATCTTCATTATTTTATGAGTTATTAAACATCAAAATGGATCCGGGACTTTATAAACACCCTGTATATTAATTTAAGTATGCTTAAAATAGCGTAATATCATTAAAATACATCTCAAACGATTTTTCCTCTTAAACCACAATGTAACGGAATTCTTCCGACTGTCCTTGTAAATCAACTGTAAATGCTACATGCTTCATTTTCAATGCCAAGCATTCTAAATTATATCCTAATTACATACATAATTTTCATAACAATCCGAGTATATTTACGCAAGTTAGAGCACGAACAGACGGCAGACAGACAAACCGAATTCATAAACACTATCAACTATTTTGGAAATTGTTAAAAATGAAATTTCTCAATAATATTCTGTTACCGTTGGAAAAAGTTTCATAATCTATGCCTGATGCATGAGTTCTCCTCCTCCTTTTAATATGTTCCGACTTCTTTATTAGCAAATTTCCTATCCACCTACACAAAAACTCGTAACACAATTTTCGTAATTTTATAAAGTGTTTCACGGGCGATGTTTCATTCGCGATTTTATAAGGAAAACCTGCATTACAAACAAAAATCCTTCCAATTCCAACTGCATAAAATCGGAAATCTTTTCGAAAACTCAAACTTATATATAATCGAATCCCATCTTTAAAATTGTTTACTCCTCTACTAGCTCAGGATTCATTTCTTCGAAAATAAGTATAAGTTAGAAAAATCTACTTTGCATTTCGTGATATGTTTACTCGAGGATATGTCACTCAAGCTGCCTTCAAAGAAACACATGAAAAAGCAAATGTCATGTGCAGATGATATTTCAAAATGCAGTACAATAAAATAGAATTTTCGAGAACTGGGCATTATTATATGTTATTTGTATGCGTTGGCATATATTTTTCACAAGAGAAAATTTTCCTTTCTTATGTGTATTGAAAAGAGGATTTGGGAATTGGAAGATTACTTGAGCGTCGTATGCCGACACAAAAAATAAAATAGAAACACTATTAATCACAGTAGTCTATTGAAACATGAACTTCGATAAAACATACCCATATTATATCAAAGATAGTGTTTTTCTTCATTTCCTTATTGTCTTCCTCAAAATTTGGTTCTAAGTCGAACCAAATTTTGAATTTGATAACAAGGGAAAGCATTTTATCGTGTTTTGTTGCTTTGAATGAAATACAGAATAGTACTATATTGAACAATAATTTGGATTTAATCGAACTACAGTTTGGGCTTAACTTGAACCGTGATTTCGTACAATAATGATGTAACTGGTAAACGTGACATTTCACTTAACATTTACTTAAAATATCCAGAATATAAAAACTAACAATTTTAAGTAATCATTTTAAAGCAATATCAGAAGGAACCGCGTCGTTATTTTTTGCATGTTGTTCATCACGTGGTAATTGGCTTGTTTGGGGGATTAAAACCAACATTTTCACACGAACGTTACACAGAAATAAACGTGCCAAAAGTGAAATCGAATCGAATCCAAACATCTCAGCAAGACCTGGGATTTAACCCTGAACCCCTTAAACACCATATTCAATTTAGTGATAGTACACTGAATACCAGATATATCAAAATTCGTCAAAGTAGTTTATGTCTATTTTTAATTACACATGAATTATTTAATTACATGTAATGTAAGGAGATGAAATAAAGGTTTCTTTATATTATACATATCAAAATAGACCAAGGTCGTCAGCCCATTGATAATTAAGTATGAGAGTGAAATACTTGAGACAGTTGAATGTGATAAGACCATATACCGTCGTGAAAAAAAAAGTAAACACCCCTTACTAACTCTGCCAAAAAATTATCATAGAAGAAAGTTACTGGTACCAAATGATTGGTAATAAAGTCTACTTTTAAATGATGTATATAAAATTTGCTTAGGGACCCATCTACATATTAAAACAAATCATAGGTTTGTTTTTTTCAATAGCAGTATATATTTCTGACAGCATAAATGAACTCTACACCCTTGAATTAGCCTAAAAACAAATTTTTATGCAATTCGTACGATAAGTTTCCGAGAAATTAATTATTTTAAAATGAGCGCATTTTCGGGGCTGTATCCAAATTGAAGTTCGGTACTGGACTGTTGACCAATAAAGCCCCCATCTCTATCAAGACATCTTAAGCGCCATTCAAACAGTCATTGAAGACTGCTATATTACAGGATAGTATAAGAAATTTCAAAATATCACAACTCTTTCAAGAAAATATGGTGATTTGACCTGGTGTGTCCCATTCCAATCAGTGAAAAATTTTCGCACATCTTCGGTATTGAATGGTGGCCCACTATTTCTGCCCAACTCCTCTGAAATTCCACGTTTTGCAGAAATAGATTTCAAGGTAATTTATCAGATTATTCCTTAATATTTGGTCTTCGACATGTTTTGAAAAATAGTCATTAATTATAACATATTGCTGATTTTTTACTTGAAAAATATCGCAAAAATATATGATGTACTCATATATTTTCGCACAATTTTTTTTTAATTAATTGTGTCCCCTTGTCTATTAACAGGGACCCGGAGCTGGAGCTGGAGCCCGGAGCCGGAGCGCTCCGGAGCAGTGTTTTCCCTGGAGCTGGAGCCGGAGCTCTAAAATTTCCCTTTCTCCGGGCTCCTTTAATTTTTAATATTCTTTTATTTTTTTTTTATCCTTTTAAATTTTCATGCTTAAAATATTTTAATTACATCATTATTCAGTATTTTAATTATATCATTTTTTAGGGTTTTTTTTATATTAGAGATGGAAAACTTTTCAAAACATGGACACTACTTTTCTTCTACTTTCTACTTGAGCTAAGTGACAACACTATTTGAAAAATATGGCCGCGTGTTGTTTACATGTGTAGTTGTACAATTTTGATTGTTAGAATGGAAAAGTGTAGAAGAAATTTAAGATTTTTGTGTTTTAAATTCCACCAAACTTTCTATTTTAAAAGCAAAAGCTAAAAGATGTCATATTTTCTGAATGAGCATTTCAAGTTTGATGAGAAGAAAAATGCATTTTGTCAGATCTTTAATAAAGGTAAAGGAAGGAAGAATTTGTGAGCAAAAAATTAAATGTGCAAATTAAAATCTGCATCTCAAAAGCGCGAAGTCGGAACCGAGTTGGAGCCGGAGCCACAACATTTTATCTAGGAGCGGAGCTGGAGCCGGAGCATCAAAAATTGTTCGGCTCCGGGTCACTGTATATTAATGATAATGCGTTTAGGCTGTTTTTTATATGAAAATATTTTTCCTTCTGATCAAAAATTCAGTAACTTTTGTATTATTTAATCTCAGATATAAAGCTCATTCTATTCATGTAGTAGGGGTATTAATTTAATTTCTTTCTTTCAATTTCATTTCATGTGTTTGCTGTTTTCAATAATAAAGGAAAATCATTATCAGTTTAGCATCGTGCTACCTATATTTCTACCTTCTTAACGTACTGCTTTTAACATAACAACAAAAAATATTAAAGTTCGCCTCTCTGGTTACCTTTATGCAGAAACACCATCTGCGTAATTTAAGGGATGCCAATTGGATTCGTGGAAAATTAAAGTGCCAATAGTGGTATACGAGTATACTAGGCGTGTTTTGGTTTTAAAATTTAATATTCATTTGTGGCTAATGTAACTAACCTTTGTCGCGCCACGGCTCGAGTCAGATAAATATCGCTGGCATTACCAAACGATTGCTTTTTTCCGAATTTTCATAGATAAACTTGTGAATTCTCAGTGAGGAGGCCGCCTCACTGTATTCGTTATACTTTTCACTGAAATAAAAATTGTTTCCATAGAAATCAGTGTCTATTCAGTGGTATAATTCGAGTGTTGTATTTCTTCGGGATGAGAGCCTGGTTACTTAATTCAAAGACGCAGAATACAATAAGATCAACGGCATGTTCATTTTAAAAATCATGAACTTGCAGAACTTGCTGCTAAAATTTCCGAACCTACGAATTTCCTCTACACCACATTTGTTTCCAAGACCCCACGGGATATCTTAGTCAAATAGAATTTCTTTCTGACTGTTAAGCTGATGTTGCTGGTAAGTTCTACAGTAATAAAATAAAAGTTTTCTGTTTCATAGTTCATTCATAGACCATAATATTCTCTTGCTTTAGTTTTAGAAAAATATATAATTCTGCGAGTTAAATGCAACTTTTGAAATACAAGGTGTGCCTGTTAAATAACGAGACTAATGCTGTAAGATATTTATTTTAAATTTGTACATATTTAGTTATTATCCCCTTCAATATATACCTCTCTTTTATCTCTACAACGCTCTTTGCGAATTTTCCGTTGTTTGAAACAGTGCTGGAAGTCTTCTTCTGTGAGCTCTTTCAGGACGCATGACGCTTTTTCTTTCATAGCATTAACGGTCTTAAATCCGGTTCCTTTTAATTCAGATTTAACCTTGGGGAACAGACAAAAGTTACATGATGCCAGGTCAGGCAAATAAGGCGGATGGTCCAAAACTGGAAAGTTATACTTGGCTAGAAACGTCTTGACAGACAATACAGTGTGATCCGGTGCGTTGTCCTGATAAAGAACCCATGACTTGTTCAATTCTTCTTTGAAATGCCAATAAGATTAAGCAAAATTTCTTGTACTTTTTTTCAGATCAATCGTTTTGTATATGATATAACACATCTTGCAATTCATTGTCATTAGTAGTAAATATTGCAATTGCATACTCTTTCTATTTGTCTGGTGTTGCCTGAAATAGTATATTGATCTCAGCACTTGTTTTCAAATCATTCTCATCGACAACATTGGGACTTCAACTAACTTAATTCTTCAACTAACGGAGCTCTAGGAAGTGCATCAGCTATCAGAAGAAGTTTTCCTGAGACATATGCAAGCTTGGCATCATACTTATTAAGCCTAAGAAGCATACGTTGAAGTCTTAAGTGATATGGTATCACATTGATTTTTGCTAAATTCCAGCTGTGGTTTATGGTCTGTCTGCACTTCAACTGGTTCCCCATATGTAAAATAATTGAAATGCACAAGAACATAAATTACAGCGTGTAATTATTTTTCAATCTGAACATACCGTTGTCGTGTTTCAGTTTTTGTTTTAGCGTTATTTCACTGTATCAGGGTTCAGATCAGATGCACAAAAGTATTATCAACGTAAACATACCGAAAAAGTGCTGTTTATTACGCCTTCATATTTCAAGATTTGTATGTAATCTACAAAATCTTGCCTCTAATATCGCCAAGTCTCTAATATTTAAGCTGGGTTCAAATGCCGCTACGGTGGGTATATTTTCTGCCGTACTGCTTCCATTTTTTGCATTAAAAATACATGGATAACTAAATTTTTAACACCATGTTAAATAGTGCTAGTGAATAAATATATGTGGCATTCTTACAATATTTTGACTTTCATGTCCCTGAATAATAATTTTTTATTTAATGCACTTTTTTTTTTTTTTTTATACTGGGGAACATCCCGTTGCATGATTGCATAACAATATTAACGAGATAAATAAGTTTTGGACGATGCTGGGGTCCAAATACCAGGAAAACTCATCTACCGTCCCGTGTCCCTGATGCTGACTTTTAAGTTTGCAGCTGTCTGTATAAAATTGTTTCAATAAAAATAATTTGATGTAATTTTTTTCTGAAACTGGAACTATTGTTTTATATAAATATGTAGCTAAAAATTAACCTGCACACATTTTTACGGTTGTTATTATTTTTTAAACTCTGTCCCTGGGTTTTAGATTCCTTACCATCCCTCTTCTAAAATTATACAGAAAATCATTTCAGATGCAGCCACAGAATTTTTTCAAGTTTTTTCTCATGCAGAAGTATGCTAGAGAAATAATGTCTAAAATTCTTTAGCAGGAAATTTACTGTAGAATTTAAATCAGCATTTAAATATCCATTTCAAGCATCGTGGCTTTATTGGTAGTCCCACCGTCCCCAAGGTTTATTCTTGCACTTTTAGAGGTAAATTAAAAAAAATAATAATTTAATCTAATGTTAAGAACTGTTTCTAAAAATCAATGAACATTTTGGCTATCACTTAGTCTTAACTTGATTTTCCTAAAAATAGGTAGTAATTATCCTTACCGTCCCCTTTTTTACCATTTCGTCCCTTTTTGCCAATACCATCCCAGTAGTAGGCAGGGGATCTGGCGAATACAATAGAAGGGGCGTGTCCACCTGTCAATCAAAAGGGAGCGTGTCCGAACATGTGCTTTAAGAGGGGGGTGAATTTTTTTCGGCGGGGGGCGTGGGACCTCTGGCGAATACAATGGAATGGGGGCGTGTCCACCTGTCAATCAAAAGGGGACGTGTCCAAACATGAGTTATAAGATAAGGGGTCAATTTTTTTCGCCTGGTGAAGGCACGGGTGATTTTTTAGGAGGGGGGGAGGAAGTGGGGGATGACAATAGTGACATGCTAGAGGAGAGGGGTGGATTTAAGTTTCGGTTTCTGAAAGTAGGACGTAATCGGTGGATTTCAATTAAATTTCGTAAGGGGGCGTGTCCGATCACGTGCTATAAGAGAGGGGGTCGATTTTTTTTTCGCCTTTAGAAGGCACGGATGTTTTTTTAGGAGTGGGGGAGGAAGTGGGGGATGACAATAGTGACGTGCTAGAGGAGATGGAGTGGATTTAAGTTTTCGGTTTCTGGACGTAATCAGTGGATTTCAATTTAATTTTATGGAATTTATTGAAATGAACTTAATTTTAATTTAACTAATTATAAAGGAGTTTATTTTAATTTAAACTTTTAAGGGAGGATGAGTTTCGAATTTTTAATGGGTTTCAAAGCTATTTTTATATAGACCCTTTTACTGAATGCTTTATTCTCAGAATGATGTAATCGGGCATTCGAATTTATTTAATTTCATGAATTAATTAAAATAAAAAAATAAGCTGATTATTTATAAATTGATTTTAAGATTTATTGAATTGAATTTTAACTGATTTTTTTAATTAGAACTTTTTTTAAGAAATTGATTATTTTTTAGAATTAGGAAACTTGTACAAAAGCTTAACTCAAGGATTCGACCCCACATGCTCTTGGTCAGTAGATGAACGCGTTTCCCAACCAGTACAAAGACTTATTTGTGCATTTTGGATACATTTTTAGACGAACGACTTTAATTTATTTACTAGTTAAAAGGTATTTGAGCGCAAGCACGACTTAAGTTGGCTCTAGATTTGAACATTGTGACTTTTTTCGGCATTTAGAATCTTCTAAGGAATAGTTTGTATTACGTTTAATATACTCATTTTCTTGTTATAAAACACAGACTTTTTCAACTCTTTTTTTAATGATTTATCGTTGGCAAAATATCTTTTAATACATATTGCTTCATTTTGAAAATCGGAACATACTTTAAATTTTTTACTAAACGTATAAAATATTTTTTATTTTACTGAACATAAGAATACATATTTTTCAAATTGAAATACGATAAATAATTTTATTTCCTGAACATTTTTAATACTCTTTCATTTATCTGAACTTAGAAATATATTTTCTTTGATATTCTGATTGCATTTATGTATTGTTTTTCTGATCCTATCAATATTTTTAAACATTACATTATTTTCAATTAATTGAACAAGTGATCATTTTTCCAATTGACTCAACATAAGACTATCTTTTTCATTTTACAGAAGATAAAAGTATTTTATTTTTGAACATAAAAATCCATTTTTCAAAACATAGAAATACATTTTTCCATAGAAGCATCTTTTTCTGATATTCTGATTGTAATTATATTTTTTTATTTTACTGAACAAAGAAATATCTTTTCCTGACATTTAGTGCTTACGTACTAATCCTATAAATATTTTTAATTTCCTGAAGATATCTTTTTCACTATTGAATCTATAAATAATTCTTTCCTATTTTCTATACTTAAAAAAAAACGCTTTTTAAAATAAAGATAATGTTTTCTCCCCATGAGTATATTCTTTTTATTTTACTAATTTTAGAAATATTCTGATAGTATACATATTTTTTAATTTCTTTAACAGAAAAATATTTTTTTCTTTCCTTTAAAAAGTATATCTCTATTTATCTTGATTGAAAAATTAAACAAATGTAAAATTATATAATTTGTTACGCGTAAAAAATGTATTTGTAAAACTTATAATCCCTAAAAATTTGATTAAAGACACGTCTTTTTTCTAAAATCGATCATTTTTCCTCCTCACAAAATGACAAACCAAAATATTCTTTCAATGCGTATTATTTGTCAAACTTATAATTCCTCAAAATTTGATTAAAGACACGTCTTTTTTCTAAAATCGATCTTTTTTTACCCTCACAAAATGACAAACCAAAATATACTTTCAATGCGTATTATTACTACGTATATATTAAAGATTTTTGCATTCCTAACAAAACGGAATTTACTTTTAATACGGACTTACGATTTTTTTTTTTTTTTTTTTTTTTTTTTTTGAACAAACTAAATATACTTTGAATTTTTACTTAAACTCATTTTTAACTTATTCCTTAATGTGGAATCAGTTCATTTATATCTTGTATATTTTGAAAGTTTTAAATACGAAAAGAAAAAAATTATTTTTAATTTAGTAATACTTTTGTATCTCAACTCTTACAAATTTTAAGAAATAGAGATTATCCACTTTGTCATCACAAAGCAGCCTTTATTTCTTTTCAAAGCGTATTTTCTTCAATTAAAGTTTATGTGTTTGAGAAACCGGAATATATTCCACAGTTTTGATTACACACAGCCTAAATTCTAAAGTAAATTCTTAAGACTAAATTTATTAATTTTTTCGTATACTCGAAATCTGAAATACTAAAGAACGAAATAACAGACGATTCTTTTAGAACAAAGTATAGCTTATTTTTAAGCTAACACTTTTAAAATAATTTAATATATTCTTAGTTAGCTCGGGAATTTACCAGACTGTTAGTATGCTCAAGTTAGTTGACTTTTTACCGTTCACCTGTTGATTTTCATACACTTTTCTCGACTTATTTATGGATCCTTGTTGTTCGCACTTTTTTCTTGATTAATATGTAATGCATAATTTATTTGTAATTTTTATCCTTTAGTATAATTATTTAATTAACTAGTCATCTTGCTTAAGTTAAAAACTTTTCTTTAAAAAAATAATAATGAGTTTTTAGTCTTCAGAAATGAAAATAGAAGTATATTTTTTTATAATTTGATCCTTTTAATATTTTTTCCTAATTACAAAACTTTTTCCTAGAAAAGTATCTTTTTTTTAACTGAATATATTTTTTCCTAAACTTAAAACTTTTCTTCCTAAACACATAACTTTTTCCTAAAACATAAAACATTTTTCCCAAAAACACAAATCATTTTTTCCTAAACATAAACTTTTTCCCTAACACAAATCATTTTTTCCTAAACACAAATCATTTTTTCCTAAACACAAATCATTTTTTCCTAAACACAAATCATTTTTTCTTAAATATAAACTGTTTTCCCAAACACAAATCATTTTTTCCTAAACATAAACTTTTTCCCCTAACACAAATCATTTTTTCCTAAACACAAATCATTTTTTCCTAAACATAAACTTTTTTCCCTAACACAAATCATTTTTTCCTAAACACAAAACTTTTTTTACTTAACTGAAAACTTTTTTCCCAAACACAAAACTTTTCTACTGAACTAAAAACCTTTTTCCAAACAAAACTTTTCAACTGAACTTAACTTTTTTCCTAAACACAAATCTAATTTTATAGTACTTCATACTTTTTTCCTAAACACAAATCTAATTTTACAGTACTTCATACTTTTTTCCTAAACATAAAACATTTTCCTAAACACAAGACTTTTTTACCTAAACATAAAAAAATTCCCAAACACAAAACATACATAAACTCTTTCCCAATCACAAAACATTTTTTCCTAATCATAATCCTTTTTTTCCTCATCGAATTAAATTACAATTAGATTTTCAAAAATTTAGATATAGAAACAGGAATTGACCATACTGTTACTATGCTCTAATTCACTTTTTACCATACGCCAGTTGATTTTCATACACCTTTCTCGAATTATTTATGGCTTTTTGTTTTTCCCAATTTTTTCTGATTAATATGTAATGGATAATTATTTTTAGTAATTTTCATGCTTTAGTATCACTATTTTAATTAACTAACCATCTTGCTTAAGTTTTTATACAGGTAAATTAACTACACAGAAAACCCATATTTTGTATTTGTTCTTAACGTATTTTTTTTTATATTATTGAGATTTTTTTAGTGAAATTTTATGCATACCCCTAATTTTACGAAAGTATAAATTTTTCTATACATTAATATTAAGTTTTTAGTTTTTTTTATTATTACTACAGGTATAATCTTAAATTTTTATAATTTACATATAGTTTGTGTGTGAATATAATATTTATTAGGGAAACATTTAAAGAGCCTAATAGGTTTTTGTTTTGGTTCTTTAATTTCGTTTTAGTACATTTTACAATAAGTTTAAGATTACCTAGCTTACATAACAGTATCTTATACATACTATTTTTTACTTTTAGGGAAATCTTAGTTATTTCTTTTATAATTTTACACGATATAATTGATTTTACATATTTCTCAAAATATTCAGAAAAAAAATGTATATAAACTTCAGTATAACATTTAATATTTATACTTTATGCAAGCATGCTTGATTATAATTTTTAATTTCAAGTAATAATTTATATAAAAAAATATTTACTTTATATATTTGTCTTATAACATGGAATTTATAACAATTGGTTATCGTTAGATGCTTTTAGAGAACTTTTCAACATTATATTGCTCATACTTCTGATTTTCAAAATACACAAGATCACGTATCAATATTTCGTATATTGTAACCATTATTTTTTATTACATAATAGATACTTTATACAGTACTTTAAGATTAATTGTATTCATTTAGTTGTTATAATTAAAATGAAATGAACTTTTTCATAGAAAAATCTCTGTTTGTTCGTAATTTTTGAACTAAAAGAAATAATGGTACATGCAGCACATACACACAATTTACATTCTTTTGGTTTATACTTTAACCACTAATTTCAAAACATAATAAGTTGACTATACTATTTCTAACGGAAAATTATTAAATTTACGAATACACCTTTTTAAAAGTTACATTACTTTAACATACTAGTACTTCTCAGAGCTGTTATCTGTATAACATATGAAATCGAAACTATCTTTAAAATACCCCCAATGTATAGAAACCATATAATTTCTGCTTAGCTATCCAAAGTTTAAAATAAAATCAAACGTGTCTTAACACAATGTACTCTGATAAGAAGAAAAAACACAAAATATCAATTGAATCAAGAATCAAATAGAAATTTTATACCAAGTAAAAATTCTTGCAAAAAATCATTTACAAAATTAATAAATGAAAAAAATGAAAAATCTTTAACATTCCATGAAAAAATACATATTCTAAAAAATTTCAAAATAGAAAATGTTTGACAAAAAGAGAAAAAATATATTTCACAAAAAAGTATGCTTTACAGGAAAAAATCTTTCAGAAAGAAACTTAGATAAAAAAATATGTTTTACGAAAAAAATATTTTAGAGTAAAAGAAAAATTCTTTTATATAAAGTTTTGTCTTTAATGTAAAAGGTATTTTTCTTTTACTCTAAAACATTTTTTTTTTAAGAGATTTTTTATGTAAGTTTCTTTCTGTAAAAGATTTTTTTGTAAAATATTTTTTCAAATATTTTAGCACGTTTTATGAAAGTTTTTGTGTATTGTTCCTTGTAATGTTATAGATTTTTCATTTTTTCATTTATTAATCTTGTAAAAGATTTTTTGCAAGAATTTTTACTTGGTATAAAATTTCTATTATTTCAGATAAAAATTTGGGAAAAAAGTTTTCAGTTAAGTAAAAAAAGTTTTGTGTTTAGGAAAAAATGATTTGTGTTAGGGAAAAAAGTTTATGTTTAGGAAAAAATGATTTGTGTTTAGGAAAAAATGATTTGTGTTAGGGGAAAAAGTTTATGTTTAGGAAAAAATGATTTGTGTTTGGTAAAAAAGTTTATGTTTAAGAAAAAATGATTTGTGTTTAGGAAAAAATCATTTGTGTTAGGGAAAAAGTTCATGTTTAGGAAAAAATGATTTGTATTTTTGGGAAAAAGTTATGTGTTTAGGAAGAAAAGTTTTAAGTTTAGGAAAAAATATATTCAGTTAAAAAAAAGATACTTTTCGAGGACAAAGTTTTGTAATTAGGAAAAAATATTAAAAGAATCAAATTATAAAAAAAATATACTTCTATTTTCATTTCTGAAGACTAAAAACTCATTATTATTTTTTTAAAGAAAAGTTTTTAACTTAAGCAAGATGACCAGTTAATTAAATAATTATACTAAAGGATAAAAATTACAAATAAATTATCCATTACATATTAATCAAGAAAAAAGTGCGAAAAACAAGGATCCATAAATAAGTCGAGAAAAGTGTATGAAAATCAACAGGTGAACGGTAAAAAGTCAACTTGAGTATACTAACAGTCTGGTAAATTCCCGAGCTAACTAAGAATATATTAAATTATTTTAAAAGTGTTTGCTTAAAAATAAGCTATACTTTGTTCTAAAAGAATCGTCTGTTATTTCGTTCTTTAGTATTTCCGATTTCGAGTATACGAAAAAATTAATAAATTTAGTCTTAAGAATTTACTTTAGTATTTAGGCGGTGTGTAATCAAAAATGTGGAATATATTTCGGTTTCTCAAACACATAAACTTTAATTGAAGAAAATACGCTTTGAAAAGAAATAAAGGCTGCTTTGTGATGACAAAGTGGATAATCTCTATTTCTTAAAATTTGTAACAGTTGAGATACAAAAGTATTACTAAATTAAAAATAATTTTTTTCTTTTAGTATTTAAAACTTTCAAAATATACAAGATATAAATGAACTGATTCAACATTAAGGAATAAATTAAAAATGAGTTTCAGTAAAAATTCAAAGTATATTTAGTTTGTTCAAAAAAAAAAAAAAAAAATCGTAAATCCGTATTAAAAGTAAATTCCGTTTTGTTAGAAATGCAAAAATCTTTAATGTATACGTAGTAATAATACGCATTGAAAGTATATTTTGGTTTGTCATTTTGTGAGGGTAAAAAAAGATCGATTTTAGAAAAAAGACGTGACATTAATCAAATTTTGAGGGATTATAAGTTTGACAAATAATACGCATTGAAAGAATATTTTGGTTTGTCATTTTGTGAGGTGGAAAAATGATCGATTTTAGAAAAAAGACGTGTCTTTAATCAAATTTTTAGGGATTATAAGTTTTACAAATACATTTTTTACGCGTAACAAATTATATAATTTTACATTTGTTTCTTTTTTCAATCAAGATAAATAGAGATATACTTTTTAAAGGAAAGAAAAAAAATATTTTTCTGTTAAAGAAATTAAAAAATATGTATACTATCAGAATATTTCTAAAATTAGTAAAATAAAAAGAATTTACTCATGGGGAGAAAACATTATCTTTATTTTAAAAAGCGTTTTTTTTTTTAAGTATAGAAAATAGGAAAGAATTATTTATAGATTTAATAGTGAAAAAGATATCTTCAGAAAATTAAAAATATTTATAGGATTAGTACGTAAGCACTAAATGTCAGGAAAAGATATTTCTTTGTTCAGTAAAATGAAAAATATAATTACAATCAGAATACCAGAAAAAGATGCTTCTATGGAAAAATGTATTTCTATGTTTTGAAAAATGGATTTTTATGTTCAAAAATAAAATACTTTTATCTTCTGTAAAATGAAAAAGATAGTCTTATGTTGAGTCAATTTAAAAAATGATCACTTGTTCAATTAATTGAAAATAATGTAATGTTTAAAAATATTGATAGGATCAGAAAAACAATACATAAATGCAATCAGAATATCAAAGAAAATATATTTCTAAGTTCAGATAAATGAAAGAGTATTAAAAATGTTCAGGAAATAAAATTATTTATCGTATTTCAATTTGAAAAATATGTATTTTTATGTTCAGTAAAATAAAAAATATTTTATACGTTTAGTAAAAAATTTAAAGTATGTTACGATTTTCAAAATGAAGCAATACGGATTAAAAGATATTTTGCCAACGATAAATCATTAAAAAAAGTGTTGAAAAAGTCTGTGTTTTATAACAAGAAAATGAGTATATTAAACGTAGTACAAACTATTCCTTAGAAGATTCTAAATGCCGATAAAAGTCACAATGTTCAAATCTAGAGCCAACTTAAGTCATGCTTGCGCTCAAATACCTTTTAACTAGTAAATAAATTAAAGTCGTTCGTCTAAAAATGTATCCAAAATGCACAAATAAGTCTTTGTACTGGTTGGGAAACGCGTTTATCTACTGACCAAGAGTATGTGGGTTCGAATCCTTGAGTTAAGCTTTTTTACAAGTTTCCTAATTCTAAAAAATAATCAATTTCTTAAAAAGTTCTAATTAAAAAAATCAGTTAAAATTCAATTCAATAAATCTTAAAATCAATTTATAAATAATCAGCTTATTTTTTTTTATTTTAATTAATTCATGAAATTAAATAAATTCGAATGCCCGATTACATCATTCTGAGAATAAAGCATTCAGTAAAAGGGTCTATATAAAAATAGCTTTGAAACCCATTAAAAATTCTAAACTCATCCTCCCTTAAAAGTTTAAATTAAAATAAACTCCTTTATAATTAGTTAAATTAAAATTAAGTTCATTTCAATAAATTCCATAAAATTAAATTGAAATCCACTGATTACGTCCAGAAACCGAAAACTTAAATCCACCCCATCTCCTCTAGCACGTCACTATTGTCATCCCCCACTTCCTCCCCCACTCCTAAAAAAACATCCATGCCTTCTAAAGGCGAAAAAAAACTACCCCCTTTCTTATAGCACGTGATCGGACACGCCCCCTTACGAAATTAAATTGAATTCCACCGATTACGTCCTACTTTCAGAAACCGAAACTTAAATCCACCCCTCTTCTCTAGCATGTCACTATTGTCATCCCCCACTTCCCCCTCTCCTAAAAAACCACCCGTGCCTTCACCAGGCGAAAAAAATTGACCCCTCATCTTATAACTCATGTTCGGGCACGCCCCTTTTGATTGACAGGTGGACACGCCCCTTTTATTGTATTCGCCAGATCCCCTTGCCTACTACTCATCCCCTTTTTTTACCTTACCGTCCCTTCTTTAACACCCCTTTAAGACAATGTTATACAAAAATTCTATATTAAAAGTACTACATTGTTATTATTTCTTATTTGAATGTCCTGTGGGTACTATGCAAATTCATTATAAGTAAAAATTTAGAAGAAAATGAAAAGTTATAGGGGTAAAATTGTAAGGAAAATTAAACTCGCAAGTTTAACTTAAACCTCAGTTAAATAAAAAAAATTTCGCGGCTGACCATTTTTTCTTTATTTTGAATCATTAAGGCATTCGTCTATCAGATTAAAATGTTATTTTAGAAAGTTTAATTTCGTCAGATTTTTTTTCCCAAAAGTCAAAAGCTTGTAACAATGCTCCATATCTATTTTATGTTTAGTTTTAGTAGATTAAATAGGCGTGTAATAAAAGTACTAGGTAAACTACAGGGCTGTACAAAAGTATTTAAGTATGTTTCCATCTATTATTAAAAAAATGCATAAAGAGAAATTTAAACCTGTTAAGCGTTTTCTTGCTAAACTAAATTTTTGCATTATATAGTATATATATCAACATACAGATCATAAACGGGGCTGTTCAAAAGAATTTGGATACATATTTGGCTATGGATGATAACTGCTGAAATCAACTTTACTTAGTTATCTTATTTACCCCATTTCCCTAAATAACGAAGTTCTGTTAAAGCTTTCAGGGAGTGTCGGAAAGTTTTTCATAATCTATGCCGTATGCATGATTTTTCTTTCTTTCTTTTTTCTTTTGTGTCTGGGAAAAAAGCATAAAGATCAAACTGAAAATATTCATATCGTCTGCTGATAAAATCTAGATTCTTTTCGTAAAAATATTTCTTGACAGACGCATAAAATTTTCAGGAGATAAAAATTTGATTTGAGACGTAGAAAGTAACGGATTGCTTCACGTAAATTTTCTGTCTATTCTCAGAATTTTCAATAAGGGAAAATTTTTAAAAGTCATATGCTGTTTTCAACGGATTCAGGAATCAAAATAAAATGTATGATTTAAAATCGTTTTAAAAATTCGCGGGTTAAATAAGGATGCAGTTAAATAAAGATATTGATTGGGGGGTCCAGCAGGGCTCTTAAAATTAGAAAAAAAAGACCATTTTCAACATTTAATATCTCAAAATGTATATGATTTAAAAACACAATTTTTATCTTGGGATAAAAGATATAATCAGGTTCTTTGATTTCATGCATTTAAAAAATTGCAATATGCAGAGTTAGTATTTACAGAAGGCTCCGAACTATCAGAGATTTGTCGAGCATAAAATTGGTATAAGAGCTTACGCGCAGGATTACAAAATAAATTTTGTAACTAGAATGAAATTTTTTATGCTTAATCATACTTCAGATTGTAATAATTACCCTGTATATTCTCCTTTCTGGCCCGGAATTATGTTAAAATCACTCGTACTCGATAAAGATTCTCATTCTCTTTTTAAATACAGTTTATTGTATATTTAATCTTACAACTCTAAAATTCCAGACACAGCTCAAGTTTTTCCCATGCACAGAACAATTCGCAAAAACATTCGAATTGAAACTACAACTTATAACAAATCTAAAACAAAAGATAATATTCTTTCCACACAGCTTAATAAAAACTACAGAATTAAAGGATAGTGTCTTTAACTCACAGCTCATTGTTTTCAAGTACAAATTTCTTACATTTTGTTATGTCTGCAATGTGGCGACATCTGCCAGTAAAATTAAATTACATACATTATCAAACACACTGAACCTAAATAAATTTGTATTTAAAGCATTTTTATATTTTTAACACAAAAATGTATTTATCTAATGCAAAATGGTGAAAAATTCAACAGTATAATCACCTCAAAAAAAAAAAAAAAAAAAAAAAAAAAAAAAACAATAAAAAGGAAATTTTAGGTTCAGTTTATACAAACTAGCAAGAAACATATGTTTTGAAAATTTCATGAAAATATATTCAGAAGTTTTTGAGATATCGTGCGTATTGATTTTGTCGCTTCCGGGATTATTTCAAATGCTTAAGAGCTCACTGAATTCAAAATCTTTAAGATCGGAATGCTTAATTTGCAGAATTTGTAGGAGTTGGAAGATGTGAGGATAAAAATAAAAATATAGACGTTTTTTGAACGAACCCGAAAACTGTGAGACGATTAAGGGTTTAAAGGTGAAAAAATAGGATCCGACCTCTGTCTGTGGCACTGAGCTATTGGCTGGAACGCGGATCGATGCATGTCTTAATCGAAGCGTGTGCTGCTTTTCCTATTGGGAGTTTTTTGTTAGGCTAATTTGTTGATATGCGTTAAAAAACGTTTCGTAAGCCGCGCTTCTTCGTTGGCGAAAAGGTGGTCTCACTTCTTTGAAGGCATTTTCCCGGTCACACTAATTACATTAATGCCTTCTAATATCATTACTCGTCTCTGGCAGGCACAAAGAATTAATTACATAAACACGGGGTCCCATCTTTTTGTGCCAAAGCCTCTCACTTACAACCCTAATGTAATCTTCATTATCAGGTATTAGTTTTCCTTTCATCCTCGCGGCACAGTGGCGTCGGTTCGTTTCATCTTATGTTTGGCGTGCCGCAAAACGCAGCATCCCTATTCTTACAAATAGGAACGATCCTAGCTCTATTGAGGATTACAGGTCAATTTAACTTACAAGTGGTAAATGCAGAAGCAACACAAAATGTGTTGACCAAAGTTGGTTAATTGTGGAATGGTTAGGCAACAGTAAGAAATGTCCGCTTTGTCGTGTCATTGGCCACACTGAACCATTTGCCAACAAATGTTGGACGATCTATTCCTACAATGATCAAACTGCATATTTCTACGAAGACATAACAATGCATTCCCGCAAAGGTCCGACAGTCTATTCCTCCTTACTGAGTATTCATCATATAAACATTTTTGATTTGTAGTATATTGGGATCAGAGCAGTGTTTGGTGAGTTATGTGATTAATTTTTAAATATAGCATGTATGTTCTGATTCAAATTTCATTCCTACAACGTACTAATTGTGTTTTACTTATGATTCAATTGGATTAGCATATTATGCATTTAATTGAATTACAATTTTGCTTTTGATAGTTCCCTTGAATTGTTTTTATCCATAACTGTGCCAATGAAAAATCTATAAGATAAAACAATGTTCACACACATGTATAATATTAACAGATAATAATTTTAAAATAATCAGATAACTAATCGTTAGATAGTTAAGAGTATGTTTTTATCAAAAGAAAACTGGATCAGAGCAGTGTTTGGTGAGTTATGTGATTAATTTTTAAATAGAACACATATATTCTGATTCAAGTTCTAATCCTACAATGTATTATTTGTATTTTACTTATGATTTAATTGGATTTGCACGCGCATGCGCGCATATGTTCGCACATACACACATATATTCTGTATAACAGATAATACTTTAAAAATAATCCGATAACTAATCGTTAGATAGTTAGGAGTATGAAAACTATTAAATGAAATTTCGTTAAATTTTTTATCTTTTATTGGAACACTAAAGCAATTAAGATAAATTGCGCTTATATTTTGCATTTAATTGAATTACAATTTTGCTTTTGATAGTTCCCTTGAATTGTTTTTATCCATAACTGTGCCAATGAAAAATCTATAAGATAAAACAATGTTTGCCACAATCGATTTGTATTCGTCAAACATAATTTAGTGATAGCATGTTCAATGCATTTAATATGAATAACTTTTTTGGCATTTAGACAGCAAATTACGTTGCTTTCATATTTATTATACGCCTTTATATTAATTTATATTTAAACATAGAAGACATCACTTCTTCTGTACAGAAATATCGAAAATGTATATCCTTTCCTTGCTTTTTATAAAAAATATTACAGTGCAAGCATAAGTGTAAGGGAAAAATATTACAGTGCAGAATCTAATGTTCAATGTTTGCTTTCAGGTCATAGGTACAGTGTGGATTTTTCAAGTATAAACTTGCTTTTAGGTGATTCCATGGAAAGAAATCAGGTTATATATCAAAAGTACTTATAGTTCGTTTACAGGGACATTCAAAATAATTCCATTACATTATGGTAAGGGGAAAATCACTTGCAGTGCATTTTAATGCTGCTACGCTTTTCAAACATTGTTAAATTGATATACACCACTGAGGATTCATTGCTTATCATAATTTCCTAGGCGTACTAAAATATGCTTACTATTGAACAATGTGTGAATAGCATATGTCATTTACGACGAGGCATTTCAAGAGACGAGGCATTCTCACAGAATTTTAACATTCAGGAATAAAAATCTGGTGAAATTAAACTTGATAAATTAACATTTTAAACTTACAGACGAATGCCTTAATGATTCAAAATAAAGAAAAAATGGTCATCAGAGACGATTTTCAAATTTAACCGAGGTTTAAGTTAAACTTGCGTGTTTAATTTTCATTACCGTTTTACCTCTTTAATTTTTTATTTTCTTCTAAATTTTTACTTATAATGAATTTGTACAGTACCCACAGAACATTCCAATAAGAAATAATAACAGTGTAGTATTTTTAGTACAAAATTAAGGGTCGGTAATAAAAAAAAGGGGGACGGGAAGGGAATAAAAGGGATGGTAAGGGTGGGTCGGTAAGGAAAATGACCGCCTATTTTTAAGCAGATCATGTTAAGACTAAGTTATAGCCATAATGTTCATTTATTTTTTCGAAACAGTTTTTTACATTGGATTAAATTAAAAAAAAGTTAATTTACCTCGAAAAGTGCAGGAACAAACCGTGGGGGTGGTAAGAAGACCAATAAAGACACGATGCTTAAAATTTATATTTAAATGCTGATTTAAATTCTGCAGTAAATTTCCTGTCAAAGATTTTTAGCCATTCCTTCTCTAGCATATCTCTGCATGAGAAAAAAGTTAAAAAAATTCTGTGGCTGCATCTGAAGTGATTTTCTGTGTAATTTTAGGAAGAGGGATGGTAAGGAATCTAAAATCCAGGGACAGAGTTAGAAAAATAATAACAACAGTAAAAATGTGTGCAGGTTAATTTTTTGCTACATATTTATATAAAACAATAGTCCCAGTTTTGAAAATAAAATTACATCAAATATTTTTATTGAAACAATTTTATAAGAGAGCTCCAAACTTAAAAATCAGTATAAGGGACAGGGGACGGTATAGAAATTTCGTGGTATATTTGGACCCCCAACATCGTCGAAAACTTATTTATCTCTTTAATATTTTTATACAGTCATGCAATGGAATGTTTTGCAGCATAAGAAATAAAAAACCCCCAAGAATATGGACTAAAATAAAAATTATTATTCAGGGACTTAAAGGTCAAAATTATGTGAGAATGCCTCAGACACACCAAAGAATTCGGTTACAGTTACTATGAGTGATAATTGTTGGAAATGCAGTTCCAATTGTGGTTTCATTTTTTAAGTTAACTATATTTTGTATATTACTACTTGTGTATAAATTCTACAGATCATATACAGAGTTTCACAAAAGAATTTTTATCTTTTTACGATTTTAGATGGTAATTGGTGAAATTGAGCTACATCATCATTCACCTTAATATTCATAGGTCACTGTGAAGTTTTGTTGCAGCATTCTAAATGTATTGGAAAGTGTTTCAAGTCATGAAGCATGATTTTTTGTTCATGCTTAATATTCCACTAGTTTTATTTTGAATGCAAGTGGCATTTATTTTATTTGACATATCTATGAAAAAAGGGTAAACATCGATAGGCAAGCATTCATATCGTCTGCGGATAAAAGCTAAATTACTTCGTAAAAATGTATATTGAGAGACATAAAATTTTCAGAAAATAAAGACTTGATAAAGAATCGTGGAAAACAGTTGATGTAATCACTTATATTTTACTGTCTGATTTTAGAATTTTCAATAAAGAATTCATTTGAGAATTATTAAGAAAAATATTCTGTTTTCAACGTATGTTTGAATTGAAGTAATATAAGTATAAGTAAAAAGGCAAAGTGTATATTTTTTTAATATTTATAAGTTTTGATTATATAAAACCTGGATGCTTTTTAATCTGTTTAAAACACAAATTTATTTTAATACGGTGGAAACACAGGGTCGAACAACATTATGTACCAGTTTAATTTTGGAATTTGTAGTGGGCATGTTATTCAATACGCAATACATGTTATCCTGTATGTACAGACCTTGACAAAAGAATTCACATCAACCCTACTAACTTTGCCATAAATCATTGTATAAAAATGTGGCTGGTACAAACAGCTTTATTGGTAATAACCAGGGCATAATTTGCGCAGGAGCTCGCCGAAGCTCAGATCCTGTACTTCTTTGTTTTTAGTGAATATTTAAAAATTGGCCGGAATTCACCGGAGTTAATAAATACTGCGCTCCAGTGCCCAGTGGGAAAACGCTTTCGAAAGACCAAAGTCTAAATTATCTTTATTTGCGTTCTTTCCTACGAAAGCACTTGCATATGCGATGTAGCATGTCGCGCACGCGGAAGTATACTTCTATCTAGCGCTCGGAAATGCAGACTTAATGATTTTCTGTCTGAGAGGTTTCATAACGACGATGAAGAATGTCAGAATTAAAATTAACCGCAACCGTATGTACTGTTTTTATTCGGGGACGTATTATGTTAAGTCACTGCTTTTTGTTCATGTTTGTAAAACATCAACTTTTTATGTCTTTACGGTTTTTAATTTTCGACGATGCAGCCAACACTTATTTCGTTCCAGCTGTACTTTATTTTCTATGAATATTTAAATATTACCCGGAACTACCGGTGCTTATAAATATTGTGCACCGAAGCCCACCATAACAACGCTAAATGTTGTGTTTTGGTAATTTATACAAAGAAATCCTTGGCGAGTATGATTTTCTGAAAATTCCCTCACTTCGGATTTTAATTCTTAATTTTTTTTGCTCAGTTCTTTCATCAGATTTTATTACATAAAAATCACAGAAATTCAGTCAAAATATATGTAAAAGATTATTTTCTTGAAGACGAAATTGCTTTAAATTTTGCACATAATCTATGAAATATACGATGAGGGTAGAAGGGATAGGAGTGTGTGTGGGTTGGGGGGAGGGGGGGGGGGTACGCTACGGTTGTTATTACAGCAGAATATAAGAGCTCAAGTGCTCTTTTTTATAAAAAGTTCAGCCCTGGTAATAATATCTACTAATTCTATGCTTAAATTTTACATAGGGTGTGGTATACATATAGAAACCTCTCTATTCTAAAAAAAAAAAAAGTAACTAACGCTGTCACCGCCGCTGTGTATGAATTTTTTGAGACCGGGAATCTTTCTTCGTTAATATTAAGAAAGCTACTGCATACAAAAATACGAGAGCGTGTAAGTAAGTTTTTGCCCCCTAAGTTACGCTCGACAACACCCGTTCAGAAACCGCAATCTCTAAAAGTACGCTAATTTGACCGGCATTAAACATTTTTCGGAAGGCTTAATTAAAAAAACAGTGGCGATCTCCCTGTTAACGGGTTATTTTCGTCTTTGATTAAATCAGATCAGTGAGATATGCGAAAATAAGTTAATAACTATAAACTGAATTAAGTAATCAGTCTTTGTCTCCCGGCATTTTTTAACAATACTTTAAGAAAGTTCTTTTAAAAAAGATATTTTAAATGAATCGTTTTAAATCTAATGTTATTTTCATGAACGTTTTCTGTTTCTTTTTAATATTCACGTGAAAATACTTCTGTTGTTAGAAAAGAAATATAATTTGCTCTGTCTTAGAATTCACAACAACAGTTTAAAAGATTATCTCAAAATATGAAATAAATGTCTCCCGCAAATATATTTTAAAATTTAAACTGTATGGCAATATTATTGTTTGGCCATTTTAAATATAACGTAATTTCCTCCATTTACGACTTTTAAAGAAACATTAATGAATTTATTATTTTACAATTTTTTTCTCTTTTAAAATTCACGTGTAAATGTAGTTTTTATGACATAATTTTAAAAATTTTCCTCCTTTTAAAACGTAATCATTTAATTCTAATTTGAAAGTTTTTTTTTCTGTTTATAATAGCCACGTGTAAATAAATTTTTAATTTGAAGGAAATATTATTCTTTGTGTTGTATTAAAAATTGGCAACGATTTAAAATAATACCCTTTTCTAAAAGATGTAAGAAATATTTCTCCAAATACTGAAATTTTGAATATAAAATGGAAATAAATCCTCAAAAAAATGAATCAAATTAAAAAAATAAATACAGTCAGCACACCGGGAACTTCTAATGTATAAAATGATTTAAAAATGATTACGTTCCTATTATAGTTTTTGCTCGTATAAAACTTTTTTAAAGGAGCGATTTTGTCCAAATTTAACATTAATTATCTCTTAAAATAGTTATTCGATTTAAAAACTGTCTGCATCAGTGTGTTTATCAAACATTTCTCTACAATACCACCGATTTTCATAGGAGGGCGTATCAATAAGGTCATCATATATGAAATTGCTACATTGCATTAGTCCTTTTCTATACAGTCACCGTGCACAGTAACACATTTCCGCAAACAGTATTTCAAAGAGGGGAAAGAGGATGTATTCCAGGAGGCGCGATAGTAGACACAATGAGGCTCATTTTTCTAACTTTTGCTGACACCCACATGTGACATATTCTTGGAAAGGCCTGTGACCAATAAGTCATGCCTCCTACCTCCTCTCTCCCCCCAAATTTGCCTTATCTTTGTTTGACAAGAAATATGTTTTTATATTTTTTTCATAACATGTTTATCCAAATTTGCCAATCTTAATTATAAATTAATAAATAATTTTAAGGCATTTTTCCATTAACCGGACACAAAGGATAAACTGCCATATATTCATTATGGTTACAATTGCATAAGAATTAGAAGAACAGTGAATTAAAATATGTGCCAAATAGTGCTCAATGAAATAGGCCAACTAATTATGAAACTGCAACAAGCAAAGACTAAAAAAAGAAAAGAAAACATAAATAAAAAATAAAGAGTAATAATGTTTATTAAAAATGCGCTTTTATGAAATGATAGTTTATTATTAATTAAATTATGGTTACATGTTGAGAAATTAATTTGGAATTAATCTTGAATTAAATGGTTTAAATGGTTTAATGGTTTAAATGATGATTTATTTCCTTGTTGCCATAATCTAAAAACGAAACAGAGGAAGAGTTATATATTTTTTTATAAATTCATTAGTTCGCTCTTTCTACTAAGCGTAAATAAAAGACGTTTATTTCCATAATCGGGCACACGCCAAATTGACGTTTTGAAACGGGCATTTTTTCTAAGAAGATGAATTTCAGTTTTGAAAGGAAGAATGATATTCACGATAAGCTTTGAATTCTTATAAATGATAAGGTTTTTAGTAAATATTTTCACTTTAACACTTATAATTTTATTATTTAGTTCAAATATAGTATTTTAAAATTATATCTGAGAAAAACTATTGATATAATGATTAATAACATTCACATTGAGGTTTTTTCTAGCTGAAATAAAATATCTGCTAATTTTCTGAAAAGTCGTTTGAAAATAATGCATATTCTTATTGAATGCTTATTCGAAACTTGATTTTGAAATTACTTTAAGGATTAATTTTCCTAAATCCCACATTCAATAAGTAAACAGTATTATATTTTGCGAATATTTTAATTTGTTTACTGTTTAAAAAAAATCTCAGCTCTATAGAAATCCAATTTCTAGTAGTAAGTATAAGATAGTATTTTTTTCGAGTAAAGGACAACCATATTGTAGATCATCCAATTATTTTACATCATTGAATTGTTTAATCTTCAACAAAAAGTTTCAAAATTATAGATATTTTTTTTAGTCACTAATTATTTATTGCATCATGAAAATTTATTCTGCACACTGGATTAATTTTTCGCAAAATTGAAGGAAAAATCTTTTTTTTTTTTTTCTTGTACAAGTAATGCCTGACCAAATCGGTATAGATGTAAACGTATAATATAATACAGGCATTAAACTGAACAATTTTTGTTTATTATTATTTAAATCAATAATTATTTTTCAAAGTTGGTTGGATATAGTTCGGTAAATACCCATATTTTGGTACTTCAGAATCAAATTTTCATATTTTCCTGAAAAATATTTTGTACAGTACAAAAGAATACCCCTGTACTTTTCTGTTCTGTGCAGATTTACTACTTCGCCTGAGTAAGTATAACTTGACATGTTTCCCTCAAGTTTAGTATTTCCATTTAAATTGATTGCGGAAATAAATGCTTAACTGTTTCACTTGAAATTTATTTATGATTGATTGGTTTTATTATTCTGAATAATAATGTCAAAATATCATTCTAAATTCAATTTTCTAAACCCAATGCTTCAAAAGTTAAAGAATTGATTGGATATATCCGAGTAAATAATGCATTTTTTGTACTTAATAACGAAAATGCGTACTATTCTGAAGAGCATTTCTTTGTAAGGCGCACGAAATAAGCAGAAAGCATTTTTTGAAAGTCTTGTAAATAATAATAGCAGAAGTGAGTAACAACACATTTATGCAATAGTTTACCAAATGGCATAATATCGTCTGTTTTTACTCATAATTATCATCAATATTTCTACCTATAAAATCGTTCAATGTTTAATTATTTTGGAAATTTATTGTTTTGATTATCAGATTGTTTTTAAAACTTTATTATAAAATTTTATTACTTAGTCTAAATATAGTCTAAGTTAAAAAAATTCACAGGAAAAAACACTGCCTTTGTGACAATTTAAGTGCTAGCTAAATCGCTTGATCTTCTGTATAAATCATGTCAAATTTCTGCAAAACTTATTGGGGATTATTCGAAACTTAATTTTCAAATCACTTTCAACATTATTCTTGTTTTATAAATCCTGTATTTAGGAAAAAGAAAATATTACTAAATATCTCGAACTAGACAGACTCTATAATTGTTATCTGACTGTTAACGTTTTATCTGATTGTTCGGTAAATTTTTTGAAGAAGACAATAAGAAAATACAGTCTTCAAATTTCAATAAAATGACTTCTTATTATCTTAAGATTATTTTCAGAACATTTTATCCTGCATTTTTTATATTTACAAACCCTAAATCCGGTAAAACTCGTCGCATTTTCTCTAGATTATTAAATTGGGTAGTTTCCCTTTGTCTGTTGTCTACAGTGGCTAATTCCTTTTATTTGTTTTTCAAAAATATTGAAAAAATCGAATTTGGATATGCTCTATTGGGAGGAATTTTCAGTATTGGAATTCGAACAGTGATTACAGTAAAACATCATCAAATAATAGTTGCTATTCAACAAATAAGTATACTTCATGGTGTTTTACGGTGCAAAAAAATTGGTAAAATACGTATTCTATCTGCATTTTTTTTTATGTTGGATTGTCCCATATATATTTTATTTCACTTTTATTATAAACAGTTTTATAAAACACGAAAAACTATTGGAGGATCTCCAAAAAGATATATTTTTTGGATTAAACTGGAACAATGCATTGGCTACTTACTTAGCAGTGTTCCGTCACTTTGTATTTTATACGCAGCATCAAGTCTTGCCATATTGTTGAGCTGCTTTGTGCTGCTATGTGCTTAAACTTTTCAGCGAAGCAATAAAATATGTTGAAATGAATATAAAATGGGCGCAGGATATTCAGGAGATATTTTATTATTTTCTGGAAACAACAGAAAAATTATCAAAATGTTTAGAAGATATTAAAACAGCCTTGTCTTTTATTATATTTATTTTGTATTGTATCCTAACGAGCAATATTTGCATGCAAAGTACAATATTGATTAATTCGAAGCATAAAGAAGAACAAGATTTAATCATGCATCCCGGTGCTGGTGTATTGATAACATTGTTGGTCTTTTATGCGATTAGTTTACAAGCTGGATATGTACACGAATCTACAATAAATCTAAAAAGAACTGTTTACAGTTCTTCTGCAAAATTATCTTTTTCTACATACAACAGAAATAGTGGAGCCTGCTTTTTGCTCTTCGCAATGACGAATGAGGTGGAAGAGAAATTTCAAATTACCGCTTGGAATTTCTTCTCTTTAAATCGACGTTTTATTCTTAAATCTACTGGGGCAATGTTAATTTACAGCGTTGTTACTCGGCAATTGTCCCCTGTGGAGAATGTAAATTTCAATGTGAGTGCAAATTTGACGCAAATTTGAAGGGAAAATGGATGACTATGGCTCTGTTCACGATGGCTTGCTCTCTTTCTGATCTCCATAGTTTGTGTGTGTGTGTTGGTGTGTATGTAGGTGTGTGTTGATAAAATTGATTGTAAGAAAATGTTTCATATTTTTCTGCAAAAAGTTGCAATACCATATGGGTAAATACAAGGTGGCCATAATTAAAGTGCACGTGTTTGAATGACTCAAAAAGCTAAACTGTTAGGACTATAAAAACATGTATAATAATCACTTATAAACAAATTAAGTTAAATTTGTTTGTAAGTTAAATATATATTGTTTTAAGTAATTACTGAAAATGTATTTAAAATTTACTTACCTTTCAATTATTACAGGATTATACTTTCTTAAAACAGTATAGTTGACAGTTGTAAGTTGACAGTCAGTTTTATATAGGTATGACAAGCAGAAAACTTAAAACTAGAATCAAAGAACATATAGCAGACATCAAATACTATAGAAGAACCACAGCTTTGGCCAGATTATGCAGCGAAGAACCTTTACATATTGAATTTAAAAATAGCAAGTTAATTTACCCATCAAGATTTTATTTACCATCCATAGTCCGAGAATCAATAGAAATATTTTTACGCAACGAGAATATTTGCAATGATTCTGTGTCCCTTGATTTACCTAGAATTTGGAAAGAGATACTAAGTAATTGTAGAAACAATAGTAAAAATTAATCCACACTCGCAAATAGCCAAGTTAATTTTATTTTATTTTATGTTTTGCAATGTTTTTCAGTATGCTTGATGTCTCGTGACATTGTTTACCATATTGTTTTAAATTATGTGAAAATTAATACACGCTCGCAAATAGCTAATTTAATTTTTATTTTATTTTATGGTTGCAATATTTTCATTATGCTTCATGTCTCGTGACATTGTTTACTATATTATTGTTTCCAAGTTATGTGAAAATATTTTCTATTATGATTGATTTTGAAAATGTCGCCGATTGTGCGATGAAACGATCGTAAGTCTTAATAAAGATATTCTATCACTTTTTATAGCATTATTTAACTTAATTTGTTAGGACTATATTAAAAAAAGTTATGTATTTATGTTGTTTAGAGTATGCAGAAACGAGTTATGAAATAAAAAAATTAGTTATTTTACCGATAGGTGGTGTTCAATTGTTAATTTTGTTTTCAGAAAAAAAAGGATATTTTCGAATTTAAATTTCGAAAAAACAATGAAATGGAACCTATAAATGTTATAACTAAAAACTATTTTTAGAACCGCCAAGTATGTGAATTCAAAATTGCAGCCCGTTCAGCAAAGTAGTTTTTTAGTTATGTTTAAAAAAACTATTCGCACTGCAATTTGTTTCGAAAAGATTATAAAGGAATTTAGTTTTAGGTGTCCCAAATTTTAAATCTTCATCGAATGACTTTTCGTGTGGTATTTTAACACGTTAAGAGCCACGTCAGTCACCGGTGACTGACACGGAAATTTCAGTTTAGAACGCGTCATTCTCCGATGACTGACGGTCTAAAATATGATATAAAACTATATATATATACCGGGTGTCCCAAAAAGGACTGACTGATTTTAAAATTCAATAACTTCCAAACGGTGACAGATATTAAAAAAATTCTTGCAGGAGGGTTATGCATAAAGTCAAAAGTTTTTTTACTGTGATTTTCGATTTTAGTTCGAATTACAAACAATAGATGGCGCTGCGATCAATAGAGGCTAAATTCGGGCTCGATTTTTGGTACTTCGTGGCCCGGATAATACATTTCCATCTCCTTTTTCAGCATGGAACAACAGAAAGGACCCAAAATCGAGCCTGTATTTAGCGACTATTGCTTACAGCGCCATCTATTGTTTGTAATTCAAACTAAAATCGAAAATCACTGTAATAAAACCTTTGACTTTATGCATAACCCTCCTGCAAGAATTTTTTTAATATCTGTCACCGTTTGGAAGTTATTGAATTTTAAAATCAGTGAGTCCTTTTTGGGACACCCGGTATATATATATTGTTTTAAGCAATTCCTGAAAATTTATTTAAAATTTACTTACCTTTCAATTATTACAGGATTATACTTTCTTAAAAATTACTTAAAACATTGTAAATTTTTCAGCGCTTCAGTGTCAGTCACCGAGGCACTCAACGTGTTAATGCATAATTCACCAAATAATTTAAATATGATGCCAAAATTAGCTACACTATGACGCAAAAGTTTAGACAATGACGTCATTCAGCTTTAAAATGTAGAATTATGACGTCAGAATTACAAAAACCTGTAAATATATTCAAAAACTGATTTAAAATGCTATGTACAAAAGACAGTCGTTTTATTTGCTATAATACTAATTTTTTTCATAAAAATTCAAATGTGCTTGTCGCAAAAGTTTAGACACTATTCTAAATTTCTTTGAATATTCGCTGGCATATGCAAATTTAGAATCGATGATGTCACAAATTTGGAGTACTTAAGTTCTGCAAACGATTGCGCTTCATAGTCGACATGCCGAGAGCTAAAGAAATTCAAGTGAATGAGGTTTCAAGGATTTGGCAGTTGAAAGGTGAAGGGAAGAGCGTTTCTGAAATTTCTGCTATTATTAATAGGTCAAAAAAATCTATTTATCGAGTTTTAACGAGTGGTTCCGAATATAAAGCAAAATGTTGGTCTAGGAGGCCACGTGTGACAAATGTACGAGAGGATCGCCTGATACAAAGACTAGCGAGTACTCAACAAATGAGCGTACGTGGAGTTCAAAGCTCATCGGGACTCTCTGTATCAAAGGATACGATTCGTAGACGAATTTTGGAAAAAGGAACAATCGTTTATAGCAAAATGCAGAAGAAACCAGCTCTGAAACCACATCATAAGTTACAAAAACTTATGTGGGCTCGAAAGCATATGTCATATGGAGAGAAATGGCAGTCAGTCATATTTAGCAATGAAAAAAAGTGGAATCTGGATGGTCCAGATGGTTGTTTATCGTATTGGCATGACTTGCGGAAGGAACCTCGACGTTTTTTTAGTCGCAGACAAGGAGGGGGCTCAGTGATGGTTTGGGCAGCCTTTTGCTATAATGGACAAGTATCTCTGGCCTTCACCAGTGGTCATCAAACTTCACAGCATTATACACAGACATTAGAAGAAAACCTACTGCCATTTGCTGAGCTTCTAGGGGGTCCTCAGTGGGAATTTCAGCAAGACAATGCTTCAATTCACACTGCAAAACATTCAAAATCTTGGTTTAATTCCCATAATATAAGAGTTCTCGACTGGCCAGCATGTAGCCCAGATCTTAACCCTATAGAAAACCTTTGGAGCATCATGTGTCGCAAAGTTTATAGCAACGCTAGACAATACTCTTCTGAAAAGGAACTTAAGACATCTATTGAGAATGCATGGTGCGATATCGATCCACAAACTATGCAAGATTTAGTTTCTTCCATGCAATCTCGTGTATATGACGTAATACATAAGCATGGATGCGCAACCAGGTTTTAAAAATTGTTTATTTCGATTTTATTTAATTTGTGTCTAAACTTTTGAGACAGCAGTTTATTTTTGTTACCATTTAATTTATTGCAATATGCACAATTCCACTTTTCTTTGTTATAAATATTGTTTATATGTACAGCACATTAATTTCAAGCAGTGATTTGAAAATTGAATAAATATTTTTCAAAGTATGTAAGAATTTCTTCATTGTCTAAACTTTTGCGTCATAGTGTATTAATATTAAAATTTTTTACAACTAGGGGGCTCTGCCCCCTACGAGCTACGCTCGCCAACCCTCGTTCAGACACTGCAAACTCTAAAAGCACACTAGTTTGATCGGCTTTAAAAAAAATTCGGAAGGCAGAATTGTAATTAAAAAAAACAGTGGCGATCTCCCTGTTAACGGGTTGTTTTCGTCTTTGATTAAATCAGATCAGTGAAAAATATGAAAATAAGATAATATAAAATTAATTAACTAAACAGAGTCTTTGTCTCCCGGTATTTTTTAGCAACGCTCTAAGAAAGTTCTTTTAAATAAGACATTTTAAATGAATCGTTTTAAATCTAATGTAATTTTCATCAAAGTTTTCTGTTTCTTTTTAATGTTCACGTGAAAATACTTTTGTTATTAGAAAGGAAATATTATTTGCGCTGTCTTAGAATTCACAATGATAGTTAAAAAGATTAGCTCAAAATATGAAATAAATGTCTCGAGCAAATACATTTTTAAATTTAAACTGTTTGGCAACATTGCTGTTTGGTCATTTTAAATATGACGTAATTTCCTCCATTTAAGACTTTTAAAGAAACATTAATGAATTTATTATTTTACAATTTTCTCTCTCTTTTAAAATTCACGTGTAAATATATTTTTTATGACGTAATTTTCAGTATTTTCTTCCTTTTAAAACGTAATCATTCAATTCTAATTTGAACCTTTTTTTTCTGTTTATAATAGTCACGTATAAATAAATTTTTAATTTGAAGAAAATATTATTCTTTGTTCTGTTTCAAAAATTGGAAACAATTTAAAATAGTACCCTTTTCTAAAAGATGTGAGAAATATTTTCCAAATGCTGAAATTTTGAATATAAAATGGAAATGAATGCTCAAAAAATGAATCAAATTAAAAAAATAAAAGCAGTCTGCACACCGGGAACTTCTAATATATGAAATGATCTAAAAATGATTAAATTCCTATGTATAGATCCTCCTATATGTATAGATCCTCTTGTAAAACTTTTTTAAAGGAACGATTTTGACGAAATTTAAGATTAATTATCTCTTAAAATAATTATTCGATTTGAAAACTTTCTTCATCAGCGTGTTTATCAAACATTTCTCAATAATACCACCGATTTTTATACGAGGGTGTATCAAAAATTTTTTGCCCTCACATAGAAATAACTGAATTACATTTATGAAATCGCTACCTTGTATGAGTCCTTTTCTGTATATTCAGCGTGCACAGTAACACATTTGTGCAACCAGTATTTCTAAGAGAGTTGGGAGGATGTATTCCAGTAGGCGCAATAGTAGTTCCAAAGGGGGGCATTTTTCTTACCTTTACCAACCCTCAAATGTAGGATATTGTTAAAAAGGCCTATGACAACTTATTCATGCTATGCACCTCCTGAGCTCCCCCCCCCCCAAAAAAAAATTTTCCCTCCGTGGGGCAGTTTTCTAAATTTTGCAGACATTATTCATGTCCCCCAAAAAAAGTATAAAAAAATGTTAACAGATTTTTAAGAGGATTTTGGGGAATGAAAGATGTATGAATACCAACTGATTTCAAATAATGCGAAATCTTTTCAGAAATGCAGCTATAATAAGGTATGCTTGCGTAAACATTTGATTTTATCTGTTATGTAATTTTAAACATAGATATTCCATCCTGCATTTTAAAGACATCGTCTACGGAATTCCGTGTGAGCAGTGTGAAGCGGTTTATATTGGTGAATCTAGCAGGACACTTGAAATACGGCTTAAAGAGCATAAACAGGCATTTAGATGTAGAAATTTGAATTCAAAGATCGTTCAGCATACTATTGCAACCGACCATTTTCCAGATTATAATAAAGCTTTTGTGATCCGATCCGGCTGCAACAATTACGCAGGGAGAGTGTTTTTAGAGGCCTGGCATACTAAAACAAAGGACTTAGCGATTAACGAAGCTGCATCTGTGCCGGCCGAGTATTCTATTTTATTTTAACTGTAACCTGAAATTGATGAATTTCTGTTGTGTTTTTCTTGTAACTGTTGATAGTATTGACTTAACGTTTATAATTGGCTGAGGAGGGATCGTGATGATCCGAAACGTCCCAATTTTAATATGTTTTTAGTGTTTGTATGTTATAATTTTAATTGTTTTATGTATTGTCTGTGATTTTAATGTAAATATTTTAAAAATAATTTTTTTCCAGAAAAATAATGAATATGAAATGAGAATAGAAAACGTACAATATATGTTGAAAAGCATTATTAAATAAAGTGTATTATTATCTTTGTAGAAAATAGCGTGTTTTATTTAATACTTCTTTATAATATCTCGCAAATTTTTTTTAACTGAAAGGTTTAATTTATTTTATAAAAATACAGGTATACAGATATAATTAAATGTTTACCGATTTTTTAAAAATGCCAGAAACATATGGACAAGAATGATGGACAGTCGAAATTTACACTAGGCAATGCTTTCTAGAAATAAGAATAGTAATTATATTAAACGCGTGACAACAGTTGCGAAATCGCATATAAAGCGGACGACACCTTTCGGAAACTACTGGGCGGATTTTAATACTTTTATTTGTTTATTTTTTGCCAGTAATTAAACTAAAAACTGATAGTTCGACAATGAATAAAAATAAAAAATACAATAGTTAAGCGAATTCGAAAACAAAAATTCCAATGTAAAAGAGCTGACATTAATGTAACCTTCTTTTGCACGGCTAAACAATTATCAACACTTTCGTTTAATAGTCTGGCAGAAAAAAACCCCTATAAATTTATCATTCGGCAAAAAATCTCGTAAGAAACAAGAAAGAAAAATCATGCTTTACGCAAAGAATATGAGACACTTTCCGAAACGTAAAAAATTAGTTTAGAAAACTGTTGTTTAATAAGGTAAACACGATACCTATGTAAACATTTTAGAAAACCCATTACGCATTTAAAAACCAAATTTAAAAAATTATCATGCATAGCCGGAAAAGTATTCCAATTAATTTATACAGCCCTGTATTTGATTTATATATTTGCGTGTTCAAGTACATATTATACTTGAATTGTTTTGTATAGCCCTGTATATTACCTATAGATTTTTACGCATGCCATATATTAAGATGAAATTTAATTCATTCTGAAACTCACTTTAAACAACTGAAATGACATTTACAAAAAATATCAACCTTAGGCTGCCAGGTATCCAGTTCTTTGCGTGGCCCCTCTATAGGATTTTATTTAGATTCTACAACTATCTCTTAGTATGCTAAATATAATTCAGCTTGAAAATTTACGCCTCAAATAAAAATATATATTTAGGTAATGCTCATTTTAGGTTCACGCTCATACTCAGTAATGCTTACAAATTATTTTGTGCATGATCTATAACAGGGCTATCCAACGCGGCGCCCGCGGGCGCCATCGAGCTCTTTGTAGATTTTCTTTTCGCCCTTTTGAAGGTTTCCTGTTATTAGAATTTTTTGGAAGTAAACTTTTATTTTAAAGAATGCTTTCATAAAAATCCTTACACTGCAAATCCCTGCAGAACATTTCACTCGCAATGCATCACATCGCCTTAGCTATCGCCTTAGGTGTTATGATGTTTTTCAATTCTGTTTAATCCTTTCCCAGGTGTTTGAGAATGTGTGACAAAATGAGTTTCCCGCATATCGGCTATAATTTTGGTAAATATTTAACCGCAAGTGCAATACATGCGTATTTGCATCAGAGATATTTTCGAAACCAGTGAAAACAGATTAAAAACTAGAAACATATACTCTGAAAAATAAATGTGTAAATTAGTCACTTATAGATACGTATATGTGTAAATTTGTAAAATCACACCCTTGTCATAAAATTTACCTACTTTTCGTTAAAATTCACCTGTATTTATGTGTTTATTAGATTACTTTAAGTGTGTAACTTGTTATCCCTTCAAAAACACGAACAAGTGTTTGTACATTGGTGGAATGGCAGAAAATGCACATGGTAGAAAATGTTATGGATTTACTCCAATTGGTGTGTTAATGTAATTTACAAGGTTTTAATATTACACAAGAATCTGTGTATTTCGCATATGTCACCGAAATTTGCGTAAGAATATTACCTGAAGCATATGTACAACTTTTACACAGCTAGATGTCCAAAAACAGAATATTACATAGGATTATGCGTAACAATACTACGTAGAATTATGTGTAAGAACAGAATATTACACAGAAATATGTGTACCTATATGAACACAATAAATAGTGATAATTGAAAATCTGGCTTGTGCAATAGTAGCAGAGTGGTCAAGTTAATGACTTAGGCAGTCTGGGATCGTGAGTTCAAATCACGTTTCAGTAGGTATTGCTTGTTTAATGTATATTAAATTGAATTAAATGGATTATTTCTCCTCTTGATGTAGATTTATCTTTCAAAACTTGTGACTGAAACTGGTATGAAAGGAAATACTGAAATAATACAAGCGTCACGATTTCCGTATTTTTAAAATTTTTATTTTACAGTGTATTTATTCAGATTATACGCATTTTATTCCTATATTATGACTACACTATTTTAGGGTTTCAAAACCACTTTAACAGATAATGGTATGCAGTATATATAATTTCAGACGATCCTGTTTTTTGTAAATTAAGATTACACAATTTTGTGGTCTAAAAACAAATCTGCTGGAAAGTAAACAAACACACCAAGCACACGTGTTTGTTCTTCGTACAAATTTGTTACGCTACCATAAAAACATTTAGTTCAAAATTTACATCCCAAAGTACAAAGTTACGTACTATGTGCACATAATCCATCTTTTTTAATATTATACATAGTTATAAGTGTACTCATGTGCAATTTACACGTTAAACTGTGTATTTCTGAGTTATCTGATGACATTATACACACTTAAATCTCTTAATGTGCTACACAGGAAAATGTGCTTTTTGAAACTGATACACCAGGTCGTGAATTTGGAAATTTACACATATAGACAAATCGTTTTTGTATCACCAGAATATCTGCTTTAATGTGTCAATGTACGTATTTATTTCTTATAGTGCGTATTTTGAAAATTTAATCATACATATTTTCACGATTTGTAGTTATTGTCTATAAAATATAATTATGAAAAATAAATTTGGCAATAATTGGGAACAGCCCATTTTAATACTTAAGAAGCAACAGAAAAATAAACGTTTTTCACCTTCCCCACTTCTTTGAAGACACTAGAGCAGAAATATTAGTTTTTTTTTTCTTTTTGCTGTTGTTCCGCCGGCCCATCAGCTGTTTTATACGAGGGATAAAGGGGCTTAGTGTTTCCTTCTTGACTTTTGAAATTTTAGCTTTTTTTTTCAATTTTCTTAGAAAAAATTTTTAAAAAAGTGCTGAACGATTTCCATCTGTGATAGCACTTTCAGACTATCTCTCTAATACCACCCGTATGGATTGATCCCTATCATGCCTGTTTTTGTACTTTTTATAAAACAAAATCCATTCGTTCAAAATAAGTCAAAGGGTATTTTCATATCCTAAAAGAAGCCAAGAAATATCTCTGATTTCCATGTTTATGTTATTTTTATTTTTGTTGTTGTTATAGTTGTTATTAATCGCACGATTAAAGTTACTGGCACCTTACTCTGCAAACATTTTTCATATAGACCTATCATAAACAATGCATAATTTGTTTTTATTTTTGTTGTTGTTATAGTTGTTATTAATCGCACGATTAAAGTTACTAGCACCTTACTCTGCAAACATTTTTCATACAGACCTATCATAAACAATGCATAATTTGACATTTAATATATGTAACTATAAAGCCGTGCGTGTGTGTGTGTGGGGGGGGGGGCTATCTACGATTGTAAGATTCATTTGCATTATGTTAAGACGTGCGTATACATTACTACTGTGCGACAGTATTGCTGCATTGTTTCCGTCATTTGAATAATGGCGCCCTTCATTGAGTGCCACTGAAAGGTTAGACAGGACTGATCTATAGCCTTTATACACACCACGTAGTAAATAAAAGTTTTGTTAAACTTAAAAATGCATATCATAACTGAAAAGAAACCAGCAGAAAATATTGCTAATAGACAGTATTTAGAATACAGCACTGTATCCGAAATCTTTTTTGTGTCCTTGTAAATTGACAATAAATATTATGCACGTCATATTCTAAAGTAAAATCTTGTAGCAATCCTCAGTAACGTGCATCAATTTTACTATATTTGAAATAGTGTAGGGGAGACCGGGGCTAGTTGGCTACAGGGGTAATAGGCGCAGTCCTCAGAAAACGCCTGTTCGTGGACAGATGGCACAACCAGTCACAGGGTACCTTTTTTCTTGATATCTATAACCTGCATTGTTGCTTTTCAGTGTTACCGACGTGCAGTAGCCATTTCTTACGATTTTTCTCTTTTTTGCATTGATAAGTAATTTTTTGTTGTTCCATTCATCCTCTAATTTCTAATACTTATCTTAATAATCGTGATTTAACTTGTTTAGTTTTTCATAGCATATGATTATCTCTATCTAATCTATATGCGATTTATTTGGATTGTTTATGGTTAGAAGGTTACGTCTCACATTTTGTGAAGGAATTTATTATAGAGCTAGTATGTGCTTTGAACACGGGGCAAGTTGGCTCGGTGCGCCAACTAACTCCATTACATTGTTCCGTAATATTTTCTGCTATTTTATCCGTTTGATGAATTAATAATTTTTTTAGAGAAAATATGCGTAATTACCAGAGAAAAACAGAACGGGCTAAAACACCAAAGAATGTTACAAGAAATGCTGTGGATGCCGTATAAATTAACGTACGATCTATTAGGGAAACTGCTAAAGATTTTAATATTCCTTCGAGAAGTCTAACCAGATATTGCCAAATTATGAAGAATGGAGTTCATCTGAGTGACGGTGTTCATTACTCATCTATGACAGGTGAGAAGTTGGGCGTTCAAAAGATTCAGTATCAACTTTTTCGGTTTTCTCTCCCAACAGTCACTGCACTTCTATGATTTCAGCTTAGGATGTTGGATCCTTAAATATACTGGTGATGTAAGGCCTTTAAAAAGACAGAATCAAGAAAGAAAATTGGAAAATATAAACTTAGGAACCACAAGATTATTGACAGATTGACCGAATCTAAAGGCATTGAAAGAGGAAAAGGAAGCTTTAGAGAGAAAAAAAGATGAAGTACAAAAAAGAAGAAAAGAAAAAAAAAATCGCTGCCGGCTCGGGCCTACAGGCGGAGGTAGATTTCGAAGTTAAATACTAAATTCACCAACAAAAATTAAAACAAGATTAGACATAAACCCAGTTCCTTCACTAAGAATGAGCTCTAGGGATCTAAACATTTTGAGAAAATTCTAATATACACGAATACACACACGCATGTATATGGAATAGGTTTAAAAATGGCTAAAGCAAATTCAGAGAACCTCAAAGTGTTAAAATATGTTAATATTTCCATAGTCGGGTTTTTATCATGTTTTAATACGTTTCTTCAAACTCACATGGCGTTACATATTCGCCTGCTGAGGTCCATTATATTTCTAATATGACGCAATATTTTGTTTTTATTTTAATTCGTCAAACTATTTATTTCATTTTGAGTTTTCATGCTGAAATCTTGCGCTTGAAAACTTATGACGTAATATTCAATTTGTTTTCAATTCGTCAAACTGTTTATTTAATTCAATTTTTCACGTGAAATTCTTGCAATAGAAGAGCAATTGTTGTGGTGAGAATTTTATTGCTTTTTTTTTTAATTGTTGGCAATCGCTATAACGAAAAATATTTATTTTTTCCTGCCATTGTTGTGTAAGAGCTGGTTTTATCAGAATCATGTTAAGACGGTATTCAAAATTTTGAACCCTTCCCATTTCCATTCCCTTTGGCCGATTTTGCCCATTTTCAATCCCCGCCGAGATATTAGCCATCTCAAAGTTGTTGGCGAGTTTGAAGACGATCCGTGCATCATTGCAACTTTTATCGTGCGGACAAAATTTAGTACATACATACATACATATAAACTTTTTAGGTGGGGGTGGTTTTGGGTTCCTGGGGTCCTATAATGAAAAGTTATGAAGGAATTTTTCAAAAGTCGCACCATGGTAACGACTGCAATAGGTAGTATTTCTTACGAAATCTACCTAAAAAAAAAAAAAAAAACTTGTCATTGAGCAAAGCACGAAACTTAACAATAGCTCAGATGACGAGGAATGTTATTATCTGGTGTGTGACAGTAGCTTGAAAAACAACAAATACAGAGAAAAGTCACTGCAATGCAAGCTTTGAGCACATGAAGCCTGCCTAAATGATGGAGACACTCGATTTTATATTTCTGATAACTGAAACTCAGATGATGATATCAAGTAGGATAAAAATTACTCAATGTTAATCTTTTATTCATTATTTTTATGTCTATGAATAATTTAGAATTTACATTGTACGGGGATCATTCCTTTGTTTAAACTTGTTAGTAATAATCAAATTGATTTCTCTTAACTACGTATCTTATTTGAGTTTCATTTAACTTTTTATAAAGCTTGTGCCAACTTACACCATAGGTATAGGCAACTTGCTCCACGACGGGGTAGGTTGGCACACATTTTTTCTCTTACTTCATGCTTCCGATAAACATAAACTACAAAAAAGTCTGTGGTTTAAAAGGGCAGTTAAATTTTGCTAAAAAACTTACACAAAAAATTAATAAAAATCAATAACTAAAAACTACGCTTACTAGCCCCGGTCTCCCCTAAAATAGTTAAAATACGCTTCAAGCGGTTTTTCCCGGTAGATTATAATGGAATTATTTGTGTGGCCCTGTAAATTAATAATAAATGCTTTTCACCTAATATTACACAGAATGCATGTTTTATTGCACTTCATGAATGAATATCAATTTCATATGTTTGAAATGATATAATATTATTACAAATGCATCTGGAACGATTTTCCACATTGACCATAATGTAACAGATAACTTCTGAGTGTCCCTGTAAATGAAGTATAAACGCTACACACTTCATTTCCGATAGCAATCGTCTATAGCACACGTCAATAACATGCAAAAATTACAGGGCAATTAGAGCATATTTACGAGAGTTAGAACTGCGACAGACGGACAGACAGACAATGTCATAAACACTTTTCAACTATTAATTTCTGTAGAACAATTGCATCATAAAATATAATAAATAAGATTTATACTTTAAAACACATAAAGTTGCTCAATGGTACACATAAATAAGAAATTTTATATGAAGTTGTACCAATAAAATTGACGATAAAGCACAATACCGGCATTTCGAACTGTTTCTGCAATCGTCTTATGGATAAGTATGATGTTGAAAAGTTTAAAAGTATAGAGACGAAAGCTTCCTGTCGAGTCTATGAATGGAAAACAGCAGTGAGTACATTAGAAAATTTTAAAATGAAATAAGTTGAGATGAATTGAAAGCTCACTTGAAGACCATGGATTTTCATCAGCTATGAAGGGAAACGGATTGCATTCAAACAATGTCATGTTAAAAGAGGAAAAATTGAAATAATGCAAACAGGTAAATAATTAAGGCTTTTTTATGGTATTAAGACAGATTTTTGGTGATTATAAGATAAATTACCGTTACAGGTATTGTGCTCTCATGCAATGATTTCGACTGATTCTCTATCATGCTTTCAAATGGGTTATTACCTGGAACCATGACACTCGTCTCCTCAAAATTAATATCTCAGCCTTCGTTATCCAAATAGAAACGCAAAAGATCTGTAGTCTCTTTAAATTGTTTAATGTCCCGACGATGCTCCTTAATTCTTTGAGATAACTTGCATGACTAAACGGAACAACACCCGTTCGTTTGCGCCCATACATTCCTGTGTGAGATTGTCTTCTTTACACTGTAAAAAAAACGACATTTTTACAGTACAAAGTACTGTTCATCTCGCGCACAAACCCGATCACAGTGTATGTGCTGTATCTTTCTTTGGTTTCCTGACTATATTAACATTGAAAATACAGTAGTTGTGTACAATTAACAGCACAATGTGCTGGCAATTTAGACGCCAGCAGTTTGTGCTATTTGTAGTATGTGTTTGTGTGTAGCTCTTTTCTACAACCCCCCCCCCCCGCCGAATCTGAACGATCAATCCTGATACACCCAGTATAGTAAAACAGACACTCCCAACTAGCGGACGCCTTTATTTAATGAACACTTTTTCAATCAGTACTTTGAAATCTACATAGTTGAATGTTTTTATCACTGAAAAGTGGATAGTGATTTTGGCCACAAATAATTAAAAATAATCTCCCCCCCCCCCCTTCAAAAAAAATTAAAATTAAAATTATAATAATAGTCACTAATAGTATAATGTGAGATCTAATATCTGTTCGCAAGGCAATGAATAAGAAATTTTGTCATGCACTTATTTTGTGGTACAAATTGTGATTAATTAAAGTCAAATACATAAATAGAGACAATTTAATTAAACACTTTTTAAGCTATAAAAATCTTTAAAATATAACATTAAATTTTGGACTTTTTAAAAGTCCCTCGTCAATAATGATGTAAATAAACACGAATTCACGAGCGATGACATAAATTTAACTTACGGCTGACAGCATGTCTCGCAAACAGTTAAACACAGAGATGTTTGAATCCAATAAAAAGGGAATTTTCAGCTGGAACTTAACTAGCCTCATTGAAGGGAGATTTCGCAGATCTAGTCAAGGATGCTTCTATGAAAATACGACTCATGTATATATTGTAATTAGATTTAATTATCTTGTCCATCTCAGTAATTGGAAAATGATCAGTTTGTATTTTGTGGGTTAAAATTTTAGAGTTTCTTGGAGTAAAGCATTCTGGTGTTTTTTTAACGGTATTTCCAAGGTACGATGAGTCTCTCCAATATACATTGCGTCACACTGTTTTTACGTGGGATACCATAGATTATACCTTTCTGCTTAGAACTGGGGTATTTACATTTAAAATTACAGAGGGAGCCTTGTAAAGATTGTTGTGGGATAAAATCTATATAAATATATGGAATGGTTTAAAAAGATGCGAGATTTCTTTCAGATAGGTTTCTGTACTATGGTATGGACATGAATTGATTCCTTTTAAAGGTGTAGGTGTCACTGTATAATCATGTATAATTTCAAGGAAAGATTATGTTACACCATCTTGAAGCATATCCATTATTCTTTACATCATCATAAATATTTTTTCATCTTAAAGGGTTCTTCATTACTACAATAGTGAAGGGCTCTAATTTGAAAGGTTTTAATAACAGCGACTTTATGTAAAATGGGGTATTTTGATCTTCAGATATTATCCAGAAGAGATGTTGTTCCGATATACAGAGGTACAGATTCTTTGATGGAAAGCATCATCATTTCTTTTAACATGGATATCGATGAAGTGTAAAGAGTGATGAACTTCATGTTCGATCATAAATTGTTCTGCCTGACAGACTGAGTTAGATGTTGGTAGAATTAAGAATGATTATGGTTTTCAGAAATTACGAACTCATCGTCAACATACAATTGACAAAGCCTAATGGTCGGTCATGTTTAAAAAATAATTTTATTCTTTATAACTGCTTTGCGAACTCGGTAATAGTGACGGATAGTGGCGTCCTCGCCACAGTTCAATTAACTCGCTTAAAGAACTGTTCATTGAAAGTAAAATGGTTTGACATCATGCAGAATTTAAAGAGCTTCATGCACAATAGTTTTTTATCCATATTCGGTGACTCTTTAACAGACAAGAGTTAGAATCCGAGCAACACGTTTATGCAAAAGGTGCAACAATTCATTTAATCTTAGACTTTTTTCTTAAAGATAGTAGGTAGGCACTACACTATACATTGTTAATGGAAACTGCAAACAATATTTATGAATTACAAATTTTTAGCAAGCTTATTACTATGCCTGGTCAGCTATATTCAGATCATAGTTACCAAAACTTGTTTAATCCTTTATGACACAAATTAAGAATTCATGAAAATTTCATCTTCTAAAGCATTTTCCGTGAGTGTTTGAAACTACATTAGAAGATTTACGCAATCATTTAATAAACTTGAGAAGAATTTTGCCAATTAAAATTAATTAAATTTCAATGTATAGGGATTTTGTGCAATATTTATGACGCCACTCAAATCTTTTATTTAAAATATTTGAGTGTATTTATCAGTATTTTGTAGAATTAGGAAATGTACAAATACAATGCTCTTACAATAGAAATATAGACATATTTCCTAACTGAAAAATTTCCCCCATAACCTTTCAACGTCAAGTAAGCTGAAAAAATGCAAAGACAAAATGAATAAAGTTTTTAAAAATATTCTTGTTTTCTGCAACCGATAATGTTTTTGGAACAAGATAAAGTAAAGTATCTTTAACACAGTCTAATCGATGTATTAAATGCATTTTACAGCAGGTTATTTCGGTGCATAAAGGGTTAAAGCATTCAGAAACGTATGGTTGATTGTCTAAAAAAATAAAGGTGGCTAAACATTAAAACGTTGTGTCCGCGATCGTATAGCCAGCGTTATTACAATTGTGACCTTTTAAAAAAATGCAATGATTTTTATATTCGATATTTTTCTTAATTATACATTTTTAAAGAAAAATTAACTATACAGTTTAATTTTGATTATAAATATATGTTATTTAATGTTTTTTATTACTTAGAAATGTATAAAATTTGAGATGATTTGTATGTCCTTGCACTCTCAGAAATGGATACTCAGATTTCACGAAATTTTCTTCATTTTTGACGAAATCATTTCCTGGGATATGCTCCGAGCGAATATTTCGTCATATTGAGAAAATTACTTTCTTCGCTTGTTTGAGGATAACAATTTCGTCAAAAGTGCTTATTTGAAAAGTGCAATCGGAGGGCTGGTGGTGCCACCTATTGAACAGTTTGGAAGCTCTTGTATCGACAGGAGAAAAAATAATACCTTCGGTCTTCGGGTTGATTCGAACTCACGACCTCCGGTGTGGGAGACGGTCACTCTAGCAATTACGCTATTGAGTCCTCGAACAGATACGATTTTACATGCATGTAATGGATTCTACTGTATATTTATATTTTTATAAGGTTGGTTGTAATTTTATCGATGGTGTTATTCTTATAATTCTTGCAAGTTTTAATTAGTAAGACTAATTTATTATTATTGTTTCCTATGGTTAATATGAATAATTATAATATGAATAATTATAATATGGCTTGATTAATATAATTTATTAGGAAAATTTTCTTTGCTCGATGAATGATTAAAATATGGTCTGGTTAATTTGTTGCTCAGAAATAACGAATTTTAAAGTACATATGGGGGAGATTTTATCAATTTGAGTAGTTGGTTAAGATTTTAACACTTTACTGTTTACAGAAGAGAAGGGAGAGGGATCAATTATGCATATTTAATTTGATAGTTATATGAATATATTTCTTAAATGAAAAAGAGATCTTGGAATTTTGAAACTTTATTGACCAAATTTTCTTTTTGAACGATTTTGTAAAACACAGGAAATTTATTCTTTTCGAATTAAACCATAGCGAGCAAAATAAAATAATAATAATAATAATAATAATAATATAAATAATAATAAACATTCTTAAAAACTTTAACAGCTAAAAAAATAACTAATGCAGAAACAATAACTACCTGTGTTTCAGCATTTTCTGAAAAGCGCTAAAAAGTGCAATTTTTTAAATAAATTATGACAGGAATAACATAAACAAGCAAATATTTGCTTGCTAAAGTCGCAGGATTTGAGGAGGTACGGTTTCCTTAAAATGTATTGAGTCTGGCCGTGAGTGAAGAAACACCTTCGTCAAATATTTGAGAGTTTACGTGTCGTTAAAAGTCACGTGATTTTGATACGAAATGATTGTCAAAAACAACGAAATATAGCTCGAGGACTGCTGAATCGTCAAAATTGAGTTTTATTTCTGAGAGTGTGTGTAACTTGCTTGGTAGCATTCAAAAAACCTACACTCCCGGTTCAGAAAACTGGTCAATACACTACTCGAAAACTTTCCCAAAAATCAACGGCAGCAAAATAAACTTTCTTTTTATAATTGATTTATTAAATCTATAAAATATATTGGTTTCTGAGGTTTCTAAAGATAAAGAATTGTTTTAGAAATCGTGGGTAATTCGGAAGGGGTGACTATTAACCTTTGTTCGTGGTTTCCTAGATTAAGAAACTTTTGGCTATTTTTACAGTGTAGAATTTGAAATCATGCTGCAAGATGATGCACAAATGAATAGGATTCAAAAGTGTATTATTATTATTATTATTTACTTGAAATTTATTATTTTTTTTTCTTAGCACAAAAAATTCAATGTACATTCGTGGAATATAAAGTAAACACCCCCTACTAACTCTGCAACAAATTATTGTTGAAGAAAGTTACTGGTTCCAAGAGATTGGGAAAAGGTCTACTGTTAAATGATGTATATAAAATTTGCTTACGGGGCCATCTACATATTAAAACGAACCCAAACTTTGTTTTTTTATAGCAATACTCAAGTCTGACACCATAAATAAATTCTACACCCTTCAATTACCCTAAAACCGAATTTTCATGAAATTCGTTCGATTAGCTTCAGAGAAATTAAGTATTTTAAAATGAACATATTTTAGGAACTTTATCCAAATTAAAGTTCGGTACTCGGTTGTTGAAATGCTACAGAATGATTATGTCACTTCTGTCAATGTATAGTTTCTTGTCAATATGACCATTTCACTCGCTTAATATGTTTCAACTATTGCCAGCCCAAATGAAAGGAGTAAAATATGTTGTTGTATTTTGACCATTTGGAAATGGTTGTTGTTTTCGGTCGAGGATGGAACCAAATGATGCTCGCATTTTATATTTTTTAACGAAATTCAACGACGTTCTTTACTTTTAGAAGAATTTTAATTTGAATAGGTAATCGAAAGGCATAAAATCGTTAAAAATTGAAAAAGTTACAAAATGGGTAGGCGCAAATTATCAGATATGGAAAAATTCAAAGCCAAAGAGCGACGCCGAAATGAAAATCGCTTTGCAAAGCAAAAATCGAGGTCTTCAACTCATTATGTATCCCATGAAAATCGAGGTCTTCAACTGATTATGTAGCCCATAAAAATCGATTACAGAATAAAAGGCGAACGCGAAAAAGGAAACTATCTAATTTTTAATCGATTGATAGTAAAAGGCCATGTCTCGAGAGGCTCCAATCCACTTGCCACGGCGTTCTACAATCGGTCGATTCTAACCGGGAAAAATTGAGCTCAACGTAGGTAATTTGACGCAATCTGTGGCTGATTCGGTGGAACTGCTTTCGATTTGTAAACTGTTTTTTTTTTTTTTTTTCTTGAAACGGGACTTGGAGAGTTTATCGATAAAAAAAATTCCAAATGGTCGTTGTAATCTATTAAATTACAATTTTTTAATTAATTTATTTTACATGCTTTTCCATCACGGACGCATTTTTGTAAATAAAAAGTGAAACACGTACATTTTAAGAAGAAAAAATAAATCATGGAGTTAGTCACTGTAGACAGAAACATGATTAATTAAATAACTTCAAAAATTTTTATGACATTTTTAAAATACCCTTTTTAAGAAAATTATGGCATATTTTTAATGAATTAAAATTTGTGAAAATTCAGTTAATTCCATTCAATAATAAAAGTATTTTTCACTCTTAAGAATTTAAATATACAATTTATTTTTATTATGTGAAAACATTTACGCAGACGATACTTACGCATTTTAAAAGAGTTATATTATCATTTTTTTTTCAAATTATGCTTCTCTGAACACCATAGACAGCCACTTAGACGAACATTTTGAAGTTTAACCATAATTCGAAAATTTCATGAAGGAAAATTTGAAATTAAGAATCCGCATAAATCAGAACATAATAAATATAAATCTATCCAAAAAATGGTAGGTTGTAATTCATATTTTTTTCGAATATTAATTTCATAATTCGTAATTCATATCGTAAAATGTTTGAAATTACAAATTCAATGTATTTATGTTTGGGTTTTTTAGAATTATAACCACACAAAAAATTATCACATTAGGATTAGAATTTCAGGAGATATTAATAAAAATATGAGAATATAATTTAACATTAGAAGCTCTAAGTTTTGAATGTTTATAATTCAAAAACTTATCATCCAAATGACGATAAATTTTGTTTCTAGGCATAGTTTGAACTGAATATTTAAAATAACGTGTCCAAATTGGGTGTTGATATTGGGGGGGAAAAAAACAAAGTTTTGTTTGGTTTTGATTTGTAGATGTCCCCCTAAGCAAATTTTATTTACATCATTTAAAGGTAGACTTTATTACCAAATGTTTGGTACCAGTAACTTTCTTCATTTATAATTAGTTGTGGAGTTAGTAGGGAGTGTTTACTTTTTTTTCCCACGACTGTATATATTTAGAGAATTTTCTCCTTAAATTTGCTTAATTTCTATTTATAAGATTTCATGTGTGATAACAGCTCTTTATTTTACTTTATGATAATAGGTATTTACTTCATTTTTTGTAGTTTCTATGACAACTTAACGTTTGTCCTTTTTAAAATACAGCGGATATTGTGGTCCCGGTTATCCAACGATTTCGATTTTCCAAATATCCTGATCCAATGAGTGTCTGATACTTGAGTGTTTATTGTAACTAAAAACTTTAACCTTGGTGAATAATTAAATAAACAATGTAAAGCCAATGACACAGGAAAATTCTAAACACCCTAAAAAATAAATGCCTAAGTTTACTCATTAAAACAGGTATAATGATGAAACAAACACGATTCGTCTATGTGTGTGAACTGGCGTGTGTCTAAAAAAACCAGTGTAAATTTGTCAGCACAAACTTGATCACAGTTGAATGTACTGTATCTTCTTTGGTTTCCTGACTATTTAAACATGAAAAATACAGTAGTTGCTTAAAATTAACAGTACCATGTACTTACAATTTGGACGCCTTTTGACGACAGCACAAACAACTGACGTCCAAATTGCCAGTACATTATGCTGTTAATTTTACGCAACTACTGTATTTTCCATGTTTAAATAGTCAGGAAACCAAAGAAAGATACAATACATTCAACTGTGATCGAGTTTGTGCGCGAGATGAACAGTACTTTGTACTGTAAAAATGTCGTTTTTTTACAGTGTATTGCCAAATACACGCACTGGCAATTTCAAACTACACATTTTACCGTGTATTTTAATAGCACATTAAGTGGCTTAAGTGTATAAAACGTTATCTGATAACTCAGAAATACTCAGTTTAACATGAAAATTGCACATAAGTACACATATATTTGTATAATATACAAAAACGATGGATTTTATGTACATAGTAGAATCTTATAGTTTGGGAGGTAAACTTTGAACGAAATATTTTTATGGTCGTAAAACAAATTTTCATGTAGAACAAACACGTACGTTTGATGTGTTTGTTCTCTTTCCAGCAGGATTGTTTTTAGACCACAAAATAGTGTATCCGGAATTCATAAATAACAGGATCGTCTGAAATTAGATTTACTGCATGCCATTCTCTGTTAAAGTTGTTTTGAAGCCCTAAAATACACAGCTGTCCAAAATTAAGGACCAGTCACAAAATACTAATTTTTAAGTAAGCGAATACTCAAAAAGAAATAATATAATTCAAACAATTACTATCCCTACAGCACAGCTAGTCCATATAGCATCTCATTCATGTCACACATGGTCACAAGTGTCACAGTCACTACGGTGCAACAAAAAATAGGAAATTCCACACCACTCATTATGAATCTCAAGTGATCACTATATGTGACTCCACTGAGACGTTAATGTGACTACTGCTTTGTGACGAGTCACCAGGTGACTTTACAATGTAGTTACATTGTGACTATCATGTGACTGTCATTTCTAGACTCAATTTCAAAGTCATCATGAACGTTGCCTTATGATAAGTCACCAAATAATATCACATTATAGTCACATGGTGACTTTTCACAAAAGAGCACAATAGTGACTTCACAGTAGTTTCTCTCCCACATGAAAGTCATCTTGTGACTTTAATTTGACATTATTTGGTAACATATCGCAATGCAGCGTTCACGATGACTTTGAAATTGAGTCTACAGAAGGCAGTCACATGAGAGTCACAATGCAATTGCATTGTAAAGTGACATGGTGACTTGTCATAAAGCAGCAGTCACAGTGACGTCTCAGTGGAGTCACATATAGTGATAATTTGAGACTCATAATGAGGTATGGAATTTCCCATTTCTTTGCTTCACCGTAGTGACTGTGACACTTGTGATCATCTGTGACATGAATGAGATGTTATATGCAGACCTGCCAACTGCTACGAAAAAATCGTAGTTGCTACGATTTGGACCTATAGACTACGATGCTACGAAAATCGGTCTTAAACTACGATTTTTTGCAAAAAATGCCAACGCATTTTTTGTTTCTAAATGTGATTTTTATCCCGCACAGCATATTTTTCAGGAGTGATGCTGTCGCGAAATTTCCAAAATTTCAAAGTATTCATTGCCGAAAGTTTTAAAAAATTGGCCATTAGTCTGAAAATTCGGACATTAAAAAATGCTCATGGGAAAAAAAATCTGGGCTGCAAAACAAACTTCTTAACATAAAACACTCTCTTTATGTATATTAACCACGAGTGATTCGTGTTTCTGTAAATATTTATGCAGGAATTCGCTTCCTTAGAAACGAGGTGCCATTTTAAGGATTTCTGGAAAGGAGGGGGTGGGGGTCTTTGAGGGGCAAGGTTTGAAATAGTGTGCAAAATCACACGATTTGCGATAAACTACCGCGAATTTCGACAAATGACCTTATAAAAAAAAATCAATTTCGTCAATTGTTCGCAGAAGAAAATAAATTTCGTCAAAGGATCGTGGTAAAAACGTGAATTTTGTCAAAATATCGCAGAAAGAAAACGCGAATTTCTTCAAAAGATCAGTAAGAAAATGCAAATTTTATTGAAAGATCAGTAAGAAAACGCAAATTTTCACCGAAAGATCGCAGAAAGAAAACACTAATTTCGTCAAAAGGATCGCGGGAAAAAATCAAAATTCGACAAAGGATCGTGGTAAAAAATGCGAATTTCGTCAAAAGTTCATGGTAAAAAGTGTGGATTTCAACAAAGAATCGTGATAGAAAAATGTGAATTACGATTGTGAATATCCTGCAATGATCGCAGTAAAAAAATCGGGAATTTCAAAATTCGAACCAGGCTCCTTTTTACAAATCTAAAAAAAAAAAAAAAAAAAAAAAAAAAAAGATGCGAAACGAAAAGAAACTCTTAAAAATCGTATAAAAATTTTCAGAGAAAAAAATTTACTATATTGAGTTGAAAGACTGAAACCTTATTCCTTTTATGAATGTCAAAAGATGGCTGTGTAACACGAAAAACCAACCAACCAACCTGCAGATTAATTTAAATTTTGTGTGCCACGATTTCTCATTTTCAAAGGTTGGCAGGTCTGTATATGCACTAGCTGTGCTGTAGAGATAGTAATTGTTCGAATAATATTATTTCCTTTTGAGTATTCGCGTACTTGAAAATTAGCATTTTGTGATTGGTCCTTAATTTTGGACACCAGTGTAGTATAGTAATAATTTATGAATACAATGAGGATAATCGGAATAAATACACTGTAAAATAAAATTTTGAAAAATACGGAAATCGTGAAGCTGGTATTATTTACGTATTTTGTCGAATTTTTCATTCTATCGATCTCACAATCAGTCACACGTTTCAGAAGTTACATCTATATCAAGCGGAGAAATTCTTTATTTAATTCAATCTACAGTAAACAAGCAATACTTACCAAAACGAGATTCGAACTCACGATTTGCGACTTTTTAAGCCAGTAACTTGACCATTCAGCTACTACTACACAAGACACGTTTTCAAGTATCTATATTTATTGTGTTCATGTAAGTACACGTATTTCTGTGTAATATTCTGTTCTTAAACATATTTCTGCGTAATGTTGATACACACACAATTCTGCGTAATATTCTGTTCTTACACATATAGCTGTGTAAAATTCGTACGCATACTTATGTGTAATATTCTGTTCTTACGCATATATCTGTGTAATATTCGTTCACATATGTCGGTGTAATATGCAAAATACACAGATATTTGTGTAATATGTGAAACTTTTAAATTACATTAGCACACCAATTCGGATAAATCCGTAACATTTCTACCATTTACATACTTATTTGAGTTTTAAAAGGGATAACAAATTGCACACTTCCATTAAGCCAATAAACATACATAAATACAACTAAATTTTAAGAACAAGAGTGTAAATTTTATGACATATGTGTAATTTTGCATATTTACACATATACGTATGCAAAAGTGACAAATTTACACATTTATGTTTTAGAGAGTAAAAGCTAGTGATGATTTAGTAATTGAAAAAAAAAATTAAAACTAGAAAACAGGAATTCTGCTTTTTCAGAATTTTGTGTTGCCCCGATAAAATATATATATATATATATGTATATATAAATAGTACAAAACATATTTCAATTTTAAGACTTAAAGCGCACACTTTTATTTTATGTAAAATGACGTCATTCGCATCCGCTTAAGAATTCCACATTTACGATCCACTCTTAAACATCTACAGTAAAGCAGCCGTAGGATGTCACTATCGTAAAAAAATATACAAATGCAGCAAAAAGTTGACGTCATTAAAGAAACTCGACAAAAAAAGGCTATCTAATGATTCATAGGCCTTCATTTGTTTGTAACATTAATATAGACGATTTCAGTCGTGACGTCAGTCATGACGTTTCTGTTGGAAACTGCCTCCAAACAAACGGTTGGTATGTTGTATTTTCTATTTTGTTTGTGTGTTGCAGCTATATCTTATATCTATATCTCACATCTAAGTGTTTTAATACTTGATATGTACTGAAAACATTTTCCATGATTTATATTTAAAAAGAAATGATGTATAGCAACCTTTTGTTTGGAGTCAGTTTCCTACCAAAATGTCATGACTGACGTCACACTGAAAGCGTCTATAGATACTTAAAATTAAATATAGTTTATAATAGCTCCATGTTTTAACAAAAACTATTCTTTTATATTTTTTTCAAAATAGCACGTATTTTAATTACATTTTCTTTCGGTTGTTATGAGAAAATGGCAACAAAAAGATATAATTCTATTTTTCAACTATTTTTCATTTACTTTCTACATAAATGGAGTACTTGAGTTGCCAAAATTAAACAAATGGTGCCAAAAACTACAAAAAATTAATATTTCAAAAATAAATGGAGATACAATTTTCAAACAAATTTCATAAAGTACTTTTTTTCCCCAATATGACGGTATAAAAATTGAAAATGTGCGATGCTTAGAAGTTTAAAAAATTGCTCTAGAGTATTTAATCGTACTGCTTTTTTTTACGGCTGGGCTTCTGTAAGGTAACGTTAGTTTTTGGAATCGACACAAAATAAGCTGGGAGAAAGAAATAGCATACCGTACCGGGGGGCTACAAAAAAAACTTTCTGAAATGATAACGCGTCTCGATGAAGTTTTAATCTATAAAGCAAATCCCTTTTTGTCACAATGTTTAAAATAAAAAGTGAGTTACAATACATTATCTCATTTAAACTGTTGTGTTACAATGTTTAAAATGAAAAAGTGAGTTCTAATACATTATCTCATTTAAATATCTTGACATGTCGTTCATTTTTTATGACGGTTGAAGGATATACGTATTGACAACCGGCAGAGAAGCAGACCCATTAAAGTCAAATACTTATCAACAATGTAATGAAGTGACAGTAATGAAAAGAGATAATCGGTTGAGTTAGAACTTCCTGAAGGATCGGCGGATATTTTTATGTAGAACATACTTTTAATTTAATAAAAGTTGGCTGTTTCAGATTTGATAAATAGATTTACAAATAAGATGATTTTTAAGATATGAATATTTTTATTTTCTTCTATCTTTACAAGAAGAAAGTATTGGATTCGTGAAAATTTTCGACTTACGGTTTTCGGTGGATTTACTCGTTTTAAAAGCTCCTGAACACGATTTGATGGTTTTTAGAAAATGTCTGTCTGTCACTCTGTCACTGTGTGAGTCTGTATGTGACAAAAATTTTGCGGGCGTTCTATCTCAGAAACTAATGCTCAGAAATTCACAAAACTTTATATTCAGTTAGAACTTGATATAAACTGGCGCTGATTTCTTTTTAGTGTAAATCGTCCAACAGGTGGCGCTGCTATGCTGCCTTTTTCACGATTCCCGCAATAGCTATATCTCAAGAACTAATGCACGAATTTTCATCAAGCTTCAGATTCAGTTAGTCCCTGATATAAATTAGTGCTGTTTAGTTTTTTGTGTAAATCACCCAACAGGTGGCGCTACTATGCTGCATTTTTTACAATTCCTGCAATAGCTGTATTTCAAGAACAAATGCATAGATTTTCATCAAGCTTCAGATTCAGTTAGTCCCTGGTATAAATTGGTCCTAATTAGTTTTTGCTGCAAATCGCGCAACAGGTGGCGCTGCTATGTAGAACTTTTCACGATTTCCGCTATAGCTCTATCTCAAAAACTAATGTGCGGATTTTTATCAAACTTCAGGTTCAGTTAGAAGTTGACATAAGTTTTTCATGATTAGATTTTTGTGTAAATCACCTAGCTGGTGGCGCTGATAATGCTGCATTTTACAGGCCGTATTAAAATGTATGAGATATAGAAGAAAGTTTTGGGATTGGCATATCCTTCTCGTTTTTTAGTTGCTGTTACAAGGTTTTCGTCCCATTAATTGTAATCTGTAGTATTCTTAGTACTCTTATACTATGAAAGAATCTGGCATATTTTCAAGATACAGTTTCTTATAAAGTTCTTACAAATACAAGTTTAATTTTTTTTTATATCCATAGTGATCGAAACTGCTTTTTCAAAATGAAATGTGTGATAGAGCACATCATTATGAATAGTTTTTGCATATGAAACTAGGATTACAATGCACTTGATCAATAAAAAATACAGGGTGTCTCTCTCCAAGCTATATTTGGATTTTCGTCCATTAATTTAACAATGTTGAAAATATTTCTTGTCATATTATTAACAGAATGACTTTTAACTGTGCTCGCATTACGTGTAATGTTAAAAAAAGCTCTACAACTTTGTCAGTAGTACAGTGTGAACTGTAAGCAACATTCAGAATTATGGAGCATCTAGCTCAGTGTTATTTAGACATGAATATTGTCCTCTCCTAGTAACTTTCTTGACTTTATTACGCTTCACTAGAAACAAACAATCCAAGATTACTTAACAGTGGGGTACATAGTGTTTTTGACTGAATAAGTAGATAGCAACTCTAGACAAAAATTGTTCACCTTGATGGATTCCACCATTTCTTGCCTTTTTTTTTTTCAAAACAGCTTATGAACTTTCTCTATTCAGCATTATATATATTTTTTTCTTTAAATTCATCATTTATATTAATAAAGTTATAGTTTTGAAGGTTAATCCACATATATTAATAATAATAATAATAATTGTTATTATTATTAATTTTTTCATATATAACATACTGGCAGTAATCTTTAATTGTATTATTTAATGATAGAGGGCGGAACTATATCTGATATAATAATAGTGAACAGGACCGCTTATAATATAATTAAACATTATTATACTCTTTTAACTCCATTTGGATGTATACGTAGTTTTATACTGATATATATAAGTAGTTTTATACTTATATTTTCTGGCAACATGTGAAAATCATTTCTAGCACTTTCTAAAATCTATCGCGTCATCACTGATTTTGTTAATACTGCAGGAGATAAATGCTTTCTTTAATCCATTTTATTGTTTTATCTTTTGTTATTTTTGAATTTTTTTTGGCTTTTTTTCTGGATTTACTATGTTGCGATATTATATTATGTTACGATAGCCCAGATTTTGCATTTTTTAGTTTGTTATGGCTAATGCAAGGATGTAATAGTATATGTTATTTGTAGAGCTTAAGGTAATTTGGGCCTGGCGATTCTGGCTTGGTTTCAGAAATATTTCCATTTTCTCAATATTTCCAATATATATATGATATATACAGTGTTTACTGCATTTTCAATTCCTTGTCTCGCTTAATATTTTTGGAATTCTTTATACAGGATAAAACTTGATTGTGCCTCGTTGCAATTTCAACCCAGGCTTTTGGCCATAGATTTTACAATATTTACAATATAATTAAAGTTCTGTCTGCAAATTGAGATAAGATCACGAAAAATGCTACAAGTACACAATAATTCGATCGGGGCAAAAACATCAACTACATTTAAGCGGATCATCAAATTTACCGCTAACTGGATGCGGACGATTGCCACTTTCACCGCATTTAGTGATAATGTCTCGTTTAAGGAAGGCTGTAGTGGCCACCATTCGCATCCAATCACCTCTAAATTAGACGGCGCAGTTTTCGGAATGTAATTGATATTACATACGGTGTCCCGACAGAATTATTGTGTACTTCTAGCCCGTTTTCTCATTTCATTGCATTTTGTACGCAGCAATTTAAGCCTGTTGGAAATAGTGTTAAAACGTTTTCAAAATTATTAAAGTTTGCACCAAACACACGGACTCAGATTAAAGTGAAGCACTCTGTAATTTGACCTGGATATGTAGATTGCGACCCAGGTTTCCTATAAGACATTTCTTGCTTTTTAGTAAGCTCAATCATCACTTAAACTCTGTAGACGAGGTACAGAAACGCCCTGTAGTTTGTACAAGCAATATATATATATATATATATATATATGAGACGTTCAGTGCACAAATAGATATTAACTCCATCAAATGAAAATTTTCAGTATAATCAGTTAAAGTTATTGAACTATAAAAATATTGTATCTATATAATATTCTTTCTCGGGATATTTTGATTGAACTGATTAATTTTCTTTTAATCAAGGGTAACTTTTTATCACCGTATAATACAGAAAATTTTCAATGTTCCTTTTTTAGACAAAAAAAAAAAAAAAAAAAAAAAAAAAAACGCCGCTTAAAAGGGTGTTAGTCGGATTATCTTCTGAACGCCTCATATATATACAGTGGTGGCCAAAAGTGTGGACACTTTTAGGCAGCTGTCATTACAAATAAAACGGTCAAGTGCGAGTATTACTCCCGCACAGAGGGTTCCGTACAATAATATATGAATTAGCAATTGTATTATTAAAAGAAACCTTTGCTAAAAGAATACTAAGACTTTGTAAAAAACTATGCAAAGTAGGGTTGGGTATAGCTGTATATACTAGAAAAATGTAAATGAATGTACCATGAAAGTTCAAAGAGATATGGAACCTAAATAATATCAAATATAGCTATTCTGTGTAACTCATTTTTAATTTCTTCTACCTTTACAAGAAAAAAGTATTGGCTTCGTGAATTTTTTCGAATTTCGGTTTTCGACGGATTTATACGTTTTAGGGGACAGAGATAATGATAAACAGGTTTTTATAAAATGTCTGTCTGTGAGTCTGTCTGTCTGTGTGTGTGTGACAAATTTTGTGGTCGCGCTATCTTAAGAACTATTAAACGAAATTTAATAAAACTTTAGATTCAGTTACTCCCTGATATAAATTGGTGCTAATTACTTTTTGGTGTAAATCGCCCAGCAGCTGGCGCTGCTATGCTGCATTATTCATGATTTCTACAATAGCTATATCTCAAGAACTAAAGCACGGATTTTCAGAAAACTTCAGATTCAATTAATCCTTGATATAATTCGGTGCTGATAATCTTTTGTTGTTAATCGCCCAATAGGTGGTGCTGTAATGCTGCATTATTCATGATTATGGCAGTAGCTCTATATCAGGAACTAATGCACAAATTTTCACCAACCTTCAGATTCAATTAGCCCGAATTATATATATTAGCGCTGTTTAGTTTTTGGTGTAAATCGTCCAACAGGTGGGCTACTATGCTGCAATTTTCACGATTTCCGCAATAGCTGTATCTCTAAGACTAATGCATGAATTTTCAGCAAACTTTAGATTCAGTTAGTCCCTGATATAAATTTTTCCTGATAAGTTTTTGGTGTAAATTGCACAAGAGGTGCTACTGCTATGCAGATCTTTTCAAGATTTCCGCAATAGCTTCATCTCAAAAACTAACGCACGGATTTTCATTATACTTCAAATTAAATTAGAAGTTCACGTAAGTTGTCCCTGATTATATTTTGGTATAAATAATCTAACCGGTGGTGGTGCAATGCTGCATTTATCAAGAAGTATTAAGATGTATGAGATCGAAGAAAGTTTTGGGATTGACCCATCCAACCAGTTTAATATTATCTTAATCTGTTTATAATGAACTTAATTCGGTACTGACAATAAAAGCAGTGCATATTTAAACTTCATTTGGTATTTCATAAAACTAAATTCAGCATAGTAGTAACCTTTCTTTCTACAGTGTAGCTAAAACAAAACATTCGTTCACAGTTTACATTTGGCATTATACTAAGCGTGCTTCGAAAGGAGGTCACAAATTTTCAACACCACCTTGGTTCTTGCCGCGTTTTTCCAGATAAGTTTTTAATTAACTTTTAAAGTCACTCGAGGCGTATTGAAAGATGCATTAAATACAAAATAGTCGCAAATCCCATAGTATTTACGTAATTCATTCTAATTAAGGAGTCTCGGGGCTCTCAAAACTGGAAAAAATGAAAATAAAAAAGAACATTTTCACCATTTAATATATTAAAATACATATGATTTTAAAACACAATTTTTATTGGGATGAAAGATATTAGTACTTTCGTTTATTTCATGCATTTAAAAAAATGCAAGATGCATAATTAGCATTTATAGAGAGCTCCAAACTGTCACACGTTTGACGAGCAAAATATTGGTATAACAGTTTAAGCGCATGATTACAAAATAAATATTGCAATTAGAATGAAATTTTTGGGGCCTACTTATACTTCATATTGTATTAATTACCCTGAACCTAAATAATTTTGTATTTAAAGCATTTTTATATTTTTAATACAAAGTTGTATTTAAGTAATACAAAATTTTGAAAATTTCAACAACGTAATCACTTAATTTTTTTTTCTTAACAATAAAAAGGAAATTTTAGGTTCGGTTTATACAGAAAAACATGAAACGTATGTTTTGAAAATTTCAGGAGAAAATATTCAAAAGTTTTTGAGATATCGTGCACGTTATGCCCAAAAACGTCATTTGGAGAAAAATGACTTTAAAGTTTTTTAAATGCCGCTTCAGCTACTGAGCGGGTATAATTCTAAAAGCCATAACCTCTGTTCTAATAAGAATTTGAAGGAAACAATTATATTAAAATGTTCAAAAGAGATAGAATATTAACATCTAAAAAATTAAAAAATTTTTTTTGAAGCTTTAAGTTTCCTGAGACCACTTGAATTAGTCTGTTTTTAACAATTTGACGTTTATTGCTTTTATGCTGTTACTGGACATTTCATTACACATATATAACATTAAAAGTAATTTACCTGGGCCTTAAAAGCCGATGGTACACAGAGTACACCGCCTCTGCCTTTATGTATGTCCAAACCGTCCGTGTCTTTAAGGGTTAGGCAGCCTAAGAGAGACTGCTCAGGGACGGCTAGGCCTGCCCCTTAGAGCTTAACGTCTCTCCCGGTATGTTCCCCGACACGTTGGGGCTCGTTAGTGAATCCAGCCCTGTCCGGCCGTATGCAGACGGACAAACACAAAAAGCTCAAGGGGCGACGCTCACCCGCTAAGGGCGTCTATGCACCACCGACCACAGAACCCAGAATTTATTTGTAAAAGAACAAAGTGGGATTACAAAAATTAGACGAATGCCTTCCCGCCAGGAAAACTCCTACTCGCGACAGAGGCTGGGAGTATAAGAACATTTAAAGTAAAAATAAAATAAAATAAATATTAATAATAATAATAAACATCACTGATCCTGGCCGCCGGGGTATGAACCCCTCTCGCGACAAGGGGCGGCAGGAAGGGAAAAGAATGGAATGCGTGGCACAAGTAAGATGGCACGAGCAAATACTCAAGCGTCCATTGGAGATGTAATGATTTGCGTGACACAAGTAAGATGGCACGAGCAAATACTCAGCGTCCATTGGATATGTAATGCTTTGTGTGGCACAAGTAAGATGGCACGAGCAGATACTCAAGCGTCCATTGGTGATGTGTCTCTTGATAGAATGGTCAGAAGCACGAGCAGAGGCTCTTGCGATCGTAGGAAACCACACATTGATGAGTAGGAGAATTTACTGGAGCCTACAAAGAGGACTGGATTCTGGTGCTGTTTGAAGATTGATATGGTGGCAGTGAGACTGGATAAGCAGAACCAGGGCTTAAGTTAAATTTGTTAAGTATGTAAGGAAATTGTGAATGTGTTTTAATTTGTTGAGTAGGAGGGTGCGGGAAAGGACGTTTTGGAGCCAGTTGACTGGCAGTATGTCTGGACGCCTCAAGTGCCAGCGTTGCGTGAGAGTACAACTGTAGTACGGGTGACTTATAGTGCCATCTTCACCGCAGACGCAAGTGGCAGTGGATGTTATTTTGAAGCGATCCAGATATGCCATGAAAGGGCCATGTCCTGTTAAGAAGCTAGTGGTGTAGGGTGTTAAGTTATATAGTGTGAGAGAAACTTTAGGAATTAGCTTATATGTGTGCCTGCCCTTTTTTGAAGTATCCCAGTACCCCTGCCATCGCGTCAATATCCTTGCTCTAAGGATCCTTTTGGCGTATGACTGGGGCACTGGGAGGTGTGTGTCTATTGTTTCTTTCTGTGTGGCCTTCTTCGCTAGGTTGTCTGCTAGTTCATTGCCAAAGATACCTTTGTGAGCCGAGACGTGACCTAGTGAGATACGATGTTGGAGATTCTTAAGTTTTAGTTTGATTTGCAGTACTAGAGGATGTTTTGTCCTGTGTGCCTGTATTGCCTGCAGGCCAGAGAGGCAGTCACTGTAGATGATAATACTATTGCTAGAGTGGGATTCCACCCACTCTAATGCGTTTAGTATTGCGAACAGCTCCGCTTGGAATACGGAGTTATTATCATCTAGCCTTGCAGACCACTGATGGACCACCACCGTGCCCTCCGTGGCGCAGAAGGCTGCGCCCACGCCAGTCTCTGTGCCTGAACCATCAGTGAAGAGTGTGGTGCTAAGGGCAGGTGTGTAGCTGTTGCGTATTGTGTTTACTTGAAAATGTGAAGTCTCCTCAGCGGGGTGGAGCTGCCAGCTCCTGACTTTGTATTGCAATGTTGTGTTTGGAAAAAGAGAATCTATTACTGTGTTACGTTTTAGCTGTAGGATTGAGGATTTTGCGTGTTCGTATTCTAGTTGAAGTGTGATGGGTGGAATACTTGTAAGTATATGTAGTGCATCTGTGGAGATTGTGCGGTAGCCCTTTGAAATTTGTAGGAGAAAAGTGCGTTGTATTGATTTTAGTTTAGGCTGTGCTATGGATGATAAATTACCCCCCCCCCCAGATACAGGCCCCGTAAAGTATTATTGTTAGGTACCAGATCTTCAGTGTTTTGTTGTCTACCTCTCCCAATTTAGAAGTTAGTCTTAATGAATTATTATGATATGCTGTCAATTTAAGTTGTAGGTCGTTAATGTGTGGGATCCAGTTAAGATTTGCGTCAATGGTTATACCTAGGAGTTTTATGAATTGTACGTGTCGAATGGAGACATTATTGATCCTCATCACTGGAGGGGGTTTTGGATCATATCTGTGTGGTTTGGTGAATACTAGTGCTTGAGACTTTTGTGGTGAGAGTGTGAGGTGCAGTAAATCCAGGAGCCGGCAGAAAATAGGAAGAGCTTCGGCAAACTGTTCCTCCAGATGACGTCTGTAACGACCGGAGAAAATGAAGCTGAAATCATCGGCGAAGGCAAATAGTTTAAATCCCAGCCGATTTAGTTCTGTTAGTAGCACATTTGCTACAAGCAACCAGAGGATTGGGCCAAGGCATGAGACCTGAGGGCAAGCCTTCTGTAATCGGTGGGTAGATGTGCCAGCACCCCAGTTAATCAGGACGCTCCTCTGTGAGAGGTAGGAGCCGATGAGACCAGCTATGTTCCCCGGACAGTTGAGTGCTTGTAGTTGTAAGAGAATGTCTCGCCATTCTACGTTGTCGAATGCGCCTTGTATGTCTAGTGAAACGAGTGATGTTGCGTTGCCCTGGGGTATGCTTTCAGTACAGGCAGTCATTATGGCATGAAGTGCGAGCTCGCATGAGTGGCCCTCGCGGAACCCGAATTGTCTGGGGTGGAGAAGGTTGTTTGACTCCAAGAAGTGTGTCAACCGCATAACCAGAAGTTTTTCGAGAAGCTTTCCCAGTGTGGGAAGAAGGCAGATGGGTCTATATGACTTGGGTTCGGAAGGAGACATGCCTTGCTTCAGAAAGTAAACTACCTCTCCCTGCCTGAGCACTAAAGGAAAGTACCTCATGGTGAGGCAGAGGTTAGCCCAGCGCGTGAATATGTGTGGAAGTTGTTTGTGAGTGAGTTTTAGTATCCGAAAATCAATTGAATCCGGCCCTGGGGCCTTCTTGTCATTCAATGTGTGTAGTGCTGTTTTTACTTCTGCTTTTGTAAAGCGTTTGTCTTCGTGTGCTGTGAAAAGGATGTCCTGGTTGTCTTGTTGGGGATAAGCCGAGGAGCCAAAGAGAGTGTGTGTCAGGAATTCCAGGTTATTTTGTCGCGAGGTTTCGTGAGTTGGTCTTTCTAGACGTATTTCATCCGAAGTGAAGAACTTGCCGGTCAGAAATTTTTGAGTGATGCCGAAAGGGTTCTCATTGTTGCCGCAGAATTTCTTCCACGCCGCCCGTCTCGCCGCCAGAATCTCACGCTTGTAAACTGCTTTAAGTCTCGTACGACGTGCTGCAAGGGTCTTTACTTCAGGGGGGATAGGATTGAGCAGGCGCAATATTTTAATCTTGCGTCTGAGGGCTGTCAGTTGGTTCCTCCGCTTTCTAAGATCCTTGTTCCAGAATGAGAAAGTGTGTGATTTTTGGACTGTTTTAAGTCGAAAGGAAGCCTTCGCCGCAGTCTGCATGGTTTCGATTAAATTAGATGTGAAAGAGTTGAGTGTGTCTTCGTTGTGCACCCCTTCGAGTTGTGCTGAAAGGGATGACTTATGACTTTTGATGACGTTGTTAAATTTGCGAAGGTTTCCGCGAGTTGTGTTGTAGCGTCTACGTTGCGTGTAGAGTGGAGAGGTCATATAAGAAAAGTGTGTGTACTTATGGTCTGAGCCACTGTGTTTGTCTGATACGGACCATTGTGATATTCGTGGTAGGGTGAAGGAATTTGTAATTGTTAGGTCAGGGCAGCCTTCTGCTATGACTCTGTCTTCTGTATCTCGTCTTTCGAAAGTGGCTTCAGAGTTGTGCATGTTTGCAAGTTCCAAGTTATGGATAATTATGTGTCCTGACAGCAAGTCACCACGGGCGTCTTCACGCGGACATCCCCAGAGGGATGAGTTCGCGTTGAAGTCGCCACCACAGATGAAAGCCTTCCTGTTTGTGATGGTGTGTTCCCATTCCGAGAGACAAAGGCCAAAGTTAGCCGAGGGGGCTGCATAGCAGGATCCGACGACAATCTCGCCCTCCTTCGCCGTTATGGAGATGAAGACGCTATGTCTTTAAGGGTTAATATCTTGACTAATTACCGACGATTTTTTCCGAAATTCATGATCAACAATGCTTTTATACTTCTGCTACGATACGTACCTCCAGCGCTACTCAACACTTTTGCTGAATGCCCGTAAATCGAAATTTGTGTGTAACGGATAAATGCGATTTTCTCAAAAACTATATGATCTAGGGTAATCGCTATAATTTCCCTGCAAGGTTTAAATTAATGTCTACTACCTCTAATTTTTTCATAATTTTAGTTTCAGTAGATTCGGAATTAGATGGGGGAAACATATTTTCGCGCTACATTTTCGACGATATCTTTGAAAATGTAATACCTAAAATTAAAAGAAATATATTTTTGAATTCAGCGTTACGAAAGCTTTCACGTGATATCCCACACCATATACAAAGAAAATATTTTTTTTTCAAGTAACTTAATTTGCCCCTCCACATTTTTACTAAATATATTTCTAAATATTTAATAATCTGAAAATATGTGGGTCTTTATTATTCCCCCCAATTTGAACTTTCCACGTTCCGTAGTTTACGAGTAAAATGGCTGTGACAGACAGACAGATAAACAGACACAACTGTGATCTTATAATGATTCCATTTTTACTTTTTAAGTACGGAACCCTAACAAGTAAAAAGCTACCTATTGCAGCCCTCCGAAATTTGTAGTAAATTTGAATATTTTTAAACGATTTTTATAAAGGTACTTTCACTTTCCAAACCGGTTCCGAAAGTGAAAGTACCTTTATTTAAAAAATCTGCAACCAAAATCGAAAATGTAAAAAATAGCCATATTAGGGATGGACCACAGTTATCCTATGCAAAAAAAAAAAATCGTTTAAAAATATTCACATTTAAACAAGAAATTCGAAAACAACCTATCCATAGGCTTAACATTACCGAGCGGGTGTTTTCAAGTAAGTGAAAAGTCCTTTTAACACATTCGGGACCATGGGTGCGTACATGCACCTTCAGAAACAGCATACAGAATTAGTTTTAGGCACCAGTAAAACAGAGAAGTAATATTTGCTTTCCTTAATTAGAGTGCTTAACAGTGTTGTCACTTTGAGGGACTTCTGCGCTGACGTCAACTGTATCCCCCCCCTTCCCTTCCCCAGTCTATTGATGGTTGCCTTATAACTTATGAGCCATTGGGAGAAAAAAGTCTAGCTGTAGTATAGAACTACGTAATAAGATTTTATTATAAATAAAAGTGAAAATTTTAAAATTACTTTGCGAAAAAGCTGGTATTACAATACATAAAATTGTAAAAGACATTGCTAGTTTACAATTAATGAAAAAAAAAATTAAAAATTAAATAAAGGTATTAAAATAAAGAAGTTTAAAAGTTTAAAAGATATAAGCACAGTTAAGGGAAAATAAAACTATCGGACAAATCTGGTAAGGGCTGGTCGGTCAAAGGAGTGGCAGATGTTATGTCACAGTATAAAAAAAAAGGGCGCTTTTCAGAGTCAACACTTTTTTTTCAGAATATGATTATAATTGTTATATATAATAGTATATACAGTGGTGGCCAAATTTGTGGACACTTTTAGGTAGCTTTTATTACAAAAAGTAAAAAGTTGCAACCTATTGCAACCGTCCGAAGGAAAACACTTCGGGAAATTTGTCTATATTTTCGTCGATCATGACTCCCAGATACCAAAACCACCCTCCGTTGAAGTGCTGACTTATATATATATATATTCATATATATGTATATATATATATATTTACATCTGAATTTTGTCATCCTGTAACTCTCGAATTTTTGAACCGATTTGGATGAAATTTTTCATATTCATAATACATACTAATGCATCGATCGAGTTCTTTGGTCACCTTCATCCACCATTTTGAATCAAAATGGCGGCTATTTTAATTTTGTGGACACTTTTGGAATTTTTTAGGTTTCCTAACTTTCTTTTTAAAATGACCTATGATGTTAACTTGCACTGTGTGACTCTTTAAAATATCTTTTAGTGTATCTAACATTCTGTTTAAAATGATACATAAGAGTTTGCATTTTGTGAAACGTAACATTTTCATAATAAAGGGAACGAATATTTTTTCCAACTGGATTAAATCATATTCAAGGCTGGAGTAGCACAGTTGAAGTTTATTCCAACAGAGCGAAAAATGTCCAGACCAGGGATCGAACCTGGATACTTGGCGTGCCGTGCCAATGCCTTACCTGTTAGGCTATCTGGACAGATACCTGGCTGACATAATTCACTCTCTTATTAGTTGGACTTGGCTGCGAACCGCAGTGCTAGTTTCATTCATCCGAGCTACAACTATATCATTTACATGATGAAACTACTTTAACACGGAAACTCCTGTATACCATGTAATTAGGTCATAATGAAGGGAACGACTATTTTTTCCAACTGGATTAAATCATATTCAAGGCTGGAGTAGCACAGTTGAAGTTTATTCCAACAGAGCGAAAAATGTCCAGACCAGGGATCGAACCTGGATACTTGGCGTGCCGTGCCAATGCCTTACCTGTTAGGCTATCTGGACAGATACCTGGCTGACATAATTCACTCTCTTATTAGTTGGACTTGGCTGAGAACCGCAGTGCTAGTTTCATTCATCCGAGCTACAACTATAGCATTTACATGATGAAACTACTTTAACACGGAAATTCCTGTATACCATGTAATTAGGTCATAATGAAGGGAACGACTATTTTTTCCAACTGGATTAAATCATATTCAAGGCTGGAGTAGCACAGTTGAAGTTTATTCCAACAGAGCGAAAAATGTCCAGACCAGGGATCGAACCTGGATACTTGGCGTGCCGTGCCAATGCCTTACCAGTTAGGCTATCCGGACTGGATAGCCTACCATAATACCATAAACCATTTAATTTCAACATCAAAGCATTGTTTTAATTTACCCCTCGAAAAATAAAAAATGCTGCTGGCGAGTTAAAAAATGCTATTGGCGAGAATTGCACCAAGCTAACATAAAAGTACGAACTCTTTGCAATTATGGACATTTTTATGTAGTTTTATTTGAAAAAAAAAATATTTTGATTCAATTGGTTGCCAGAAAAAAATTTCTTTTCTCGTCATGGATCTTTTCTCTATTTCGCCAAGTACCTATACTGGAAAAGCACTTTAATTTATTTTTTTGTATTTATTGTATTTTAAATTAGATGAATAAAAGACGACACGTGTGTCATATACGCACTACGTTGGTACGACTTTTTTCTGACGCCAATGTCATATACGCACCGGGGTACTTAACTGGCGCCAAAGTGTCGTTATTTTGCTTGATATGGTAACCCGGATTCTATTGTTTATTTATTAATAAATTGTTTATTTACTTTTATTTTATTTTTTTAAATTATATAAATTGTTTTGTTCTATAGTTATTAATTAAACTTTTTATTTATTTATTGTTATTCACTTTTTTAAAATATTACACAATAACCAATGAGATGCGTTTCATTTGGGCGTTGCCATTAAACAATTTACCGCCAATTGTTTACAATTAACCAATTGAACAATTAACCAACAATTAATCGCGATTTCTATGTCACGTACGATAGCGTAATATATATATAGATTTTCAAGCATAAAATATTTTTTAATTTATCTCTATCACGTGTAGCTCTATTACGGAAGGTTAATCCGCTTGCCCTTAAAACAATGTAAAAATTTCAGCATATGTTTCCGTCTAATGTTCCATAACAAAGTTAAAATTTCCTCTATAGAAAAATAAACAAATTAATGTAAATAAGAAACAAATTTAACAGACATGTTATTGAACCACGCGCTTATGCACCGAAATGATCGGAAAGACTGACGTAAGTGGCAAAATCTTGGGATAATAACTCCTGGCATGTGGTGACATGTGAAAATATCGCTTTTAATAAATTTCAAAATTTTATTTGATTGCATAATTGATATTTTTCATATAAAAATTCTTTTTGATGTTAGTGGGCAATCTAAAATATATATTACATGTAAAAAAAAAAAAATTAGATTAAAAAAAAATTGGTTTTCTCCTATATTCTGTAACCCGCGGAGCTCGGGTTCGATCCCCTAGTATATATAAAATCCTAATGAAACGAATTTATGAAACGAATATATGAAACGCCTGAAATGTGTATCGATTCTTTGAATCGACAGATTAAACAACTGATTATGTTTCCCGGCAATTTCTCCTAAAATATGGAATACTTTCCGATGAAATTAACACCAAAAATCTGTATTGATCCACAGATATCAAAACTGGTAGTAGAATTTTTAAATTCGAATTAGTTTTCGAAATATTAATTTTTTTCCAATTTTAAATACTTTTTTCTTATGATGGCAACTCAAATTTCAATCATAGCAGATATTTTTTTTTTTCATAATTCAGAAAAGGTTACTATTTTAAATTAATTTGGCGACAAGTTTGGCCTCCTTTAAATCTATGCTAAGAACAATGCTTTTTTTTGTATTTCGTTATCATTTTATTTAATACAACACTTTCATTTAAAAATGAAACATATAAATTGATGGCTTCCACTTCTTTCTTTATTTTAAAAAACAAAACGAAAGGGAAAATATTAGGCACTGGGGTACCTAATTGGCGCAAAAATGGCATTATTTTGGTTGACATGGTAACCCGGCTATTGTCGTTTATTTAATAATAAATGTTTAAGTACTTTTATTTCTATTTTTAATTTGATACTTCTTAGTTATCCCGTCGACCAAATTACTGACGCCAAATTGTAAGATTAAATGCCAATAATGGTTTGCCATTAATTAATTAATTGTAAGATTAAATGCTAATAATGGACAATAAAACCATTAATTCGACGTTTTATTTGTATTTTAATTAATGTTTTACTAATTTATTTATTCTTTCGTTATTTAAAATAAAAATTCTGTCAAATTATATAATTTGGCGAGTGGTTTGGCGATTTATATAATTTGGCGAAATTGGTCGACGGGATAACTAAGAAGTACCTTTAATTTATATAAATTATTTTGTTCTATAGTTATTAATTATTTTTTTGCTATTTCCTTTTGAAAATAATAGAAAATAATTAAAAAATACGGTACAACGTAGTTATTCCGTCAACCAATTTCGCAAATTATATAAATCGCCAAATTGTACAGATTGACAAAATTTTTATTTTAAATAACGAAAGAACAAATAAATTAGTATAACATTAATAAATATAAAAATAAAACGTCGAATAAAAAATCACTTCATGACGTAAACATGTGTAACTTGCTAAAAGTCAAGTGAATGTGACGTTTTCGACCAACCGTTATTGGAATTTAATCTTATAGTTCGCGATAGGTTTTTGGTCGACGGGATAACTAAGTAGTTCCAAAAATACACATGTAACTGGCATTCGAAAACTAGGTTTTCGATAAATATTCGTAAAAAAAAAAAAAAAAAAAAAAAAAAAAAAAAAAAAAATCATGCCAAACATGCGGTGCGTATATGACATCTGGCGAAATATTAAATTATGTAACAAACCATGACATTTAATTTCAACTTCAAATCAATGTTTTAATTTACCACTCGAAGAATAAAAAAATTCTAACTGGCGAGTTGCAAAAAAGATATTGGCGAGATTTGCACCCGGCTTTTTTTTCTTTCGGCACAGATGTCATATACGGCCCCATATTGTCGCGATTTTTTTCTGACGCCAATGTCATATACGCAACGGGTACTTAACTGGCGCCAAAGTATCGTTATTTTGCTTGATATGGTAAGCCGGATGTTGTTGTTTATGCTGTTGATGCGTTCCACAAATTGGCGTTGGAATTTAGCATTTATATATGACATTTGTGCCAAACCATCATATGAAAGGCGTAGGGATCAGACCGTATTTGTTTATGGCATTTGATGACTTGAACTATTATAATATAGATGAAATGATGGGGATAGAATAATATTTGGCGACTTATCACCTGTGCCTGGATAACATTAAATTATCAAAATGGCACCTAGAGTATAAAAAACGAAGTGTTTCGCCGGGAACTGTTGATGATAGTCACATGATTTAGGCTATTATTATAGAGATTATTTTAAAATATCGGGGACAAAGACTCTGAATACTTAATTCATTTTATTTTAGCTTCTTTTCAAATCTTTAACTGATCCTCTTTAATCAAAAACGAAAACAACCATTGGATGTCTTAACAGCAACTGATTCGTCCTTAAATTTTTGCAATCAAAGGGAATTGAATGGAAACCCGTTTACAGGGAGATCTGCACAGTTTTTTTTCAGTATAATTTAATCCTCTCTAATATTTTAAAAACCCATCAGATTAACATGTTTCTTGATTTTTAAGATTCTGCGTTGTCTGAACGGGGGTTGGCGAGCGCAGCTTGCAGGGGGCAGAGCCCCCTAGTAGCATATATAAAAGTCAGCATTTCAACGGAGGGTGGTTTTGGTATCTGGGGGGTCATGATCGGCGAAAATATAGCAAAATATCCCGAAGTGTTTTCCTTCGGACGGCTGCGATAGGTAGCTTTTTACTTTTTGTAATGAAAGCTGCCTAAATGTGTCCACAATTTTGACCACCACTGTATATATATACCGGGTGTCCTAAAAAGGACTGACTGAATTTAAAATTCAATAACTCGCAAACGAAGACATATATTTAAAATATTCTTGCAGGAGGTTATGTATGATATCAGGAGTTTTTTACTGCGATTCTCGAATTTAGTTCGAATTACAAACAATAGATGGCTCTGAAAGCAATAGAAATTCAAGCTGGATATTTTGTACTTTCCCGTCTCCCATGCCAACACAGGAGATTAAAGTGTATTGAGTGGGTCAAAAATCGGGCCTGGATTTAACGCATATTTTTCGCAGTGCCATCTATTGTTTGTAATTCGAACTAAATTCGAAAATCATGGTAAAAACAATTCCTGACATCATACATAACCCTCCGGCAAGAATTTTTTAAATATTTGTCACCGTTTGCAAGTTATTGAATTTTAAGATCAGTCAGTCCTGTTTAGGACAGCCGGCATATCCCTTTAAGACCCGGAACATTTTCATATTGAAATATTACATTCTTCTGGTTATTAACTCTATACTGACTCTAATGGCACTTAAAAAAATAATTAAAAAAATTTTCGCCACCCCCTGGAGCGTGGAGAGTACCCGCACGAACGTGCGGGTTGGGCCTTTTCTGAGAAAGCCACACCCGCACGATCGTACGGGTTGACCTTTTCCCGTGAAAGCATTGCTTATAAGATGATTTGGGAAGTATTGGCTGAAATACTGCAATGGAAATCCTTACTGGCTCTAAAAGCCTAAAAAAGAAGAAAAAATCAATATTCGAGATGTACTTATCGACTTCAGAAAATTCATATTTTAATTAATCAAAAAAATTTTGCCATATTTTTAAAGCTTTTTTATCATATCGGTTTTATTTTTTGTATATGTCTATAACTTTTTTAAATTAAAATTTAAGAAATGAAAGACATACCTGCGTTTGCGTGATATCTAGGTTGAGGTACAGAAATGAACTTCTTAACATCCTACTTGTATTGTTTTTTATTTTTATTTTTTCATTCTATTTGGTTTGGATGTAGAACTTTGGGGAATGAGTTCAGAAGACTTTGATGAGGAAGAATGATCCAAAATTCTCATTTCTTTACAAATATTTGTAAATTTTTCTTCATCGAGCTCATTTAAACTTGACTATCATTCTAATAAATCTGTTTCAAATGTTTTGTCCGCAACCTCGTCATCATCCGAGAGATCACTAAATTCAGAGTCTGATTTATTCATCAATTGCAATATTTCTTCTTGTGTGAGAATTATTTTCGGTTTAGACATCTCAAAAAGTGTTTTATTTTGCTTTGTTAAAAGTTAACAAAGTATTCCATAAAAAATAATAGAATGTATTAGAAAATTTTATTAATTGAAAAGAAAAAAAAAGTAAAAATTAATTGAAAAACAAAAAAGAAAAAAAATTCATCCATGACAACACCCAAGAAAATAATATGGCATGAATTATATAATAACATACTTCATTTTTATTCTGGCTGTCAGCAAAATTATTGAAACAGAAATCAAGATGAACATTCAGAAAGCTCATACCTTTGCTGTAGCACCGACTAACGTAACGCCCAAGTTCCACGATCGTGCGGGTAACGAAATATTGAGTCCTACGAGCAACATAAATAGTGGATAATTAATGTTTTTTATTATATTACACTTATTTAGACATTAAAGCAAATATATTTATCCAAGCAATTAGAAATGTACTGATAATTACCTTTTTACGACAGATAAAATGATTAGCTGTATCCGCTGTACTTGTAAACAAAGCTAGTCATGCCGGCTAAAAGTAAAACATGTACTACAACCGTCATCTGTTGATAAAAAATGATACTTTATTCTTTTTGCAAACCAGAACAATCGTCCGATTCGGTTTTTTATTACATACGACTGTTTCAGAAGCAAAAATTTACATGAATGTCTAACCCGCACGATCGTGCGGGTTGGGTCTTAAAGCGATATATATATGTGTGTGTGTGTGTAGCATGTTGCCGAACCCGGCCGACAAACTCAGAGAAGTTATAGTAGGCATCAAAAGAATGAAAAAATACCATATAACATGGGTCGCAAAACACGTATTTAATAAAAAATACAGGGTGTTCTACCCTAACCGAATTTTGGTTGACGGTAATAATGTTAAGAAAACTGAAGTATATTATAATGAAATTTTAATAGGCATTATAACTTTTATCGTAAATGTGATAATATGAAAAATAGTGGTAGAAGTTTTCATTATATGCGTCAGCACAGCAGTATGTACTTGATGCTCTACATTAAATTAATAACACGCAATTTTAACTCCTGGCACAAAGTATATTTTTGGCGGTAATTTCAATATAAAAACAAGTGATCACAGAAAATGAAAATACTGTTGAATTAGTTGAACCAAGTGCAAAACATGAAATATGTGGTATCCTCCATAACAATATTAAGATATTTTCAAAAAGGCCTCTAAATTATAAAGGTAAATATCATGAAACAATTAAGCAGCTTAAGTCTGATTCAGATATTACGATTACCCAAACCGACAAAACAAATAAGCTTGCAATCATTAATAAAAGGACTATATTATGAAAATGCAGAAATCCGTTACAGAAATGGGTTGTAAACAATTAAAGATCCAAATACCACGATAGAAAGAAAAACTAAGGAATTAATCAGAAATGGTACTTGGCCTACATTGCAAGTTTGAATAGTGTGTCTTTATACTCCTCCATTGATTTAAACGAAGTGAGGAAGTTTGTTATAGATTCCATAGAAGCCAATAACATATTTAACATGGATATAAAAATAACTTTAAAGTCTGCATTCAACTTGGTCACAGAAAATAACGTATTTTTTTTAACCAAATATTCTAATATAAGGCAAATAAAAGGCGCCCCAATGGGATCACCTATATCACGATTATTAGCAAAAATTAAATCAAGGCCATTAGAGCAACAAATCTTAAATACCTGTAAATTAAAATCTGAAGTATGGCTGAGATAAGTTGATGATGTGTGTTCATTGTATATGGGGTTACGGTATTGATGAACTAAAAGATCTTTTTCAGGATATCAATGAATTTGACAATAACATAAAATTCACTTTAGAAATAGAAAATGAAAAGACCTTACCATTTTTAGATGTCGAATTGACTAGGAATGATGTCAGATTAGATAGAAAGGTTTATAGGAAACTCAATAGATCAAATCATACCATATCATTGACAGCGCATCTCCTTTTGGATACAAAATAGCAGCCTGTAGGTTTTATGTTCATCGAGCTTTTGAAATGTGCACTGATAGATTTCTAGTTAGTGAAATAAAATTAAATGCATTGCCAAGGAAAATAGTTTTCTCCTACATTTTATTATCAAAGTGGTCTATGAAATGAAATATAAAGCACACAAGAGCAATCCAGTTAAAAAACTTAAATTTTGCAACTTTAGCTATGTTCCTGGTTTATATAAGAAACTAAGATATGCAGTAAAGAAATTTACACTGACCTCCAAAAGTTAAGGTACAGGGACTGGATGCTTTCGATTGTACACGGTTTGTCGAATATCTACCAACACTATTGGCGAATTGTTCTTGAACTTCTGGGATGAAAAGAACATGTTTGATTTCATATTTCTCGGTGAAGATTTAGTCGGGCCGACAATTAGGGGACTCATAATAAATTTAATAATAAAATAATATTTACAATCACCTATGTAACGGAAAAGGCTGGAAATGGTTTGTCACTGTGGTAAATTACTATTTGGGTCCTGTTCAACGATTGTATGCATTTGTGTAAGCACAGCACTCATATTCGTGAAGAGGTTAACGTTTTTGTGAAAAATTCAAAAGTTTTTTGTTTATAGCAAAGAGTTTTCAACCAAATTTAACACAACTTTCCAAAAACCTGACAAAGAACAGTAGCAATAGTATACTGCAATTAAAACATGAATGTATTGAATACTTGATGAGATATAGGCATGTATATTGTATGAAATAATTTTTAACTGCGCATGCGTGGGAGATCCTAAAATTTTTATTATATAATTTGGTAGTCAGCTATTTAGGGCAACTTATATAAAAAGTCCAGTCAAATATTGTGAAAACTCAGAAACATATAGTGAGTTGATTGAAAAGTTGTGTAAAAACCCTTATAATAAAGCTATTTTTAGAGAGCAACTCACTATATTACCCATATCTTTGTGAAATTTCTCGATATTTGACTGGACGTTTTAGATAAGTTGCCCTAAATAGCTACAAAATTATGAAATAAAAATTTTGAAATCTTCCACGCATGCGCAGTTAAAAATTATTAAGCGCCCATATCTCATCAAATATTTAATATATTCATGTTTTAATTGACGTGTACTGTTGCTACTGTTCTTTGTCAGGTTTTCGGACAGTTGTGTTAAATTTGGTTGAAAACTCTGTATGCTATAAACAAAAAACGTTTGAATTTTTCACAAAAACGTTAACATCTTTACGAATATGAGTGATATGCTTACATAAATGCACACAAACGTTGCACAGGACCCAAATAGTCATTTAACGCAGCGATAAATCATTTCCAGCATTTTCTGTTGCATAGCTGATCGCAAATATTATTTTATTATTAAATTTATTATTAGCCCCGAATTGTTGGCCCGACTAAATCTTCATCGAGAAATATGAAATCAAACATGTTCTTTACATCCCAGATGTTCAAGAACAATTCGTCAATAATGTTGGCAGATATTCGACAAACCGTGTGCAATCGAAAGCGTCCAGTCCCTGTACCTTAACTTTTGGAGGCCAGTGTAATATTAATCTTGTAGCTAACACAACAAGAAGATCCATTAAAGATTTAATCCATAGCAAGTTTGACCTTATTCCTAGTGGTGAAATCGCAGGTATTTACATAATTCCATGGGTAACAGAAACACAAGAAGACAAGGTATTACGGTTGGGATCACCGGGCGTAAATTTAAGGACAGATTAAAAGAACATGTAAGGGGTATTAAGTATTGTAGACAAACCACAGTGTTAGCAAGACTTAACCTACAGCAAAATTTAAATATTTGTTTTAATGAAGCAAGAATCAGCATTCCTATCTCCCGTTATATTTCGTTAATAAAAGAGTCCATATAAATTTTAATAAAAGATAAGTCTATTAAAGATAATATGTCATACAACATTCCGGTTATATGGTTAAAGTTTTTAAAATAGAAGAGGTTTTGTTAAAGTTGGATGAAAATACTGCCTCCCTTCCCCTCCCCACCCCCTTCCCCCTCCACTGTAAAGTAGACTCACATGGTTACCCAACCGAAAACAGGGTACAGTTAAAAATTTTCAAATCAAAGTGGACCTGAGGACGATCAAGGAGTGATCGAAAGCACTCGGCATGACATCGTGGAAGTTTTTAAGTTTTTAAAGCTATTTTATTATGTAACAACATCTTTAACATCTTTTATATTTCTGACATTAAATGCACCTTTTTAGCGAGATTTAATTTTATTTCGATATAGTTTTCAAAGTGAATGTGACATTCCAATGGTATATGTTTTTGTTTTCATATATACATTTTGTGTCTTATTATACTTTTAGGAACCACTTTTTGTAATAATACAGCTATTATTTATTGTACGGAACCCTCTATATTCGAATAATACTCACACTTGGCCGTTTATTTGATATCTCTAACTATACATCGGTGCAACCAAACCATAAAAGTTTTACTTCTCTTGTTGAGGGATTTTGTAGTGAATAAGTTATTATCAAATTTTTGTTCTTTTTATTATTAACAGTAACTATAATTATGAAAATTTAAGCGTCCACATATGTGGCCAAGGGCGAGAAGATATTGAAGAAGCCTTATTGACAAATTTTATTTATGCACCAGAGAGGTTGAGATTAACAAATGTACTTTAATTTTTCCATAAATACATTATATCCATAATTATATAATATATTTTTTAACTTGTATGCTTACATATATACACCTTATATAACTACACACATTTTATAATAATCAGGCATACATACATAGAGCACGTTTCAATACAATATCGCAACCATTTTTTGTCAATCATAAGCAATATTGGCCAATGAGGAATTTTCCATAATCCTGATTAAAACTAAACCCAATAAATCAATATATTAATCCAAAAATTGGTGGCATTTAAATTTGTATCTAAGATGAATAGCATACCAAAATAATAAGTAATAAGGTGTGGTAATAATAAGTAATAAGTAATAAGTGTGGTGGAGTAATAAATACTCCACCACAATACAGAAATGATACAACAACAGTTTCTTTCCATGATTAGTTTTTAATACTTTCTAACATATTTGAAAAGCCTTTTGGAATCCGGTTCTTCTGGCCGTTTGTCTGTCTGTGCTATAAACTCGCGTAAATAGAGTTCTATTGCCATGAAATGGATATTGTTATTGTGGTTCACTATAGTATGTACAGTATTGAAAATGAAGTGTGTAACATTTTCGGTTCATTTACACGGCCACTCAAAAGAACTCCGTTACATAACGGTCTGTATGGGGGCCGTTTACCGTGCATTTTAACAATATTATGTTATTTTAAACATATTGAAGTTGGTATATATCACTGAGGTGTACTACAAGGTTCTTACTATAGAATATGGTGTGTATAGAACTTATCGTTCATTTACAGGGACACACAAAAGAATTTGGCTTTACAAGGAAATGAGCAATAATGGAAACTATTGAAGCCTACGAATAATAAATGCTGAAAGTATTTTTTCAGTTGTAGCATGCGTTTTTAAATTTAACAATTTTTTTAAATATAACTTGGTGTATATAAGTTCTATAGATCATATACAGAGTCGCACAAAAGTTCTCAACAACATCGGTTGCTGAGTGGAAATTTTCAACTGTGCTATGCGTTTAACTGAACTACCTTTTAGCATACTATGTAGTATTCATACATATCTGTAGATCATACTCAGGACTGCAAAAAATCGTATATTTTAACGACTGTTCAGGGTAATAGCAGAAATTGTGTTTTCTAATGCGTTATGCGATTTCCAAATAGTTCATTTACACGTCATCTTTCACCTTAGTAAACTGTGAAGATTTGTTATAGTATTCTGAATATGTTGGAAAGGTTTCATAATCTATGCTGTATACATAATTTTTCGTTCTTGTTTTTTATTGTAAAAGATGGTTGAAAGAAAAAGCAACTCTGTCGCCTGAAAAGCACTTAAAAGTTCATTTAACGATGAAATTTTTCATCATTTTTATATTAAAAGAGCGAGATAATTTAAATGAAATTTATTTCTTTCACATGGCGAACTTTTTTACACAACAGAAATGATTAAACTTTCTATATAACTGAAAGAGCAAATACTCTAATTTCTTGAACAAATGAAACAAATTTTTATTTGTCCTCAGCGGAAAAATCATGAAGAATATACACAAGGTTTTTGATTTTTTTAATAGAATGTCATTTAGCTTTTCTGTAACATTCGTATTAAAGGAGTGCGAAAAAAGAAGAAATTCAGATGATTAAATCCACGTCTGCGTTATTTGAATAAATAGAATAGAAAAGATAACTTTTTTTTTTTTTTTTTTTTTTTTTTTTTTTTTTTGCGAAATACTAGCGGACACAAAAAATATTAAAACTTAAATTTATTAAAATGTTTCATAATTTTATTTTCCGAACACATAGCCCAAGGAAAAATATTGAAATCATGATAAAAACGCATTTTGAGATTCTGGCATATCTTTTTAATTCCAAGGCCCTGAATTTGACTTCGTTATTTTGACAGTGATTATGTATGTATGTACATATGTACCGGGTATCCCAAAGAGGACGGAAACTTTTAAAATCAAATACAGTAAAACCTCCCTAAAGCGACCACGTTCCGTTCCAATAAAAATCGGACGCTCCGAGAGGTGGTCTCTTAATGGAAGTCCTGTTTAAATCTTGATCTTAATTGTTGGAAAAGGTAACAAGTAATGTTTCTAAAATTTCTTTTTCACGTTAGGAAAAAATATCAAAATTTAAGTATCAAATTACTGCCGAGTTTAAAATATGGATACATTGACGTTTGCTTTAATTTTACGGTTTTATCTTTTATAACTCATATTTCCAAGTCCTTTCAAAGTTCAATAAATAAGTGCAATTTTTTTTTTTCGTACGGGAACAAATAATGGCAATAGAGCATGTGAGTTTATTGAGCGTCTTTCTTAATTTGTCATCAGAGTCAAATTCATCGCCTAAAAAGACATAAAGGAGTTTAAACACTTAAAAGTTACCAGAATAAAGAAAAAATTAAAAACCTAGTTTAGAAGTTTGATGAATAATGCGCTCTTCGGAATTATTTTTCTAATAAAACCTTCTTCAAGCGACCAGGAAAAAACGGAATTTGTTTCATTTTCTTCAAAGAAATGGGTCGCTCATGGAGGGAGTTCAACCGGGATGGTACGTGAATGGAGGTAAAATTAGTATAGAGCCTATGGGAATAAATTCCGTTCCATGAAAAAATGGTCGTTCAGGGAGATAGTCGCTTAATGGAGGTGGACGCACAGGGAAGTTTTACTGTAGTTTGAAAACGGTTAACGATAGAAATGTACCGTTTTTTGGAACTTTATTAGAAAAGCAATAAATTTTTAACAATTAAGATTTCCAAATTATTTTAAATTTTCGCCAATAGGTGGCGCTATAAACTAAAAATCTAAATGACAATCTGATCTGAATCCTTCTAATTTCTTCTTGTGTGAACACTTAAAAGACAAAGTTTTCCTACAAAACCGACAAAGTTTACCTACAAAACCCAATAAGTTTCGCAACCCATTTGAAAAATACATAAAAATATAAACTGAAAATAAATTATAACAATAAAATGTTTATTTGATTACAAAGTTTCAGGAACGAACATACATAACGAATGCAGTGATTGGACGAACAAAGGCACGGTAGAAGCAGCGCCTAATCACTGCCTTTGACACATCTGCCGCGGCTTCGTCATTGGATTTATAAGGTGTGTGTGGACATTCCTGATGAAACATATTCATGAGTATGGGCTTTTTTTTTTTTTTTTTTTTTTTTTGAGACTGCGTCAGGTTATTTATTGAAAATTTTGAATATTTCGAAAGTACTGTCATTTAATTCTTTTTTTACAGTGAAGAGTACTGACGAAATTTTGAAATAATTTTGAAATTGTATTGGTAAACATTTATTGTTTTTCTAATAAAAATGTAACAAACGAGCCAATTCTATGGTTATCCGTTGTTTTCAAATTATTTAATTTTAAAACGGATCCCTCTATTTTTGAACATATGTACATGGTGTGTTCACAAAGTTTCAAGACTGGTCCTAGAATACAAAAGTTATTAAACATTTTTGTACAGCGAACTAAAATTGTTCGAAATATGACCCTTGGGCATCAAAACACCGCTGCCAGCGTTTTGTACATCATTCATAGGCTCCGTGGTGGTCTTCGCACGCAAGGCTGTTAAGGGACCTCGTCGAAGCCGCTTGGATCGTTGGAATCGTGTCGAATCCCTTACCATTCAGATATTTCTTGATCCGGGGAAACAAAATAAGTCGTTGAGAGCAAGGTCGGGCTGTAGGGGACTTGCGGCAGTATTGCCACGTTAAACTCAGACAAAACTTCGGCAGCGGCGAGCGGCGTGTGAGAGGGGGTATTGTCGGGGTGAACAAAATACTCGTCTCTGTGTCTGAGCGGCCGCGCCGGACGCTATCCTTCAAAGAGTGGTGCATTACAGCGTAAAAATGACCTGACCCGGCACTTCCACCCAGACACTAGAGAAGATTGAAATTGTTCACCACGACAATGTGCCCTCTCACACGTTGATTGCTGCCGCCAAAGTTTTGGCTAAGTTTAACGTGGCAATACTGTCACAAGCCTCCCTACAGCCCCGACCTTACTCCCAGCGACTTTTTTCCCCCTCCGGATTAAGGAAGGCCTGAAAGGGAAGCAATTCTACACGATTCCGGCTTCGTCGAGGTCATTTAACAGCCTTGCGCGCGAAGAACACCAGAGAGCCTATGAATAATGGGAAAAACGCTGGCAGCAGTGTGTTGATGACCAAGGGTCATATTTTGAAGAATTTTAGTTCGCTGTACAAAAATGTTTAATAACTTTTGTATTCTAGGACCAGTCTTCTAACTTTGTGAACACACCATGTATGTATGCCCGTAATTTATTAAGTTTTCATAACTCCATATTCTAATTTTTATGTTTTTTACAATGTATGTACAGTCTAAAAAGCACACCAGGCTATTTTATCACCAAATCATAACAGAGAAAAGTGAGACATGTTGTTCAATTAGAAACTGGGTCTCCTTTCCAAAGATGAATGGAATTTTTTAAAAGGGGTCATCAACATATTAAAAAATTACCAACTTTCATTTTTCAAACGGTGACACTCACTTTTGTTGTTTCTTATATCAAGGCACCTCAGAAAAATACATAGTTCATGTACGTTTTTTACATACTCATATAGTTATAACAGAAAATGAGTTAGAGGTTACTCTATACATTTAGAAAAATAAAATTAAACTTTCAAGAAAAAGTATTGCTAACATTCAATAAGTTACCAGAAAAATGATATAGAAACTCTAAGTATAAAATAAACTTACTTTGTGTGAAAAGCGTTCTAAACAAGTTTTTTGTGAATGACACCAATAATAGAAGATTGTCATTTTAGACCAGGGGTTGGCAACCTATGACCCTCGAGTTACCGAGTGACCCATTTTATAATATAGAGTGACGCACTTGAGTTCCGAAAAGGAAGTATAATTTATAAAAATACATTATAAAACATAAATATGAAACGAACACTTGAGGAATGCTTAAAATAATAAACGAAAAATAAATAATAACAATAACAATAACATTTCTTAATAAATGGAAGTTAAATTCTAGTGATCAATTCACCTTGAGTTAAATAATTAAATTCATATAAACAGTGCAAATACCTGTACAAGAATTACTTTTAAGTATAACATTTTCATTTGATTACAAAATTACAGGAACGGACATGAATAACAAATGCAGTGAGTGGACGAACAAAGGCGCGGCGGAAGGCAGCGTCCAATCGCTGCATTCGACACATTTTCCGCGCCTTCACCTTTTGTCCAATGAAATATCGGCTTGTGATAATGCTACAATTTGGCAGTTAGTCTCCTCTTTCGCGGTTAGGAGCCTTAGTTCTCTCAGTTCACTCTCAGTTATAGCACTTTTTCAGTAGCACAAGATTAGCGACGCAATTATAGTTACGCAGTGAAATAATTATCATTATTAAAGCAAATTATTACCATGGGATTACGAAAATTCAGATATTTGTAGCCAGACTTGACTGGGAGAACCTTTGATATCGAAGAGTAAAGTTCATTCAGTTTTGTTTCTTTTTATAATAATTATAATAAAAATTTTTATCTTTAAAGTTTAAAAAAGCGTATTATAATAATTTCCTAAAAAACATTTATGTTATTATTCACTGAAAAAGACGAACTAATTTTTAACATAAAAATACAGCTGACCCAAAACGTTTTCTTAATACACACATTTTGGTTGATTGTCACGCGCAGTCAAAAAATGCTGCCGATATCTGGTTCAGAATGCCGAAAAGTAAATTTCTCTGTATCTTGGAAACTAATGATAGAAATTTGTAAGTACGCATAGGTATGTTCTGCATGACATCCGTTTTCTATGTAAACATAAATCGAGGTCATAATTGATAACTTTTAATATTAATTTATAAATAACTTTCATAAATAAAAAATTATTTTCCAACCAGCAAATGTCCTCGATTCGGTTTCCGTCCATTCCACGGATCTCATAAAAAAGTGTTTCAAGAGGAAGGTTCTGTAACATTATATAAAGTTCGCCTTTACATGTGTGAAGACGAATTTTCAATTAAGTTCAAACATTTCAGGTGTAATATAGATCACTATCGCAAAAAAATATTTTTTCTGAGAATACCTAATCTTTTTGTGAACAAAGGTAACCAATAAAAGACGTTTCTATGGATAGAATCACCAAGAAAATGTGACGGAGAGTAACTGGTAAATATCTATTTGTTTTGAAGAAGGCAACATTAAAGATCAAAATGCTTCTGAGAATGGATTTTGAAAAACTCGAATTTTTAAACAAATGAAATGAGTAAAAAACCTTCTAGAACCACTTCTGATAATTGCGTTAATGTGTTAAACGCTACAAATAAAGGTTGCCACCTTTCGAAATAAAAATAACGATCTTCTCTAATTATTCATTTATTTGATCGTAAAGTGTCTATACAATGGTGGAGAAACCGATTTTTTCTTTCTTTTTTTCTTTGTCGTGGCAGAATTTTAAAATTACAATTTTTATTTTTCTGTATTCTTTTTCCAAATTTTGTCTGGTTTTCGATTTGAAAAGAAAAACTAAAATATGTACTTAATACAGTGAAACCTCCAAATGTATCCGCTATTTGGAGCTGCCCGTTATACACATGTAAAAATATTCAAATATATAAGTGTCGGGGATAAAAAGTAATGTCCGCTAAATACAGGTATCCACTATTGGAGAGTGACCATGGATATTTTGCTGTAGTTCTAACTGCTAAAACCTTAAAGAAGTTGTTGAACCCTGAATAGAACTGTACTACACGGAAAGAACTGTTTAGTTACGATAACCAAATTTTTTTGTTACATCGTTTGGTCGTTCCCTTTTGTTGTATCAACTGATTCTTTGTTGCGACAAGCACAAGCGTTTAGTTGATTAATCTAAATAATTTGGTTAATTTATTTACTTGAATGAGCAGTTGAATTTAGTTAAAATAACCCTATTTTGTTGGATGAACTAAATTATTTGATTCGCAGTGATTCAATCACTGGCCGCAAGGGGCGCTACTGTGCCTCTTCTCAAGGTCAACGTCTACGTCAATTCAAAATGGCGGATCGCATAAAGACAACATAGAAGTAGTAATAGTTATTTCCTTGTTTTTTGGAAGAGACAGGCCATTCTAACCAAAGCGGAATATGTGGAAAAGAGGGGACATTCTGCGGAAAGACTGAAGCGCATTTTTTACATTCAAAAGCGGAAAATTTCAGTTGCAATCGCCCGAAGCAGCGAAATTGCGCGCGCGTCCTTGTAAACAGGGTTGACTAAGACTGACGGGCAGAGAATCAAAAATCGCGTCAAAAATAAAAAAATTCAAAAATCACGTTTTCGTGCACAACACTGAAGCGCTCGTTGAACATGTGATTCAAATGCAGGTATGTCTGATTTTATGATATGCTCGTAATTTTATTTAGTTAAATCCTAATTAATCGCATTTAAGTTCGTTATTTTTGTATCGTAGAGGTTTATTCTCTTTTAAGCATTAAATTCGTGTAGGTATTTTTGTCCAATAAAATTAAAGATAAGGTGAAATTAGAAAAAATCTTTATATAATTTTCATTTACCTTTTTTTATGTAAATTTTCATTATCTGTAGCATATTTTTCATCCTGTTTAATTAGTGCTACTTCTTTAAACGTGTTTTTAGTCTAACAAATACAGAATGGCATTTGTTTATATTATTATCCATTTGATGTTCAGCAGTTTCAAAATATTTCTGTTTATATTTCACGTATTTAAAAAGTCGTCAAAAATTTCGATTTTTTAAAACTAAGATTTGTATAGTATTTGAAAAATAATTTATTCAGAATTAATAATTCATTTATTTTTTTAATTTTTTATGCTCTTTTTTTATATATCCACTTATTTTAACACTTTTGTGCTGTATAAAATTTCAATTATTAATACTATTCAACAGCAGATGGTTTCGCATGTGCAATCTAAATTTATTACATTTTGGTTTTACATGATGTGTGAATTTTAAAATATTATTAAACATATTTAATGTTTTTCATTTCTGTGATATTTAAAAGGAAATTACTTTGATTAAATCAAATTAAATATTTGACATTTTCAATGCACATAATAATAGACACGAGAGATTTTGGAAAATGAATATTTATATTTGAAAAAAAAGAGTTTGAAAAAAAGAAGTAAAAAAATGTTACTTAAGTTAAATAAAAATTAAATTATGGAACATCAAATAAAATATAATGCAACATGCAAATGATTCTGAAAAACAATTATCCTTCTGAGAAAATGAAAAAAAAAAAAAAAAAAAAAAAAAAAAAAAAAAAAAAAACTATGCAACCTGTAGATCATTTTAAAATATTTCAGAATAAAGTTATAAAAGATGTCTTTTTCTGATTTTGCCCAGGAATTGCATAAACTTTTAATTTGTTTTTATATATTTCTTAAACAGAGAATAATCTTTACAAAATTAAATTATGCAAAAATTCTTAACTTGATATTTTGATGTGTTTAATAAAGATAAAACAACTGAGCATATATTATGTCAGACGACTTATCATTTTAAGGGGCATAGAAAATGACAATGTAAAAAAAAAATAAGAAAAATCACATACAACATTTCATGTGTATAAGCAGGTTACAGAATAAATTTTTAACTAAGTAATTTTATACGTATATTTATTTTCTGTATAAAATAACAATTAATTTTTTTTTAACTTATTAATAATTAAACATTAAATAACTAACAAAATTTCATATATTCAATTTAAATGCTTAAATATGTTTATGTGTATTATTTTATATTTTTCTGAAAAATATTTCATCTTTGGAAATTAGTTTTAAAGCGAGAGGAAATAAAATGAAAAAGTCAATTTTCTTCAGAAATTGGAAAAAAAAAAAAATCTAAAAAATGGTACACTTGAATCTTACTTATTAGATAATAAAATATGATTTATTTAGCACATATTTTAATACACATCTGTTAAATTTAGATTTAGAAAGGTAGATTTTTGAAAGAGTCATGTTTGAAAATAATTAATAAAACCCATGAACAATCAGTAAAAGGAAACACAGTTTTCAAACGAAATGCACTCCACGCTATTTGACAGTATAAAAGTGAAATTTTTGTAATAGTTAGAGTTGGGTTGATTGTTGACGGCCAATTATCTACACGAGGGATATGGGCCCTAGGGGGAGTGCATTCCGTGGAGGTCTTTCTAAGGGAACCTAATCCGTATTAACGCATGGAAATCCACGGTTCGAAGAAAACCACGAAAACTCCGAACGATTAGGCCGACGGGCGCGATTGGGTTCGAACCCAGCACCTCCCGTCTACCAGCTTCGAGAGCAGAACCTCTGAGCCACTGGTGGGGCTGTAATAGTTAGAAGTAATTAAATTTGAGGAAAAGGTATAATGAAATGTTTAGATTGTTGCCATTGTGTATATGTGTCAACGTTGCTCATGTGCATGTTTTTGCTTTATAATATAAATAAGAATGTAATGTACAAGAAAAATTATACATATAATACTCGTATGAATTTCAAGGAAAATAAATAAACTTCAAATGAGTGAAAAGTTACATCTTTCTTAATGCTAATTTAAAAATAAAAGCATTCGTAAGATTAACTCTTAAGTCTTCAGAATTGGGATTTTGAACAGTACATGTCAATTTTACTATTTAAAGTTCCCTTGTGTTATTAAAATGTATAAAATCTAAAGTAGTGAAAACATGAAAAATTCCATATGTCCAACCATTGTACTTTTATTAAAAATGGGAAGAAATACCAATTTTTCTTTTTTACTAAGTATTAAAATATTAGATTTCGTTTTTTTTTTTTTTATCTCGTGAAAGGAAAATAAAATTTTGATAATTGTACATGAAAATGACAGATATACAAAATATAAAGATCTTTGGGAATATAAGAAGAAATCAATAGCAACGATAAAAATGATCAAAAAGAAAAGTGTATTTCAAGTCTATTTACAGATTAAAAAAAGAATGCTGCTGCAAGTTTAATATGGGGGATAAAAAAATATCAACTCGTGCTTTTATTCCGAATTCTGTGCAAAAATTAACATTGTTTAAAAGAAACTCAATCTAAGTAAGGTTTAGTAAAACATATTTTATTTCTTGGATTTTAAATTAAAAGATAATAAACGGGGTACATATTTAAATCTACGAATTATATCTTTATTATGAATGTTTGTGAATAAACAAATTCTGAATCAATTAATTAGAAAAAATGGAGTAAAAAAAAACAGTTGTACGAAGTAAATTCTTTGGTAAATAGTTGTAGGTACGAAATTACTTGCATATTATAGCGAAATCCAAATTTATTGTTGGACCGACAGTTTTTTTGTTTTTTTTTTATAGCTTCATATATTTATCGTAACGGTACGATAACTATTAACAACATTGTTGCAATAAACAAATTGCCATGGTTCTTGAAAACAAATTCATTTGGTTACGATAGCTTTTAATCTCAGAGTAAAGATAAGAAGTAGAGGCCGAATCCCATTGTTCTTTCGGTCAGAACTTGAAGCTAATATGTTTTCGCTTTCATCGCCAAAAGGTTGTCTTTCTTGGCGATGATCTCCTTTTTAGCAGCTGTTGTATTTGATTCTTGCGAGAGAAACGCCGACGCAAGAAAGTTTCAGCGGGAACCGGAGGAAAAAAAACGGTTTGGCGCTTTTTCTCTACCCACCATCACGTGACGGTGGACAGTGATCCCGGCTTCAAGAAAGGGTTGCTATTTCTAAGTTCAGTTATATGAGAAGTCTATGCTTTTAATAAAATAGATTTGATTAACGGAAATAAATGCATTTTGGTCCTTGTAACCAAATCTATTTGGTTACAACTATTAACCAAATAGATTTGGTCGGAAGTACCAAATTGATTTTGTTGTTGAAACCAAATTATTTAGTTACAGTAACAAAATAAAGCTAACAAAATAATTTGGTAAATCCAAAAAAAACGTTTAGCCGGGGAAATAGTATACAAAAAATTTGGGTTGAAACAACTATTTTTTTTTTTTTTTTTTTTTTTTTTTTTTTTTTTGTAGTTTTAACAAAATCGTTCTTTTCGTGTACTAAAAAACTAATTGTTATTTAAAAAATTTTTAAAGATGGTTCAAGGTGTATTGTTTGTGGTTTGTTTCACTTTCACTACCAAATGTGATGCAGGATGGCCATTAATATATCCAGCAAAGTTATTTCTTTAATAGTTATTCCGATACAACAACTGTTGCTTTTATATTTTCTAACTGTACATAAAAGTAAATTTCAAGCAAGTTTCAGTCAATTCAAGTAGCTATAAATGTAACAAAAAAGTAAGCTAATGCATCAAATATAGATTATGAAACACTTTTCAACGCTAACAGAATATTAAGAAATTTCTTTATTTTTACACAAAGAAATGACATATCTAAATAAGCAACTCAAAAAGCACATAACTCAGCAAATTCTGCCGTGACACCCTGTTTATGATCTATACCGGGTGTTCCTAAACATTTAGACCGATGTACCACTAAATAGAAGTTCATACCTCCGCGTACCACCAGGTGACAAACTCAAAGCTAATAGAGAAAAACCTCTGTAAGCGTAATATGTCTAAAACGAAATATTTTTCCAGTCTTTTGTGCTTTCGTCTGAGGAGATTTTACTGATTTACATGATTCCATTATTAAGTTGGTACTTTTATTGACTTTAATATTTTTTAGTGTATATAATGTATATCATGTTTGGGTGACAAATAAAGAAATATTTAAATATAAAACTACTGCATAGCTTTGTTAAATATGGAAAAAATACACATTTCAAGTCGTCTTGATCGCCATTTTTTTTTATATGAATGCTATGTTTATATCAGTTGTAAAAATACACGTAAGAAAATTTAATAGGCGAATAACCAACATAAGAAATTTACTTACCTTCTGAATGTAAACTGCTTATTAATGCGAGATCGAAGTTCGCTGAAATAGATAATATACACACATACAATATAGTAATAGAAGAAAACTTTTTTGGGGGGTGTATGAAAGATCAACTCAACATCTACTGAATATTAGTTCCATTTATCTAAAAATTCTAACCCAAATTACATGCGAAACGCTGTCAAAGCAGTAACAGAGAGCAAACGCCACAGAGCCAGTAAGCTGACACATCAAGAAAGAGGTGGGAACGGAGTGGGGATTGAACTGCTTTTTGATTTCACATGCTGTAATTTTTATTTCATTTCACGTACCAGTAAACAGAGCTTCACGTACCAGTACTGGTACACGTATAATAGTTTCAGAACCCCTGATCTATACAATTGATCAATACCTGATCTATACAATACCCTGATCTATACCTGATCTATACAATCAACAATACATATACCTGATCTATACACATCACATAATACCCTAAAAAATACATACGTTTAAAAATACATACTACAGGGGAAAACGCACTTGCAGCAATTACCGATCTTAGTCCTGTAACCGAATTCTTTTGCATGTCTCTGGAAATGAACGACAATGCACTTCATAATCTGTAGAAATATGTTATAGTGAGCTTCAGTGATTTCATTATGTTTGAATTACCATAGCATCATTAAAATGCGCTGTAAACTCCCCTCCTCCATAGTTTATAATGTAATGAAAAAATTTTATGCGTCCCTGTAAACGAACTATAAATGCAACTTATTATGTAGATTTCATAAAAAAACTACCTATTGCAATCTCTCCTATGTTGGAATTTCTGAAAAATTTTTGCTGATCTACGCCGAGCATGACCCCAGAACCCAAAACCATCCCCAGTTCAAAACTTTATCTCTCTCTCTATATATATATATATATACTAGTATATAATCCCCGTCAAAAATGACGGAAAGTGATAAATCTTCCAAACAATAGTTAAAAAAATATTTTTCTGACTTAAAAAAAAAGATGCCTCATGCATTTTGTTAATCAAAAAGTATTATCCTTTTATTTTTTATGATTAGAGCAAAGAAATTATGTAAACTGCAATTTAGTCACCAGCGCTTAAACACGCCATTTCCAGCTACACATTCTATGACGAAAATGCTTGATTAGGTTCCCTCTACATTAAAAATTTGCTGTTTAGCGGTTTTTTTTTTCGCTACAAACTATGTTAAAATTCATAATTTTATCTGCAAGATAATTAAAATATGTTGTACCGATAAGAAATACTCAATTTATTTGCAATATCTTCAAATCTGATGAAATGCATTGTAAAAAAAAAGTACAATTACAACAGAAAGTTGACGGCAAAAGAATTAGCAAGAAACATAAGCTCCTAATTTATTGGAAATTAACACGGCCTACAGAGGCGCTGCTCGCAGCCTTCGGTACAGAAAAAATTGTCCCTTTAACCCTTTATCTACTGACAGTACTTATAAGTACCATTAAAATAACTTGTTATAAAATTAATTTAATACATCGATTAGTAGTAATACAATTTAGAATGAGTTATAGATGCATTACTTTGTGATGTTCCAAAAGCATTATGGGTTACACAAAACAAAAATATTTTTTAAAGGATGATTTCTTTGGCCTTTGCATCTTTTCAGCTTTCTTGGCGTTGGAGGGGGAGGGGGGGGGGAGGGGGGGATTTTTCAATTCAGAAATATTTCTATATTTCTATTGTAAGAACATTATATTTGTAGATTTCCTAATTCTGAATTCCGATTTCCTATTTTCTAGAAAATACTAAGAAAAATTATTTAAAATAAAAGATTTGAGTGTAGTGGTGTTATAAATATTACACAATATCCCTATAAATTCAAATTTAATGAATCCTTCAATCCTTCTAAAATCCTTCTAGAATTTATTAAATGATTATGTAAATCGTCTAATTTTGTTTCAAAAATTCACGAAAAATACTTTAGAAGATGAAATTTTCATGAATTCATAATTTAGTACATAAAGGGTTAATTTCCCTTTAAATAACGCTAAAGTGCCATTGAAATAATTCTTTATTGTAAAATTTGTAAATGCATTTGAAAGTTTTAGATATTCAAATTCAGATAATTTTTACTTTGTCATTTAAGACAGAAAACAAATGTCACAGGAAATCTGAAATTGTGGAAAAGATTAATCATTCTGAATAAATTAAAAATACATGTAATATAATGTGCTTGAACGGACCTTTTAACCTTTTTAGAGTGAAAGTTATATCTTTTATCCACCAGATGGCGATAGTTATCCGTTATTTTTAATTCAGAACTTGTTGTTGTTGTTGATGACGATGATTTGGTTCTTAAATTTAGAACTTAATTGTTTAGAACTTAATAGTTTTTGAAGGTTAACAAAGTTAAAATATTCGAAGATTTTAATAAACTATTACAAATATTTTAAGACCAGTATCGACTTTAACCTGTATTTTTTTTTAATGAAGCGTTCAAAGAGTCATACATTGGTTTGTAGATTTGCTGAAATTTGAATCAGAATGGCAACAGTATCGCCTGTTTAGATCTGATTTCTATGTTTATAATAGCTTAATTTTAATTTAGAACTTAATACATTATAAATTGATATGATACACATGTTTTATGTGAAAATATGCTGAACAGATATGATTTCAAATAGAAAAAAATATCATTTAGCCGTCATATGCTAGGATATGTTTTTCATTAAGCCTAACATGGCGTTTAGCTACGGTCGATTCGCAGACCAGAGTGGTTCGCACCGGCATGGTTCTGACGTTTCCTGCACTCAGATTTTATTATAAGTAGATATATATATATATGCATCACATTTTTATGGAACCGATAATTTCCCTAATTCTGCACAAATCTCTTCCAAACTGATACATAAAATCAAGAGGCAGAAAATCTCGGTCAAGTTCGTTAATGGGCAAATTCGGACCAGGAAGGGGGGGGGGGGATAGGGAGAACATTCGTGACAATCGAAAAAATTCCGTAACTGCTTAATTATAATGCATATCAAATCAGTTTAAAGTTATTATTACTTCTAGAAAAAGGTCCAAAAATTTATATATCACAGATTTTGATAATTAACTAGTATGTTGGGGCCATCACAAAACTTTCTTCTATGTAAATCACATAAACAGTACTAATTGATATCAAGGTGTGCTTGAATTTGAAGTTTGATGAAAATTCGTGCTTTAGTTCTTGAGATAGAGCTATAGTGGAAATTCTGAAAAATGCAGCGTAGCAGCGCCATTTGTTGAGCGATTTGCAACAAAACTTAAACAGCACTAATTCATATCAAGGTATGCCTGAATCTGAAAATTGTTGAAAATCCAAGCATTAGTTCTTGAGATAAAACTATTGCGAAAATCGCAAAAAATACAGCCCAACAGCGCCCCCTGTTGAGAGATTTACACCAAAATGTATAAAATTTCAATTTATGTCAAGGACTAACTGATTCTGAAGTTTGATGAATATTCGTGCATTAGTTCTTCAGGTAGTGCCACAGTGGAAATTCCGAAAAATGCGATAGTGGAAATTCTGAAAAATGTAGCATAGCAGCGCTACCTCTTCAACGATTTGCACCAAAATATAAGCAGCACTAATTCATATCAAGGTATACCTGAATCAGAAGTTTGTTGAAAATCCAAGCATTAGTTATTCAGATAGAGCTATTGCGCAAATTGTAAAAAATGCAGTATATCAGCATCACCTGTTGAGCGACTTACACCAAAATGTATAAACCTTCAATTCATGTCAAGGACTAACTGAATCTGAAGTTTGATGAAAATCCCTGCATTAGTTCTGGAGATTGAGCTATTGCGGAAATTGTAAAAAATGCTGCATAGCAGCGCCACCTGTTGAGCGATTTACACCAAAAACTAATCAGCCCCAATTTATATCGGGGACTAACTGAATATAAATTTTTATTAAATCCCGTGTGTTAGTTCTTGAGATAGAGTGCCCACAAAATTTGTGTCACATACAGACAGACAGACTCACAGACAGACATTTTGTAAAAACATGTTTTTCGGAATCTCTGACCCCTAAAAAAATGACCCCTTAACGTGTAAATCTGACGAAAACCGAAAGTCGAAATTTTTCACGAATCCAATACTTTCTTCTTGTAAAGATAGAAGAAAGTAAAAATGGGCTCAAGGAGCGCAAAAATAGGGTTTTAGGGAGAAAAAAAACTATAACTTCGTCAATTCTTAAGCTATCAAATTCACTTAAACTTATTATAAATCTTCTTAGTATTACCTTCAACTTTTAATTTGACAAGTTTTTGATAGGACCAACTCTTATTGAAAAAAAAAAAAAAACGAAAAACGAAAAAAAAAATGGGTGGTTTGAAGAAGAAAAAAATTCATAGCTTCATCAATTCACAAGATATCCAATCTGCTTAGATTTATTATACATCTTATCAATATTATCTACAACTTTCATATTGACAAGTTTTTGTTAGGACCAACTCTTACAGCAAAAAAAGTAAATAAAAATAGGGGTTGACGAAAAAATTTATCCTATTAAGGTTGAACTCAAATCCAAACGGATTAGTTTCGGACTCATTTTTAAAATCATTTTCGCTCTCAAATGCATCCAATTGGCAGGTTGTCTTATTCAGAAACTATACAATGTGCTGTATTGGTCGTTGTTTTGATACGGCAGAATATATTTTTTAAATGCTGTCAAAGTGGGCATTTTGAACCAAATTTCCCGAAGAGATAGTGCTGGAAACGATGGCCGCAGTAAAAAAATAATTGTAAATCAAGTTCTAATTAATTGAACGATAAATAAAAACACAGGTCGCTTATAAATCTCTTCATAAAATCACGTCAGCGAGTTTCATGTTTTTACTTTTAAAAATGCGTCACAAAATATCGAGTTGTTGAGCGGGGAAGAATATTTTTTTAATACCGAATTAATATGATTTTGATTAAACGAGCTCATACAGAAAAATGAAATTAAAAATTCGTCAAAAGCGGCCAGATAAAATTGTTAAACTTGGTTTATCACTAATTTTGATTTAGCTTTTGTTGGTGAAATTACTACTTAACTTCAAAATCTACCTCTGCCTGTAGGCCGAGCCGGCAGGAATTTTTCATTTTATAATCCAGTGAAAGCATGTTGCAGTCTATCTCACTTGCGCATATCAATCCCATTATGTTTAAAACTAGTATATAACCCCGTTAAAAATGATGGAATGTTGATCTACGTTTCCTTTTCGTAAGACTTCACACAAACAGAATGAAGATTTTTTTTTTTTTATTGAAGGGTTTATATTGTCGAAAAGTACATTTAAAAAATGACAAAGCATTTCTACAAATACAAATGATGAGGATATTTTCTTTACTGAGTATTAAGTTTCTGAAATAGCTCAACAATTGGACAAGGCAAACAGCGGTATTTATTGAAACAATAATAATAATTAGTAAAGTGATACGCAATTTCTGTAGAATTCACAAAACATTAAAATTAGATATTCATTTTTATAATAATTTATATATATATATATATATATATATATATATAACCATTAATTAAACATTATCGACCATCATCAAAAACAGCATTATTGTGAATGAATTGACAATAAAAATGAATGCCACAAACCTATAATATAAAACTGTATGTATAAAATAAAGTATCTTATACTTAATTACAAGAATTAATAAGAAAGAATAAAAAAAGAAGAATATGGATTCCGAAAAAATTTTAAATATATTGAATTACGTTTTCAAGAGTACAGAATTCCATGATATAAGCAAATCGGTTGTTTTCTGTGAGAAAAAAGCTAAAAGCTGAATTTTTTTTTTCTCCTGTACCCGAACAACCAATAGATCCAAAATAATAGTCTCAAGATGAAAACAGAACATTATCAAATGGCATGAAATGGAAGAAAACACTACAATCCATTAAATATTTAATTTATAGCAATAGAAAACTTACACAACTTACCGAATAAATTCCCAGTAGATTTTCAAAATATATTCCCGCACATGGAATTCATAAGCATGATAGGATTAAGGTGAATAAAACAGTTAAGTTAACACAGAAATTAATACCAATGGATTCAGTTAATTCATTTTGAAATAACGTGATAATATATATATATATATATATATATATATATATATACACATATATATATATAGCACATTATGTTTTAAATGCGTTTGTCAGACCCAGAATCCTGCACCATAAATAAACTAAGTATAACCATAAAACATCCAAGAAATTTAAACAGATATAACCTGAACAAGAAAAAACAACAAAAGGCTGTGGCCTCTTCAGCGGTGGGCATTTTAGAAAGCACAGCAATGTTTCAGATTAATTACAATTTACAACAAACTATTATTCAGTAGTGGCAGTGGGTTTCGGCCAGAGTTTCGCAAAGCATAAATCAAATGCATAAAAACAATTGAAAGCATATAGCGAACACTCCCCCACCGGACCCGACGCCACAATAAAAAATGCATCTCGAAGATACAACTGATTCAGAACGTATGTGTAATGTATACTGAAACAATAAAATTATTTTACCCAAATCCGAGCAACACAGCCACAAAAAACAATAACTAAATTCCAGTGATCCATAATCTGTCCATAAACGTTCCATGTCTGTTGCCACACAATTGCAGACATCCTTGTAAAACCGTCCAAAAAAGGCTTTAAGTTATACACGGAAAAAACTGTTTTGTTGAAATTACTAAATTTTGGTTGATATAGCTCCATCAAAATATTTTGGTTGGAATGATTAAATTTTGGTTAGATTAACCAAATTATTTTGTTAATTCAACAAATCGTTTGGTTAATCCACCCAAAATTTGGCCATTCCAACCAAAATATTTGGATGGAGCTATATGAACCAAAATTTAGCAATTTCAACAAAACAGTTTTTTCCGTGTACAAATCATTAACTGTCAATCGCATAGCAACTCCTAAAAAATGAAGACTGTCTGTAAAACTAGTATATTTATTAATGAAATTCAAAGGTATATTGTTTTTATAATACAAAATGCTGGTTAAATTAAAAAGTTCTTTAAAAAATAAATTTTTATTCGAACAGAGTTTATAGTAGCGAAAAATCTGACCTATTATGATATTGACGTAAACGCGTTTATGGATATCTGAACTCCAATTAACTAAATGGTTAACTTCAAAATTAAAGTTATCCCGTTTATTATAAATTGATATGTGTATACCGTTTGAAATGTTTATTTTCAAATCAAGATAATCAGCAGCACTATTATTTTCATTTGTTTTTTTCAAAACCAGCATATCAGGATAAATGTTACATGATATCCCCAAAAAATCGCGATCACAGTTCAAAATTATCAAATCATCGATATAGCTGAAAGCCAGAGAATTATCATCGTTATTGACACTACAAAATTGAAATTCATAATAAAATAAAAATAAGTTAGCTGCCGTTGAAGAATAACTTGTTCCCAATCCTATTCCATTATTCTGTAAATATATATTTGAACCTGTATAAACATAGTTGTTATATAAACAAAAATTACATAATAATTTAAATAAATTAAAATCTAAATCGGTTTCAGCTATAATTAAATCGACAACTTTTAAAAGGACATCATTTAACCCTGCAATAGGAATATTTGTGAAAAGATTCTCAAAATCATATGTCTGGACACTTTGTATATCATCTTTAATTAGTTCATTCCTATCTCATAACTGTTCAAAATAATCCAATACATATTACTATCTTTATACTTAAATTTTAGTATATTTAAAATCTTTTTTAACATTTCCTCAAATTTGCGATTAAATCCGTTTCCAATGCTGTTTATATTACTACAAATAAATCTGTACTTAATTGGTATCTTATGAAATTTAGATGTTACGAAAAGAAAAGGAAATGACAATTTTTTTACTTTAGGCAGAGGAATATTAACCTTTTTTGAAAAGGCCAGATGTTTCTTAATCAGTGTCTGAATAGTAGATTTATACAAACTGTAGGTGACATTATTGTTAAGCTCAGTAAATATCATATTAGCATAATAGCTTTTTCAAATAACTGCAAAATTGTTAGATGCTTTATCGACTGAACAAAAAACAAAGGTATTTTTCAATTTCGATATTTCCTTCTCTAAATTTGCATTTATTCTATGGTAAGTGTAATTAGAAGAATCATTCATATATTTTATTTGAAATGATTTAAAATCATCCAATATTTTAAATTTCCATTCATTGAAAAGGGGGATAGGTTTATTGAATTTGTAACTTAAATTGAGTATAAACATATGTAATTCAGATTTGAATAGATTTAAAGATTTTTTTAGATTAATCTTCTTGTTTAATCTAAATTTAGTACCGTATTTCATTAATTGTTTCAATTCATCGTTGGATATAAAATCAAGGTCACCTGTAACTATATGCTTTGCATTTTTATCGTAAAAGGATGATTTCTGAAAATTCCCACATTCTCAAGACAAATTCAAGTAGGAGTCCAAATCCTGTGCAACTTCTCTATAATTAAATAATTTATTACCCAAGGTATTTGCATATTTGTAAGTTGAAATAATAGACACATTTTTAACTGGAAATATTTCATTGTGTCTGGTAACAATTTTATTTAGATATAAGTTATCAAAACTCTTTTGCTGAAATGTACAAACGAAGTATATTTTATCAGTTTTACACTCTTGATATTTACCTATTTTATATAATAAAAAGTCCGTTAATAAATCCTTAAACTGTGTGTTATCACTAGCAAACTCTTTAATCTTCTGCTGCAATCTTCGTAAAAGTTTAAATTTTAAACTGAATAAAATAGTTTTAATTTCTTTAATATTGTAATTTTTATTAAAAAGATTGTATAAGTCATGCAATACTTGTCAAATATAAAAATATAAATCCAGTCATAGTATTGCATGACTTATACAATCTTTTGAATAAAAATTACAATATTAAAGAAATTAAAACTATTTTATTCAGTTTAAAATTTAAACTTTTACGAAGATTGCAGCAGAATATTAAAGAGTTTGCTAGTGATAACACACAGTTTAAGGATTTATTAACGGACTTTTTATTATATAAAATAGGTAAATATCAAGAGTGTAAAACTAATAAAATATACTTCGTTTGTACATTTCAGCAAAAGAGTTTTGATAACTTATATCTAAATAAAATTGTTACCAGACACAATGAAATATTTCCAGTTAAAAATGTGTCTATTATTTCAACTTACAAATATGCAAATACCTTGGGTAATAAATTATTTAATTATAGAGAAGTTGCACAGGATTTGGACTCCTACTTGAATTTGTCTTGAGAATGTGGGAATTTTCAGAAGTCATCCTTTTACGATAAAAATGCAAAGCATATAGTTACAGGTGACCTTGATTTTATATCCAACGATGAATTGAAACAATTAATGAAATACGGTACTAAATTTAGATTAAACAAGAAGATTAATCTAAAAAAATCTTTAAATCTATTCAAATCTGAATTACATATGTTTATACTCAATTTAAGTTACAAATTCAATAAACCTATCCCCCTTTTCAATGAATGGAAATTTAAAATATTGGATGATTTTAAATCATTTCAAATAAAATATATGAATGATTCTTCTAATTACACTTACCATAGAATAAATGCAAATTTAGAGAAGGAAATATCGAAATTGAAAAATACCTTTGTTTTTTGTTCAGTCGATAAAGCATCTAACAATTTTGCAGTTATTTGAAAAAGCTATTATGCTAATATGATATTTACTGAGCTTAACAATAATGTCACCTACAGTTTGTATAAATCTACTATTCAGACACTGATTAAGAAACATCTGGCCTTTTCAAAAAAGGTTAATATTCCTCTGCCTAAAGTAAAAAAATTGTCATTTCCTTTTCTTTTCGTAACACCTAAATTTCATAAGATACCAATTAAGTACAGATTTATTTGTAGTAATGTAAACAGCACTGGAAACGGATTTAATCGCAAATTTGAGGAAATGTTAAAAAAGATTTTAAATATACTAAAATTTAAGTATAAAGATAGTAATATGTATTGGATTATTTTGAACAGTTATGAGATTAGGAATGAACTAATTAAAGATGATATACAAAGTGTCCAGACATATGATTTTGAGAATCTTTTCACAAATATTCCTATTGCAGGGTTAAATGATGTCCTTTTAAAAGTTGTCGATTTAATTATAGCTGACACCGATTTAGATTTTAATTTATTTAAATTATTATGTAATTTTTGTTTATATAACAACTATGTTTATACAGGTTCAAATATATATTTACAGAATAATGGAATAGGAATGGGAACAAGTTATTCTTCAACGGCAGCTAACTTATTTTTATTTTATTATGAATTTCAATTTTGTAGTGTCAATAACGATGTTAATTTTCTGGCTTTCAGATATATCGATGATTTGATAATTTTGAACTGTGATCGCGATTTTTTGGGGATATCATGTAACATTTATCCTGATATGCTGGTTTTGAAAAAAAAACAAATGAAAATAATAGTGCTGCTGATTATCTTGATTTGAAAATAAACATTTCAAACGGTATACACATATCAATTTATAATAAACGGGATAACTTTAATTTTGAAGTTAACCATTTAGTTAATTGGAGTTCAAATATCCATAAACGCGTTTACGTCAATATCATAATAGGTCAGATTTTTCGCTACTATAAACTCTGTTCGAATAAAAATTTATTTTTTAAAGAACTTTTTAATTTAACCAGCATTTTGTATTATAAAAACAATATACCTTTGAATTTCATTAATAAATATACTAGTTTTACAGACAGTCTTCATTTTTGAGGAGTTGCTATGCGATTGACAGTTAATGATTTGTATAACTTAAAGCCTTTTTTGGACGGTTTTACAAGGATGTCTGCAATTGTGTGGCAACAGACATGGAACGTTTATGGACAGATTATGGATCACTGGAATTTAGTTATTGTTTTTTGTGGCTGTGTTGCTCAGATTTGGGTAAAATAATTTTATTGTTTCAGTATACATTACACATACGTTCTGAATCAGTTGTATCTTCGAGATGCATTGTTTATTGTGGCGTCGGGTCCGGTGGGGGAGTGTTCGCTATATGCTTTCAATTGTTTTTATGCATTTGATTTATGCTTTGCGACACTCTGGCCGAAACCCACTGCCACTACTGAATAATAGTTTGTTGTAAATTGTAATTAATCTGAAACATTGCTGTGCTTTCTAAAATGCCCACCGCTGAAGAGGCCACAGCCTTTTGTTGTTTTTTCTTGTTCAGGTTATATCTGTTTAAATTTCTTGGATGTTTTATGGTTATACTTAGTTTATTTATGGTGCAGGATTCTGGGTCTGACAAACGCATTTAAAACATAATGTGCTATATATAATCTGTGTGGTTATATGCAGCTGTAGTGCTTATCGCATGGATTTTATTTTTATTTTTATATTTTACTTTTAGTTTTACTTTTGATCTTTTTGAGCTTATGTATATATATATATATATACATATATATATATATATACATATATATATATATATACAACCTGTGGCCAGAAAGTTCGGTGAATGAATTTTTATTTCAAACACAGTATTGTGCAGCATTAAATACAATTTACTGCCCTTCAAAATAATCTCCATGGATAGTAATGCACTGTTGGGAACGAGTATATAAGTCCTGGTAACTCTGGTAAAACAGTTATTTCGGAATGGCTTTCAGCTCGGCGGTCATGTTGCGTTGAATGTCGGTGATGTCCGTAAAACTCTTTTCCTTCAGGGCTGACTTTAATCTGGGGTAGAAGATCAAGTGTCACAACTCCATTCGCTGGCAGAAACTGCCGTACAACAAAGGCGGTGTGTGGCCGGGCATTATCGTGGAGAAGATTCCAGGAGCTTTGCGTGGCGTACTCAGGGCAAACGCGACGGATCCATTGCAGTAAACGCTTCAGACACCGGCGTAGGCAACAGCTCTCAATGTGGTACTCTCAGGGAGGAATTCTTTGTGAATGAGACCATTAGAGTCAAAGAATGCGAAAAGTATTGTCTTTATGCACGATTTTTCTGACCGTACCTTGGTTTTTTTTAGGCGACGACGGACACCGTTGTGACGGCCGAGCTGAAAGCCATTCTGAAAGAACTGTTTTACAGGAATTTCCAGGACTTATATACTAGTTCCCAACAGTGCATTACCATCCATGGAAATTATTTTGAAGGACAGTAAATTGTATTTGATGCTGTACAATACTGTATTTGAAATAAAAATTCCTTCACCGAACTTTCTGGCCATAGGTTGTATATATATATATATATATGTGTGTGTGTGTGTGTGTGTGCGTGTGTATGTGTGTGTAATAATAAAAATTTACGCGCTTCTATCTTAATAAAAATATTCCAAATTCTTAATATTTTTCCTTTTTTACCTATCTTTAATAATATCTTAATATCTTTTGTCTTTTATTTCATGCATTTAAACCTGAATATTCTTTTATTATTCTAAAAACCTTAATTCATTGGCCTAATCCTATAAAATCCATTAAATTACTTTTTTCAGTTTATTCTAAACTAAATTCTTTTTGCTTCGAATGTTTTGCATTTGTTCCATGATGTTCTTTTTCTAACAATTCCTTGCAAGCTCCCGCCAGCATTTGACTCCGTTTTAATCTGACGCCGAGTATAAAGAGTTCATTATCGACATCACGCGTTCGTCACCTTTCCCATCGAATTGTATCCTGTCTCCTGTCCCGTTCTTCCCCCTCCCTCTGTTGGAGTTGGTTTTCCACTAATAATGTATCCGTCCTTGCTCTGTTTCTTTGAGTACTTATACTGTTACATCGACGAGGAGCGAGAGATTTTACGTTTTTAGGGTTGTTTAATAAATCTACGTGACTTGGGGTGAATGGCTTTAATGTGTAGATCCTAAAACTTTTAACATCTTAAGTTTTATGAAGTGAATCATCGATTATTCGAGAGTTGATGGACAAGCTACTGGAAATGTTACGATATGTTTTTGTCAAATAAACAACGTTTAAAGTTACGATGACTCTATTAATTATGCCATGGGAAATTTTTCAATGTTAAGGAGCCTGTCTTCTACTCGCCATCCTGACTGCACTCCGATATTCTCATGATAACGGAGGGTTGGCCTTGATTACTATACTACATTTACTTCGAGATATACGAGTGTCGCCGGAATGTCACAAAAGTCGATAGCAAAATGCAACATATATATATATATATATTATAAAAATGAATGAATCTCAGTAATGAATTTGACCGATTTTCATTATGAGTGGATAAAAGCATAGAATTAAGAGATAGAGATATTGGATTAGAACTGTGTGGGATCAAGGCAGCGATTTTACCCATCTATGGAGTTTTACGTTTCGTTTCTAAATATGGATTTGGCGCCATTTATCATCAATTACTATAAGCAAAGAAACTTTTCGTTAAAATTGTAGTTTTTTTTTCTTTGGAAAATATGCGGGACGCATTAATTTAATTCAAGAAATTTTTTAAAAAGCTTCAGCTATATAACTTTAAAATTTCATTCAGTATAAATAAAATTAAAAATTAAAAATTGTCATTATTTCTTTCGTAAAATTTTAATTGAATTTTATCAATTTTTAAGAGCTTAGCTTATATCCACTTGAAATTGCCTTGCATTGTAAATAAAATCTATATTTCATATCAAATGTAATTAAAATGTAAGGAATATACAGTAACATGTTATGTAGTACACATTAATTATATCCATACTACAGATAAAATCTCTATTTTTGGATTAATAACATTTGAATATAACTTTAGACTGAAAACAAATTTGTAATTTAATACTTCTATATATAAAAAAAAATTAACGCTTTGGAAATGGACCAATGAAAATCTGCGTAGATACCGCGAAACGCACCTGATTGGTCAGAACTTTCTGACGCTATAAGGGGTTTACCAATGGGGAGGGGGACCCGGCTCTGACGTCAAACGTCGCCAAATTGGCGATATATCGCCAAGAGTGATGCCAGCTTGGCGCTATTTCCAGTATTTCGCCAATTTTCCATAGACTCCCACTGAAATCCAATACGGTTTACTTACGTGCAGAAAATCAACAAATTGAGATATTTCAATGCAACGAAAACTAATATTAGCTTATGAATAGAGCTTAGTTGAACTATTTACTTTATTTTTAAGCACAAACACTACTATTTACAGTATTCGAAACACTATATATATAATTTTACACGTATATGTTGGCGGAGAAAATGTGGCGAAGTGAAAATTTCAGAGGAGAGGAGATTTATATGATAAGATTATTTACTGTAACTACAAATTAGAAACTTCATTACAAAGATAAGGGGAAAAATCCAAGCAACTTTAATAAAATTGTAATTATTCCAATAAATTATAAATGTTACCCTTTTTAATGATTTTATATTTAATAATTCTTAAAATTCTGAAACTCTGTAAGCTCTAATGATTACGGGTTTGGAGATAAGGATATAAAATTGTCAGGAGTTGGGGAGGATCGCGTTCTTACCAAGTGGAATCTAAAAATTGAATGCATAGAAAATAAGGGATCGCGAAGCGATCAAGAACGGAAAAACGAAACAATTACGTCTGGGGTTGGCTAGAAAATAGTGATTACTTCCCGACACCGAATGGAACAGCGAAGGATTACGCGGGGGGGGGGGGGGGTGAGCGTAGCGAGCAGAGGGGTGGAGCCCTCCTAGTTAGGAAAAAAATAATTTTCAGCCATATTAATGCAATCATGATAACATCTCATATTTCAATTGCATCTAAGTGAAAAAATCTCATTTTATTATTAACACTTTCCAACAAAGTTGAAAAGTGTTTATGCATTCGGTTTGTCTGTACGTCTGGCCGTCTGTCCACGCTCTAACTCCCGTAAATAGACTCGGATTTTCATACAATTGATAATCCATATTTAGGGTCACCTAACCATTGGTATTCCATATGAAGTATGTGGGATTAATATTTCATTTATAGGGCTACCCAAAAGAATTCCATTAAATTATGGTATATGGGGGAAAATCGTTTGCAGAGTATTTTAATGACATTATTCTGTTTCAACTGTATTGAAACTGATATAAATCACTGAATTTCACTGAATAGGGTATTTGTAGCATTTGTGGTTCATTTACAGGAAAACACAAAAGAAATCGGTTACAATACAGTCTTTGAGTTAGAATTGGTGAAGTGCGTTTTCAATTTCGGCTTGCGCTTTTAAATTTAACTGTTTTAACCATATACTGTGCTACTCAAAGTATTCGGATAATTTTCCGATTGTAGATGCGAAAAGCTGAAATTGGTATTTCAAATGTGTTATAAGTTTCCACATGGTTGAATTAGACATAATTTTTTAACTTATTAAACTATAAAGTTTTGTTACATTATTCTGAATGTGTTGGAAAGTGTTTCATAATCTATGCTTGACGTTCTTTCTTGACGTTTTTTCTTTCTTGTTTATAATGCAAACAGAATTTTAAAAATTTAAGCAAATAAATGTTAAGCTCTTAAAAATTAATAAAACTAACATAAAATTCTGTCAAAGAAATCATAGTAATATTAATTTATATTGCATTAAATTATTCATATTAATATATTTATTATATTCCTATTATTATATGATAATAGAATTATTCATCATATTATAATATTATTTATATTGAATGAAATTTTTAAATTCTATAAACGAAGTTTTTAAAACTTGATCTCGAATTTTCTACATTTATATTGATTGCGAATAGATGGCGTCAAAATGATGTTTAAAGATAAACGTAATTACACATGGAACTATCCTGTTAAGTCCATTTCAAAAAGTGAAAACGTATTTCAAAATAGTAAAAAACTTTAATATGGTTTACAAATATTTTAAGAGGAGAATCAGATGTTATTGTTATTTTTTAACACTTTCCAACAAAGTTGAAAATGTTCCAACAAAGTTGAGATCTTTCCAACAAAGTTGAGATGAAAATCTTTCAATGAATTTGAAAGATTTTTTTCCAAAAAAAAAAAATCTTTCAAATGATTTTTAATGGTGTTACACTAGAAATCTCTGCACGGGCCCGGGCTTGGCCCGAGGTCCGCGGGCCGGCAGAATTAGGACAACTTTTTCAACGGGCCGGGCCGACAGTCAAAATAAACGGGCCGGGCCAGCAAAATTTGAAAGGCCTGCAGGGCCGGACCGGGCCGATAAAAAAATTAATCCGGCCTATCGGCCCAATATAAGAATTCAAGCGAAGCAGATAAAATACGAGCCATTTTCAATAAATATGATTTTCTCGAGAAGTATAAATGTGTGTCACAAGCCGATGCGAGTTTAACAACATCAATACAGAAATGTAACATGTCCATCGTAGAGATCGGCATCGTACAGTTACTAGATATCTGACTCCGGGTTTAATTTTTTTTCAGCAGACTCGTGCCGGGACGGAACTGGTCTTAATCGATCTCAGGATGTGTAGGACAGGCATTACGTTTTGTAAAAGTATTAATAGTGCTAATGAACTTATGTTAACAATATCTTTGGAAATATACCTTAAAGTGGTTCTCATATTCACTGCTCAAGAATGCGAATCTTTCAGACATATTGACTCATTTTTAACTATAAAAGCACAAAAGCAGGCCTGACTATTGAAGGCATCTGGAAACGAATAGCTTTCTCCATAATTGAAAAATTACTTACAGAGATAACAGATATTCTTGTCTCGTGACTGTACGTTTTTCTCCTTTCCTGTGCTATCGCTTCCGGAAATTCGATTCAAAACGCTTATATTGCTTTTATCTATGAAAAAACGGCATTTACATAGTTTCTGAATAAGAATACCTGGCAATCTTACCCGTTTCCGAAAAGAAATGAATTCATAAATGTGTCGAAATGTAGCTCCTTTGGACTTGAGAAAAGCCTTAAAAATGAGAGAAATATTTTCACAAATCTACTTTTTATTATACAGCTTCAAAAGTTATCATGTTTTTAATCCTTTATTCTGAACTGCATTAATCTTTTAATGAATCATTTGAATTTTGAAATGTTTGTAGAGACGATGACTAAAACACTGTAAGTAATTGTTAATGTTTACTATTGTGTGTTTTCTGTTTTGCGAACACATAGTAATCTGAAATATACTGTAAAATGTTCCCTAAATATGTATGTAGTATTCATTAAAATAATCTTAATTGTATGTCAAGACAAAACGGATTTATTTTGTAGAAATTGAGTTGCGCCGGGCCGGGCCTGTTTTCACAGATTTTTGTACGGGCCGGACCGAGAACTGTAAAATTGCAAACGGGCCGGGCCTGGAAATTCCGGTCCGTGCCTCTATATTACATTCTTTTAAACATAGTAAAATTGATATTCATTTATGAAGTCCACTAAAATATGCATTCTGTTGAATATGCAGTGCAAAGAATAGTCACTATTCATTTACAGGGCTATAGAAAAGAATTCTGTTACATAATGATATAGAGTGGGGGGAACTGTTTGTAGCGTATTTTAATTATGTTAAACTATCTAATATATAACAAAATCGATATACGTCACTGAGGTTTACTATAATTTATTTCATGTATAATACGAAGTGCATAGCATTTACAGGGACACACAAAACATTTCAGATACTACACTGCTCAAAACAATTAGAGGAGCACAATATTTTAAAAAAATTACCCAAATATTATCACCGTAAAACAAAACATCCATAATTTAAACGGTAGTAGAAAACAGATTAAAAAAACTTCACATGCAAATTAAATTTTATGACGTCAAAAACTAGAAAAAGGAGATAAGTGCAGAAATCGGGATTTTGCAGAAACGTCTGCTTCACTGTCTCAGTTGTAAAATTCAATTGCTCAGCTTGTGCTTTGAGAAAAGGTGACTTGAAAAATGTCACAACAATGTGATTTAACGGAATCCATGGCTTGGCGTGTTATCGGGATAGTTGAATATGGGGAAACACAACGAAGTGTAGCGGACGCTGTTGGAGTCGCAAGAAGTGTCAATGCAAGACTCTGTAATCGATTCCAAGACACATGGAATTGTATACATCGACAAGGGCAAGGTGTGACATGTGCTACCACAGAAACTAATGACCGATATATCATGTTTACAGTTCTTCGAGACGGAACGGGCAATGCTTCTCTGCTGCAAACACAGTTGATCTTGGCCACAGGACGACGAGTGTTCAGCCAAACAGTCCGAAATAGGCTTCATCACAGGGTAGGCTCTATGCACGTAAGCCAATGGTCTGTATTCCGGTAATCTCAAGCAACTGTGCGGCCCAAAGAAGGTGGGCATCTGAACATCGAGTTTAGAGGCAACGTTTTTGGAGTCAAATTCTGTTTATAGACGAGCCCCGATTCAGTCTGGGTGCGCCATCTGCTGTGTTTTGGCATGGAGAGAAAGAGGCACTCAAAATAATTCCACATTCGTTGTGAAAGATCACATTGCAGACGAGGTGGGTTGATGCTATGGGCTGGAATCAGCATATGTGGACATACGGCCTGCATATCATTCGGAATGGCACTTTGACGGTCCGAAGTTATACAGACGAGATAATGAGACCTCACGTCGTATTTTATGTCGCAGAAATTAGTGATTTCTTTTTTCCATGCATGATAATCCCATACCTCTTACAGCTCGTATTGTGGAAAACCTGCTTGAAGTTGAAACAATACAGAGTATGGAATGACCAGCATGCTCTCCTGACCTGAATTCCATCGAGCATGTTTGGGACATACTGAGACAACGCATTGCTGCGCGACCAAGGCCTCCTTTTGCTGTCCGGGACATGGAGATTTCAATTCTTGAGCAGTGGAACAGTATTCCCCAAAGCCTTATCTATAACCTCATCACATCCATGGAAAACACGTGTGGAGCAGTCTTAGCTGTTCGAGGTGACCAAACACCATATTAAAAATCTTGCAACGTTTCTAAACAATATATATTTTTATCATTTACATGTAACTGAATTGTTCCCCTAAACCATATTTTTTGTTCTATCCATTTTTTCAAAGAATAAAAGCTCCCTTACAAATTTTTTGCGTCTTTTTTTCTGTATTGCGCATTGATACACGTGCACTATCCATTTTGTACCTATACATGGCTGTCTTGCACTGTTCTCTTCACTTTTTCCTTTCTCCCTTAATTTTTTTAGCCGTGTATATTGTACCGGAAGTACTGTACATTAGCGATGATTGCTGGAAAAGCATTTTTAATCATGATATGTACTTTTATGTTTCACAATATTTATGCATACTGTATGGTGTGCATAAATGCTATAATTCATATACAGGGCTACATAAAAGATTTCGTAAGGGTTACTGGGTATAAGCGCGAAATACTAAAGGGTGGTTTTTATATGAGTTATATATTTTTACGCCAAACTGCATTTAATTTATTAAGAAATGTTTGTAGAATATAGTTAAAATGATATACAGGGTCACGCGAAGAATTGGATCCATGGCCGTATACAAATGATAATTTCTTGAAATCTGATTTCAGTAGTTTTAAGAATGTTTTAGTTTGAATTAGATTTTAGCTAAATAGTGGCGTGTTATAAGGGTTATACAAAAGTGTTCAAGAATGATTCCATATATTAGTATAAATTGCTGAAAGAGAAATTTCAACCTGCTATGCGTTTTTCGTCTAAACTAAATTTTCCCATTATATAGTATAAGGTAAAGCTAGGAGAGTCTGCGCACATTTCAAAAGAGCATTAATAAAAAATCTAAATATTAATTTTTTGCTAAACTATACATGAATAATTTTGATTTCATTTGTTTTTTATGCATTTCTATTGTTATTTTGTTGTTATGCTGTAATTTAATAAAACAGCAGTAATAAAACGAAGAAAACTATTTTGCGCAATCTCCCCTTACAGGGTAGGAGAGATTGCGCACGTCGGTACGAGATATTGCGCACATAGGTGGAAGAGATTCTTATTAATAATGCCTACAATTAAATTGTTAACAATAATAATCATTCTTAATCGACATTGTTGCAAGGTTTTTGTGAGTAAATATTATTGTATCAGGAGTGAATATTTCAACCAAATGTTTAAATAATAAAAAAAGAAAGAATTTTAACAACATTTAAAGAATTTTAATTTAAGAAGAAGATTAAAATGTCAGAAAAAGCAAGCCCTACTAAGATTACAAAATACCATTAATCTACTTGATAACATATTTAACTTGAAAATTACTTCATTTTCATTTCCGCAGTTTCATTGTATTTCGTTTGCTAACCGAAGTTGTCGTCGTCTACAATCGATGCACTTATTGTTGTAAATCGTGCATCTTTCGCGCAATCAATCACCTGCAACAAGCAATACATTGAATCCAGTCAATGGTCGAAGTTGTCTTCTGGTACAGTTCTAGGCATTCAATGAACTCATCCTCACTGACCTTCATTTTTAAGTCAGTTTTTTATCCCACTTTTTCTGGAAGCATCTTACCTTCAGCTTTTTTTGTAGCGGCATAATTCTTAAGTCTTCTTTCATGCATATTTTTTGGATCAGTAACATTAGTTGCACTCTGCTTCCTTTTGGACTTCGATGGCATTGAACTACTTGGAATGGGTGAAAACTTTTCTAAAACATTGTAGATGTTATTAGAAAATTTATTTTAGTTACAAAATTATTTTATTAGCAAACTAATTGTTTATAAATTAAAAAAATATATATAAATATTTAATTTATTTATTAAAAATAATATGTTATTAATTTATTAACAAATATATTATTAATTTATAAACAAAAATAATTACGTAAAATTAATTTAATAACAACTGTATTATTAATTTATTAATAAAATTGTTATCTGCAATTTGTTTTAACCATTTGGAAAAATGGTTATTGTCCTTGGTCAGGGTAGGAAATCAAAAACATATCTGAAGCGTTTTATTAGTTGAAACCCGCATTTTATTCGTTTTCTGATTGGTCTATACAGTAATCTGTATTTTCCCTTTACTTTCAACAGAGATGGATACTTCTGTTGCCACTATGACAAAAAAGTAATAAAAACTACAAAAAAAATTAATAACTCAGAAACAAATTGAGATACAGCTTTCAAACAAATTGCATTTAAAAGTACATTTTTTTCTCTATACGACGGTGTAAAAAGTAATATTGTGGGATGTTTAGAAGTTTAAGAATGAAATTTCATTTAAAATTGGTCCAGGAATATTAATGTTTAATCCATGGCGTACGTAATGTATGACCAGCTCCGTAGAAGTTTAAAAATTTACAGTAATGAAAATGTAATCCATGGCGTACGTAATGTATGATCAAACTCCGTGCGATTTTTTATGTCTTAAATTTTAGTCTTTGAAAAAATCATTTTCCAAATGGTCGTTTTCATTTGTTAAATTGCATTTTTTTTTTCAAATAAATTTGTTGCCAAATTTAGTTTGGATAATTATGTGTTTTCCCAAAATTATTTCAAAATTGGTTCCTTCATATGTTTCACGCTTAATTTGCAATTCATGCAAATTTAACAATAAGCTGCGTAATCTCTCCTAGCACTGAAAGTTATGGTGAAATGCGCCATCTCTCCTAAGCAGCAGATGCGCAAACTCTCCTATTTTGGTAGGGGAGATTGCGCGGCATTTTATTTAACACGCCGAATGCCAATCTATTTTGTCTGTCTTTCAGTTTAGGCCACAAAATAAGACTCCCGTTACAGAATCTATAAGTGTCAGTCACCGATGACTGACTCGACTGTCAGTCACCGTTGATTGACGTGGCATTCAACGTGTTAAACAAGGCCAGTTCTAAAATGAATTGTTGGTGTTCGCATCCTCAGTCTAGTTTAATATCTTATAAGAAATCGTTTAAGTTCAAAATATTTTGTACTACTGACATGCTACAAAAATTCTGACAAACAGTTATGAAAATTCAAGTTTTATTTTGGAAAAACAAAACAAAATAGCAATGCTTTATCCAATACCCGCGGAACAATCAATGTGCACTTTCATGTAGACACTGCACTAATGCTGCTGTGCAACTACCTGGGGCCGCTGTGCGCGCACCCTACTCCTTACCATCAAATCACCTTGTGCGCGATCTCTCCTATCACGCGATCTCTCCAGGCTTTATCTTATACATCAATCTACAGATAAAATACATTGCTGTTAAAATGAATTGGAATGCATATTTGGCTATGGACGGTAACTGCTGAAATCAGTTTTTCAAATGTTTTATGCGTTTTCTAAAATGTCTACTTAGTTATCTTATTTACCTTATTTCCCTAAATAACGATGTTTTGTTAAAGCATACAGGAAGTGTTAGAAAGTGTTTCATAATCTATGCTTATCGCATGATTTTTCTTTCTCGTTTTTTAATGAAACGTCGTAAGAGTCGTACATTTGTTTCTAGATTTGGAATTTGCAGTTCTAAATGCTGACAGTCTCGTTTCTTTATAGATGGTCATCCGTTATTTTTAATTTAGAATTTAATACATTATAATGGGATACTTTTTGAAGGTTATAGAGAAAATAGGGAAGAATAGATGTGATACAAAGCAGATTATGTCTATATTTCCATAAGTTGAAAAATCTGCAAACTTACGGTCTCTTGAATACTTATGCCTAACATGACCGCGATATGTTGCTTTTCTCGACGATGGGTTTGAGCCGGAATCGTCAACTTAGCGTATTATTGCCGAAACGTCAGTGAAGGCTTACTACGGAGACCCGAAAAATTTTTGGTTTCCGTCTGTTTGTTAGTTAGTTAGTTAGTTAGTCTGTCTGTCCTGCGATAAGTGCCGTAAAAAGCTTCCGATTAGCTTGAAATTAAGGATGCATGTTGGTGAGTTTCCCCGGATTTAGCTGTATAGTTTTTGGTTAAATTTGGTTCATTCGTTCGGAATATATAGAACATTTTATTTTGCGCCTTAATGCTTTCCTATAGCAATTCAGACGATTTTTCCATTTTTATTTGTTGAAAGAAAATGGCTCATATGATTCAAAGATTTAAATGATAAATTATGGATGGTGGAATTTCCTAATTAGAACCATACATTATTCATATTAGTTTGAAATTTTGTGTATACATTTGTCAGAGTTTTTAAATTCGGTGTATAACTTATGGAGGGATTTTATATATGTGTTCCAATAATATAAAATATTTTCTTTTATAAATTTACTTTTTTTTAATGCACATATTTCATTGTCTTAATTTTCTTTTAACTGTTGCCTAGCAACGGAACTACACCTAAAAATATCGGAAATGTGAAAGTATGCGTAATTGTTTGAAGTCAAATCAACGTCGAAAGGATGAATTAATGCTTTTGTGTCTCTACATATAGATGGAATTTACCCCCAGAAATAAAGAAAGGCTATGTTCTATTGGTTTTATTCAAATATTCTTCTTTTAAATTAAAAAGTTCATTATTTTCATAAGGAATAAATTGACATTTTGCTATAAAATTTAACATTTTTTTTTCTTTTACCGTTACCACGAAAATCCGATCCCGGAATAATAATTTATCCTAAACAGTTAATTTTGATTTGAAAGATTTTCATGTGCAAGAGGAAAATGAAATAAAAAATAGACATTAATACGTCTTCATATTGGAAATAAAACGAAAATATGAAAAGAAGGTGAATTTGACCTTATATATCAAAAATAAAAGGAATATGCTTTGAGGCTGAAATAAAAGGGGCTTGTGTTATGATATTAATTCTTATTATTAAAAAAAATGTTACTAATATCTCATGGTTTATCGTCTGCACAGAGCTAACAGAAATGTTTAATTTTTAATCGAAAATTTCAATGAGAAACAAAAAACTTTTGAAAAGCAGATTGATAGTAAGACCAATGTCAGACGGGCGTCATTTTTGCTGCTTTTTTGCTTGCGTATTATCCATTCACAATGTTATAGCATTGTGAATGGATAATACATAAGCAAAAAAGAGCAAAAAAGACGCCCGTCTGACATTGGTCTTAACGTCAAAATTATGCACCGCAAAATTGTCGCTGTCCAAAATGACGCCATTGTATCGGGAAATAAATATTTTCATTCTTAAAAACCAAATATTAACTAGATTGCCTGAAAAAATGTTTTTGGGCAAGTGTTACTTCTTAATGGCGACTCATTTTAGAAAATGTGAATGAAAATTATTTTATTTTTAAAAGGAAATTACATTTTCATTCATAAAACCTAAACTTTTAATATAATTGCGTCAATGTAAATCATTTTCTGTCTACCAGTAATGAAAAATAAGGTTCGAAAGTGTAAAAAGAAATCTAAGATGTACGATAACCATTAGCGCAATCAATAAAAAGTTACATATGTAAATTAATGAGATCACGGGGGGTTCAGGGGGGCGGAGCCCCCTTGAGGACTTTATTATTTCAAAAAATACCAGATAAAAAAATACCAAATACCAGAATTAATAGCTCATGAAAATTTCAAAATATCCTTCCATAACAACGTTTTTAATTTAATCTTTCTAATGTCTGAAAACTTCGTATTTTTTCCCGACTATCCGGCTATCCCGACTATCCCGACTCCCGACTATCCGGCTCGCGACTATCCGGCTCTCCGTACTATCCGGCCTAGTAAAAAAAAATGAGGAATGTTGCAAGCGGCCAAAAAACATGGGAAGAAATTCCAAACATTGTAATTGCAAGGTCTTGGAACATTGTTTCGGACTAATAAGTTGGACATAAACCCGTGTGAGAAACTGCAATGGGAGACGAAAACGATAAGCTTCTATCGTTGCTGAAAAATATACCAGGCTCTGATGATGTCAATGCAGAAGACATTACAGAATGGATGCAAACGACGAAGTTAATATATTAATTGATAACGATACTGTGCAGTGAGAAATATCAGAAATAAAAGATTAAAAGGATTGCAGGAAAAATCTCATCCCACATTTTTAAAGGTTTAAGACGATTGAGGTAGCATTGATGATGTCAATGCAGAATATCTTCTGCATTGATGATGTCAATGCAGAAGACATTCCAGAAGAGATGCAAACGACGAAGTTAATATATTAATTGATAACGATACTGTGCAGTGAGAAATATCAGAAAAAAAAATATTAAAAGGATTGCAGGAAAAATCTCATCCCACATTTTTAAAGTTTTAAGACGATTGAGGTAGCACTGCAGTACATTAGACAGCAGGAATTGGCGACACCTGATATCATTTACTTGCATAAATGGGGGTACATTACGTCGCGGAAGAGAACTATCAGGGAGAAGCAGTCCTCTGTTAAGGACTTTCTCAAAAATGAAAAACTGTAAGTTTTGACTCTGATCTTATGCATAACATTTCATATTTGTGCAAGCCTTTATTAATAAACAGTAAAATGATATTTACTCATTATTTAGGAATTTAGGATTACGTTTTATGTTAATGTTTTGCTTATTTTGAAACTGTATGTACATCATATATAAAATTTATGTTAACCCATTAAGGACTAGCGTTACCATATAGTCACAGCAAGAAGTTTGTATGTGATTGGAGATGGGGGGGGGGGGGAGGTTAAAAGAGGCTAGAGAAGAAGAAAGTAGAGAAGGTAATTTGAATAAAAAATTAGTATTAAAGCGATTGATTAAATTTTTTTAAAAAATGGAATGAAATGAAATATATAAAAGGAAGCAGATAATTATTTCAATAAAAAAGAGGAAAATATTAAAAGCTGTGAAAAATTTGGAAAGGAGAACTTGTAAGAGCGATTTCTAAGCGTTCGATAGAAATGGGGATGAAAAGAGATTTGTAAGAAGATTTGTAAAATTTTTAAAGATGAGAAAAGATTTATGAAAATACAAGTGAGAAGAAAAGAAATAATATTAACGTTAGAAAAATTAAACCAACGACCACATGACCTGTAATGTGAATAAACTAAAGATTTGGAAAATCGTGATTAGATGCATATTGAAATCTTAGGAAGTTTTTGTTAAAAAATTATTAATTATATCAATATAATGATGCAATGAATAATATTTAAAAGATTGATTTATTATCCTATATATTCAGTATTAGTTGTAGAATAATAACATGACGTCACACCGGAAGGGTTCATAACATTTCCAAATTATTTATATTATTAATATCTTATTATTAATATCTTTATTATTAATATCTTTTATTATGATAAATGGGAAGCTAAATAGTTAAAGTGTTAAACATCAGTTAGAAGCTTTTAGTTGTATAAGTTCATTTAAGAAGCTAAAATAAGAGTTAGAATCTAGCAAAAAAACTTTAACAAGATACGCGTTATTATGATTTAAGCAATCTTAATTTAGTCTTTAATCCGATTACTTAAAGAAAAAAAAAGCAGGTGCCGAACAATATAAAAGGCGAATAAAGCGAAAGTCGAAATAGTGATCTGTCGATTACATTTCTAGGTGCTCCCTAGGTCACGTTACTGATATCGTTTTCAGATGTTGATAATGACATATTGCAAAGGAACACGCAAAAAGAATGAGTTCTTGTATAGACTCACTTAAGATTTAAGTAGCATTTATCGTGTCATATTTTGAAAGGAAAGGTCGATCGTGCAAAAACAAAACGAGATATATTATTCTGTTTAAAGCTTCAAAATTAAGTAGATTGTGGCAGTTTTAATATAATACGGAATATCAGACAAGTCTAATTTATACTTATATTTCTGTATCGGTTTATTTTCTACACTGGCCTCCAAAAGTTAAGGTACAGGGACTGGATGCTTTCGATTGCACACGTTTTGTCCAATATCAACCAACATTATTGGCGAATTGTTCTTGAACTTATAGGATATAAAGAACATGTTTGATTTTATATTTTTCGGTGAAGATATATCGGGGATACAATTAGGGGGCTAATAATAAATTTAATAATAAAATAATATTTGCGATTCCCTATGTAACAGAAAAGGCTGGAAATGGTTTGTCACTGTGGTAAATGACTATTTGGGTCCTGTTCAACGTTTGTATGCATTTGTGTAAGCATAGCACTCATATTCGTGAAGAGGTTAAAGTTTTTGTGAAAAATTCAAAAGTTTTTTGTTTATAGCATATAGAGTTTTCAACCAAATTTAACACAACTTTCCAAAACCTGACAAAGAACAGTATCAATAGTATATTGTAATTAAAACATGGATATATTGAATATTTGATGAGATATGGACATTTGTATGAAATAATTTTTAACTGCGCATGCGCGGAAGACTTCAAAATTTTTATTTCATAATTTGGTAGTCAGTATTTTGGGGCAACTTCTATAAAAAGTCCAGTCAAATGTCGTGAAAACTTAGAGAGATATAGTGAGCTGATTGAAAAGCTGTGGAAAATCCCTTATAATAAAACTATTTTTAGGAAGCAACTCACTATATCGACCCTATCTTTGTGAATTTTCGCGATATTTGACTGGACTTTTTATATAAGTTGCCCTAAATAGCTGACTACCAAATTATATAATAAAAATTTTGGGATCTTCCACGCATGATCAGTTAAAAATTATTTCATACAAATGTCCATATCTCATCAAATATTCAATATATTCATGTTTTAATTGCAGTATACTGTTGCTACTGTTCTTTGTCAGGATTTTGGAAAGTTGTGTTAAGTTTGGTTGAAAACTCTGTATGCTATAAACAAAAAACTTTTGAATTTTTCACAAAAACATTAGCATCTTCACGAATATGAGTGCTATGCTTACACAAATGCATACAAATGTTGAACAAGACCCAAATAGTCATTTACCACAGTGACAAACAATTCCCAGCCTTTTCTGTTACATAGGTGATCGCAGATATTATTTTATTATTAAATTTATTATTAGCCCCCTAATTGTACCCCCCGATAAATCTTCACCGAGAAATATAAAATCAAACATGTTCTTTACACCCTAGAAATTCAAGAACAATTCGCCAATAATGTTGGTTGATATTGGACAAAACGTGTGCAATCGAAAGCATCCAGTCCCTGTATCTTAACTTTTGGAGACCAGTGTGTTTAACTATTCATACAAGCACACTCATAGCTTTGGAAAAAGGTGCATGCGACTTGTCATCTGTTATTATGTAAATGCGGCATTGTAACAAAAAAAAAAAAAAACAGATATAAGTGTTCTTATTGAGATTTTTAAAGTTCGTATAAAAATGAATATGCACATGGCCCTTCATAAAATGTGACTATAATAACTGTATGGATTGAAACGCGCAAAATTTCGCCTTCTTTTAAGAAGACATTTTCTATAAGATAATACTGGTGCCGAAAAATTTTCTGTTCTGCAAAATTCAAGGAGGCGTATGAACCATGAGACAAACACCTCATCGAGTTGGAGGCTGAAATTCCGGAATTAGATAAAACTCGATTTCCATATTAAAATGCAATGTGTCTTGCCAAGTCATATCTTGGTGGAAAACACCTAAAAATCCGAATTTACCGGTTGACTCGTAGGTTTACCATCGTGTTTTCCTGCTCCCAGTCTGGCATGTATTCATACCTTTGGGTGCAGGGAAACGCAATGGTGAACCTAAAAGTCGACCGCTAAAATCGGGTTTTTAGGTGTTTTCCACCAAGATATGACTTGCCAGACCGATTGTGTTTTAATATGGGAATCGAGTTATAGCTAATTCTGGAATTTCAACCTCCAACTCGATGAGGAGGTTGTGCCGCCGGTTCCCGGTCTATCACGCAGAGTTTTATTTTTAATAATTTTTTTCTCCGCCTTATTTGATAAAGTGTATTAAAGGAGTTACCATTCACTCTAAATTGCTCCAAGTGATGTAGGATAAACAGCTGCATGTAAGGAATTACCTATAGTTTCACTTATTTAAGTGAGCAAAGATGATGATTTCTTAGGAAAACTCCTTCTTTCATACTTGAATTTTTTATGACCCACAAAAAGAAATCTGAAATGGACAAAATCCTTTTAGCATAAAATTACTTTTACGTACATATTGAATTTTATACTTTTTAACACTTTCCAACAAAGCTGAAAAGTGTTTATGACTTCGGTTTGTTTGCCTGCCGTTTGTCCGTGCTCTAACTTGCGTAAATATAGTCAGATTGTCATAAAATTTATCTATCGTATTTGGGTTGACTGTGGAATGCTCGGTATTGAAAATGATGTATGTAGCATTTCGGTTTATTTACAGGGATACTCAAATAATTTCGTTGCATTACGGCCTATGGGTAAAATCGTCAACGGTGTATTTTAATAATATTACATTATTTTAAACATATTGAAATTTATATGTATATATAGCACTCAGGTTTACTACCATACACTTACTGTCAAATTTCGTGTGCACATAGTTTGTAGCTCATTTACAGGGAAAGACAAAAGAATTTGGCTTCGGAAGAAATTGAACAATAATTGAACAATAAATGGGTCAATGGACAATAATTTTCTGGAAGTGTATTTTTGGTTCTGGTGCGTGTTATTAAAATGAACTTTTTTTTAAATGTTACTTGGCGCGTATAATTTCTATAGATCATATACAGGGCTGCACAAAATATTCCCAAGTATATTTCCGTTTATTCACTGAAATTGCTGACTGGAAATTTTTAACTTTGCTATTCGTTTAATTGAACAAACTTTTAGCATGCTATCTAGTATACATAGAAATCTATAGATCATATACAGTGCTACACAAAAAAAAATCTGATATTTTTACGATTATTGATTGTAATAGCAGAAATTGGGTTTTCAAATGTGTTATGCGTTTTTAAATTGAAATATTATTTTTTAAATAATATTTGGTGTGCATAAATTTTATAGATCTTATACAAATCTGCACAAAAGTTCTCAAGTACATTTTCGTTTAGAACAGAAAATTTCAATTGTGCTAATTGTTAAACTGAAGTAACTTTTAGCGTTCTATGTAATATACATACAAATCTATAGATCATATACAGGGCTTCACACACAAAAGGAAAAAAATCGGATACTTTTCTGAATTCTTATGGTAACAAATCCTGTAAGATATATCGACAAAGTATATCCATTCTGAAAAGTCTACTTATCATTCTACAGACGATTCAAAAAAGAATTATAGAATATCTTTTCGTTTTATTTTAGTAATATAAAAATTAAACATTGTAATATTTTACTTTTCATTAATCTACTTAATTATATTTCAGAAATAAAAATTCATCGTTGAATTTCGATTAAAAATGTCTTAGTTCCTTGAAAATTCCCCGTAAGGTTTAATCTCGAAACTTTATATTTTACTAGGGGGCTTTGCTCCCTGCAAGCTACGCTCGCCAACCCCCGTTTAGACACCGCAGAATCTAAAAGCACGCTATTTTGATCGGTATTAAAAAGATTAGAGAAGATTGTATTATAATGATAAAACCTATAGCGATCTCTTCGTAAACGGGTTTCCATTCAATTCCCTTTAATTTCGAAAATTCAAGGCCGAATCAGTTGCTGTTAAGACATCCAATGGTTGTTTTCGTGTTTGATTAAAGAAGACCAATTAAACATTTGAAACGAAGCTAAAATAAAACGAATTGTGTAAACAGAGTCATTGCCTCCTGGTATTTTTTAATAGCGTTATAAAACGATTGGCATAATACAATTTACTACAATTTACTGATTTAACCCCTTCAAGGGCGGTGGCTCATTTTTGGACCACTTAATTTTAATTCTTAAATGCCACATTGGCACCAGAATATTGGAATGAAAATTTTCCTTTTATTAAGTAAATGAACAGAGAACAAAATGATAAGAGAAGATATGCACTTTGTGACTGTGGCACAGTGGGTAATGTACTGCATTATTTGTATGGACGCTGTCCTTTTGTCCCACATTTCTTCAACTTTGACAACTCGTTAAGCATCAGGCAAAATCTCAGGAGAGTAATCTTTGACAAAGACAATTATAAGAAACTTTGCAATATATACAATTCTTTAAACGAATTATATTCGTTTATTAGGTATAAATTCTGAGGCTGTAATTAGCTAGAATTGCGTTAGAAATTGAGAACATTGTCTTTTGATTCAATGTAGCATGTGCAATTGAATTGAGCAATTCAATTGAATACTGAGCTTGATTTTCAATAACTTTGATACAAATATATATCTTGTTGAGGAACATTTTGGAAAAGTCAACATATTTAATGTCTGAGAAGTACCAGCATATCAAGTGACTTTAATTTACAATGTGTCTCTCTCTCTGTTCTGTGGTGCTTTGGGCATTTCATATACTTAATCCCATTGTGATATGGACCTTGAACATTGATGCTTGCTGATGGAAAGAATATGTCTTTCCAACAAACTTTAACTTTTATCTATAAACTATGATGTTATTATATACGAGGCAGCATATAAAAAGAAGCATTCGTATGTCTTAATGGAACCTGAACTAGGTTAAGTGCATGTCTTGGTAAAGTATCGTACAAATAAAATTTACGATACTAATAAATCTACAAAAGTCATCGAAATGACGATTTATAGTTGTGTAGGACATCATGAGGGCATAACAACGAAATTTACAGCTGACCTTTGACCAGAAGGACCACACACACGGAATAAAGTAAAAATAAATATAACTGGGTACAGCAAAAAACACAACCTATAAGGTTGCGCCACATAAATTCAGAGTCGACCAATGATATTCGCCTGTATAGATGGGTGGCAACTCTGTATGCAAATTTTCTAGCTATATAGTATAATTTTATGTTTGCATAAATAATGTAAACAGGACAATGTCCGGTTCTTTTTGATTTTTTTTAGTGTAAGTAAGAGACTGACTTCACTTGCAAATTTTATCCCAATGCTGATGGCAGCAAAAAAAATAAGATGCTGCGGTTGGATTTTAGCAGATGCTGTACCATGAATAACATATAAAATATATATATATAAAAAAATAAGTTACCCCATATTGGCTTAAAAATACATGTGATGCCCGATTAAGGATTAATATTTCGTGACAACATTTTTTTTGGAGACCTTTTGTGCCTACCTGAGGGACGTTCTCGGAGCAACGAGAATTCTACATGCTGCCGGGGGCAGTGGATCAGGTAGTCCATTATGATTTTATTCCATTGTTTTTACCAGTAATAAGCATTACCTATGAAAGTAACGGACTATGGTGATATTTCACGTGTTATAAAATTAATTAAATAGATTGATTAATTGAAATAGGTAAATATAGATATAATGATGTGCATCAGCATTACTATTAAAATATATAACCCACAATATGTAAATAATTTTTTTTATTGTAAATTTTCTTCTATAATAAAATGTAATCAAGTTTGAATATGAGTAATTTTTTCTTTATTTTAATTCTTAATTAATATTTTTTTCTTATAGATGTGGGAATGTAAAATAAATAATCTATTTATCTATATAATTTACTAAAAAAAAAAAAATTATTATATAAAAGAAATTACAGACTTAGAAGGTAAACGATCTCCGAAAAAAATAACACAACGCATTGTTTAATTATAATTTTAAAATTTAATATATTAAATTTTCTTTGGATTTCCCCGAAGGGAATTGTTAATTACATCGTTTACCTAGAGTCATTTGGTGCTATCACTGTACGAATAGTAAGAATTATAAAAATTAATCTCCTTTTTTTAAATTTATATTAATCAACCTCATTACCCGTGTTGCAATGTATTAAAGTTATGGATATATTTTAGCATGTATAGATCATTCCAGCATAGGGGAGTGAACCAGTTGAAATGGTGCCTTAGCCTTTTCCTAATTATATTAATTTAATTAATTTAATTTTAGGAGACCGAACCATAGGTTATTAATAAAAAAAAATTCTTTTCCCTTTTTTTTACGTGTATCACCATAGTCGGTTTTAGTAGTACATATGAATCGGCAAACAGAAATTACTATACTACAAGAGAAATATTATTGTGCTCATTATATAAAATTATTGTATATATGTATATATAACTTACAACAGAAATTGAAAAACAAAATTTCTTTGTGTGTTCACTGAGTAATGAAAATATCTTATGTACATTGTAAACTTCAATAATAATAGTAATTATATGGTTGATGGAAACAAATGAGTAAATTAATATGATAAATACAATCACAGTACTTGATAAATAAATAATTTTGGTCATAATTATTAAATCACTGTGCATAAAATTTGCAAATTTAATGCAGTTAAGCGAAATTAACAGTTTGCTATTTTATAATACTGTACATTTTTTTTTAAACCCTTTTCACTATTTCGCAGTGTTGATGTGTATTACTATGTTTTAAAATTTTATTTACATGTATAAAATTGATGCTAATAACTAGGCGTTATTTTTGATGGTATATTGTGTCGCTCCTAAAAAAAAAAAAAAAAAATATATATATATTACTTAGTTTACATTACATTCTTATTTAATGAGCAATAATTGTAAACGTAAAAGTCATAGAGATAATACAAGGGTAAGTGGAGTTACAACTAGGAAACAATTAAAAGAACTGGCAAATACAAAGAAAGAAAGTAGTGTAGATGCAAATAATAATAAAAGTAGTAACAAGAATATAAATAATAAAAATTGTAATAAGAAAACTACTATTACGATTAACAATACACCCCAGAAAAACAAATACATCATGGCCACTGACAAAATAACTGCCGAGAGTGTAATCGGTTTACTACCTAATTATGATGGAAAAAGAGAATCTAACATAAATTCCTTTTTATTACAATTTGATAATTTAATCAATCAAACCGAATTAAGCCCGATTTCTAAATTAACGATTCTAAAGGCAAGAATCGTTGGTCCCGCTAAAGAAAAATTAATGAGGGATGAAAAATTATTTTCGGAGAGTAATTTAGACAATTTCAAAAAGAAATTAAAAGAATTATTCGAGATAAAATGTAGTTTTAGTGAGGCACAAACAAAATTTTTTTCCCTTAAGCAGAAACCGGATCAAAATATGGCGGACTTTATATTAGAATTTAAAGCAGCAGCGGACTTATATATAAAAAAAAGTGGACAGGATATTGGGGATGATAATGACTCCAAATTTACGCAAATGGTAAAATTGTCTAGATTTCTGGATGCAATTAGAAGCGATTTTAGCTTAGAAATTCGTAAGGATGCTCCGAAGGATTTTAACACTGCATGTGAGATGGCATTAAAATTAGAGAGAGCTTTTGCACATGTCGATGTTAAAGATCTCTATAATATCACTGCTAATAAGGACCCTGAATTAATGAAGGAATTAGTAAAAATGAATATGGAAAGTGCGGAGAAAATTAAAATATTGACTAGTGAATTAAACAACATTAAAGTACATATGAATTCGAATGCAAATAATGTAACTAAATATTGCGATTATTGCAATTCTAAAACGCATTCCAATCAAAATTGCTGGTTCCAAGGTGACAAAGACCAAAATAAAAGTAATGCCGCTGAGAGAAACAAAACAACCCCTCATAACGAGCAGAATTCAGATAGGAAAGGCGGAAGAGATAACAGTTACCAGTATCAGGGAAATTTCCCACAAAATTCTAAATATATGCATCAAAATTTCCATCCGAACTCTATGCATTATGCACCTCCTAACTACATGTATTACTCCCCACCCCCTCCCCACCTAAACTTTATACCCCCACCCTACCCCAATTTACCTAATTACAACTACGGTTATAATCAGGACCATTACAATTCATATAACCAGGGTAATGGGTATGGAGGATATACAAGTGGAAATTATCAGAGAAACTACCATAGAAATAATAGAAATTCAGAAGAGGATAAAAACAATTCTCACAAAAACAAATATAAACAAAATAAAGATTATGAACAGAAACCTAAGGACAAACAGGGAAATTAATTGAGGGACTTACAGATTCAAATAAAAGGTACCCGCGTAAGTCTCTCATGGACGGGTCACACAATTCTTACAAATTGATTGCTAGCGTGAAAAGTAATAATATAGAAAGCCTTCCAATTATTAGTTTTGAAATAAAGGGTATTAAAATCACCGCCTTGGCAGATTGTGGAGCTGCGGTCAGCCTGGCCTCACCCTCCTTATTTGAGCAACTAAAGAATGCAGAAGTTAAATATAAAAATTTATGTAATCAGGTAAAAATTCAAACACTCACTAATTCAACAATTGCTTTCAAACAATGTATCAAATTAACCTTCAAATTGGAAAATGTATTCGTGTCAGGTGCATTTTATATCACAAATTCAGATTTTGGCCGTGATTATAATATGCTACTCGGTTTTGATTTTCTCAAAACAAACAAAATTATTTTGGATTTTGAGGATAAAACCATGAAATTAAAAAATAAAAACATTACACTGAATTTTCTCAGAGACACATCTCAGGGGCAGATAAACAATTTAACTCCATCTCCCATTAGTACAAATGACAATCATGAACCACAGGAAATTAACATAAAAAAACAAAGAAATAAAAACAGAAAAAGAAAATTATCACGTAAAAATATTATTTCAGCTAAGATATCTCAAAACTCAGAGATGTGTCCAGGTGAGAGAGTAATTACTGAATTAATATGCCCAAATCAATTTATTATTAATGACACTATAATGTTAGAACCAATTAAACATAACATTAACATACATTATGACATATCAATTCATGAAATTGGCAAAGATAATAAAATTAACATAATTATCAGGAACGACTCGCAGCAGAAATTAAATTTAGTAGAAGGAATGAATATCGGAAGAATTTCCAAGCATTTTGAGATAACGTCAGAAAATGAAAATAGCAGTCAAGAATCAGATCCAATAGTACAAGTTAACAACATTTCTTTAGAGGAAATTCGTGAACGCAGAAAGGCGGAACTCAGTCCAGAGGATTTTAATTTACAACATTTGGATACTGATACACAAGCAAAATTACAAGAATTATTACTAAAGAATGCTTATGCATTCTCCAAAAATTATTACACTCTTGGAAAAACATCTTTAGTTGTACCCAGATTTAATTTAATTCACAATTACCCTATACAAACAAAACCATATAAAACGGCACATAGTGTAAAGGAGTATGCTAAGTCAGAAATTGATAAGCTTTTGAGAGCTAATATAATAAAGAAATGTCACTCTGATTACGCGTTTCCAGTTATTTTTGTAAAAAAAAAAGTTACACAGAAAGGCGAAAACGTAGAAGAAGTTAAATATCGTATCGCTGCTGATTTTCGTTTGCTTAACCAAATTTTGCAAAACTATGCCTATCCGATACCTGACATAAAACGGATTTTGCAAACAATAGGCGGCAAAAAGTACTACACTGTTCTAGATTTACACTCGGCCTTCTATCAAATCGTTTTAAGAGAAGAAGATACAGACAAACTTGCTATTATTACAGAACATGGAAAATTTTCTTATTTAAGACTACCTTTCGGCACACGTCTCAGTACGGCTTACTTCGCAGAATTAATGGATATATTATTAGGACACTTTGATAAAAGTCAAGTGACATATTTCATTGATGATATATTACTGGCAACAAACTCATTACAGGAAATGATAGAACTATTAGACAAGGTACTGAACATATTCATTGAAAACAATATTACAATTGAACCAACTAAAATGCAACTCTGCATGGAAGAGATCGAATTTTTAGGATTCACCCTTAATAAGGAAGGAATTTCACCTTCAAAAAGAAATATTGACAAAATTCAAAATTTAGCTAGACCTAAAAATAAGAAAGGAGTCAAATCACTCCTTGGTCTCTCCAATTATTTTAGATCACTTATTAAAGACTATTCTAAAATAGTAGACCCTTTAATTCATCTCACTAAAGATAAAGTAAAATTTAAATGGTCGGAAGTAGAAGAAAATGCATTCAAAGAAATTCAGGCTGCTATTATACAGAATCCTACTTTAAAAACACCTGATTTTTCGAAAGATTTTATTCTAATCACGGATGCGGCTAAAACCGCAATTTCGGGCATATTGGGACAAGAGTATGATGGCGTTCTCCAACCAATTGAATTTTTTGGAAGAAAATTAAGAAATCCTGAGAAGAATTACCCTAGTTTTAAATTAGAATTACTCGCCATACACGAGGCAGTAATGTATTTTAAATACATTTTAACAGGTAGGAAATTCATTATACGCACGGATTCCAAAGCCCTAACATATTATTTAAATTTAGAGAAACAGCCTGATATTGTAGCTAGATGGATCGACAATCTCGCACCGTTTAGCTATGAAATAGAATTTATTCCGGGTTTTGCCAATCCAGCAGATTATTCCACTCGTAATTTAAATAATTTAACAGCTAGGAACGAGCTACAAAATTCACTATTTGTCGTTAATAAAGATTTGGTTGATGAAAATATCAAAGAGCAGCAATTACAAGATGATAAATTAGAGAAAATTATCGGTAAAATTAAAAACAACAAACAGAATAAAATTACTCGAAAGTTTGTTCTAAACCATAAAGATATATTAATTTTAAAACCTGGATCTGATGGCAAAGAATTACTTATCGCTCCAGAGTCACTTAAAATGGAAATAATAAAAGATGCACATAAACCTCATTTTGGTTTTAAAAAAACTTATGATATTATAAAGAGTAGATTTTATTGGCACGGAATGTACCGTGATATAAAGAATCATTGTAATAAATGTATACCATGCAATACTACCAAACAGCACCAAACAATCAAGGTGCCTACACAAAAAATAGTAAAGGACCAAGAGGTAGGTTCAGCAATTCATATCGATTTAATAGGGTTACTCCCTATGTCTTTGAGAAAGCATAAATACATATTTGTGATTGTGGACTCGACGTCAAGATTCTTAGAAGCTGTTCCTATTCGCAACTATGAAACCCAGACACTTTTGAACGTACTGAACGGATACTTTAGCCGTTATGGCTTATGTAAATCCGTAACTTTAGACAACGGCAAATATTTTCACTCTCAAGTTTTTAAAGAATACATGGATTCCTTAAATATACAATTAAAATTTAGCAGCGTTACTCACCCAGAAACGAATGGAATTTCTGAAGTTACGAATAAGATATTAAAAAATTCGATAACAGCTATGAGTAAAACTACATTAGAGTGGGATACTAGGCTGGACTATTTTAAATTACTTTATAATACTTCCCCTCACCGCGCAACAGGTTGCCCGCCATCTCTCTTATTCTTTGGGAGAGATATTAGAAACCCATTTTCCATCCACCTTCCCACACAAGATATTATTACAGCAACATATGTGCAAAATAGAGTACAACATTTGGAAGAAATAAAAAAATTTGCGCTACATAATCAAGAACGAATGTTAGCCGAGTATATTAATAACGACGAAATGCAGAAAGTAAAATTTTTAAGAATCGGGCAAGAGTGTTACCTAAAATGTGTGGGTACACCGGGAGTATTTCAGCCTAAATGGAGAGGTCCTTTCGAAGTCGTAAGAAGGTTTCGCAATAATAATTACCTTTTAACAGAGCTCCAAAACCCGCTCAAAGAGCCAATTAAAAGGCATATTTCTCTATTATTCTCAACAACGAAAGTCGAGTCTAGAGCATGCCAAATTCATAACGGGTCGGAGCAGGAAGGTAATCAACGTACATAAAAGTCGTTGGACATATATATATATATTTCATATATTACTGTATTTATGGAAATAATATGCGTTATTTCATTTATCGTTATACATACCCTTTTTATTATTCAAGAATATTCGTTAATTTATCAATGAAATGTTTCATGTACATTTGTGTTGTATATAGATTTTTTTTTTTTCAAGTGTAATTTGTGGGTTATACTACACATGGTTAAATTCTCAGAGAGGACATTATATACACATTATATGGGAAATTTAAGTGTAGGTGTGCTATATACCTGTATATATATATAAAATAAAATAAAATACATCGGGTAGAACAGCCGGTTCTTTCAAACCAATTTTTTTTTCTCCCCCAACGCGCAGCGTAAAGTGGGAGCTGTGCGTTTTGTTTACGATGATGGTCAATGTTTTGAGGAGGAGCGCCATCTCGTGGTGCTAAAAGCGGAATTTTTCTCCTCTGTCCATCTTTTTAGGCAGAGGAGAGAGATTAGTTTCCCCACACCCCCACCCTCCAACCTGCGCGCCAGAGAGTGAGTTTGCTTTGTTGCTTTAGAATGGCCAGTTTCGAAGGAACAATTTTGTGCACATAAGGTTTTGATCAGTAAAAAAAAAAAAAAAAACATTGGTACAATTCTATGGCATGCAATAAATGAAATTTTGCTTACTTGTCTTCAATCAGAGGCAGGCTGGAATGAGACGTCCTGAAGTTCTGCTTCGCTTGATATATATATATATTTTTTTTTTCCTGGTCGTTCAGGTCGTATCCTGGTCGTCATCTAAGTATATTTTGTTATGGATGTAACAAGAAGAATAAAATGTAATAATTAGGAATTTTGTAGATTAGATCCTCATATTTTTTTTTGTTGTATCCGTTTAACCCCCCCCCCCCCCCCACCCCTCGTTTTTTTTTTTTGTTGTTGTTGTTTTGTTCGCACTGAGTTATTTTTTGTTCAGACTCTACTTACTTCGTAGGTAGGTTTTCGCAGGCTAATGGGAATTAAAACATAAGGGTTAGTTATATACCTCCTGTAGGCATAACACAGTTTAGATTAACACTGTTAAATTATGCATATAAATAAATAAATAAATAATACATTTGTGATTAACATTTAACCCATAATTCGTAAAAATACTAGTACCTGTGTCTAATACAATATGACTCTCAATACATAATGCACATACAAGACATATAAAATAATGAGATGTTTAGGTATTGCTTATGATAAATAATAATATTAATAGGAGCGCATAGATTGGCCAATCTTTCAAAAAAAAAAAAAAAAAAAAAACATACCTAAAATATTACTTATATTTTATTCTCCACAACAACATTAAAACATAAATTATAAAAACATTCAATCATTGAGTGATATTGGATTATTTAGCGAGAGTTACATATAATTTGTTATAATGTTAGTCGTGCTTACGAAGTACACGTCAAGGCTACTTTCTTACCTTCAAATTGTTGTTTCATACCTCGACTAGTACTATATTATACATACCTTAAGGGGTACCAGTAAAACTTACTCCTTCATTTTCTGTTCTATCCATTGGAGCCAGCAGATCTGCGCCTTTTAGATTATGCGATTTAGGCAGGATTTTGTCTTGATGATGATGTTTTCTAAAAAAAAATAAAAAAAAAAAAAGATTATTAATGAATGTTGCAGTTATGAAAATATACATTCTCGCAGATTCCTAGTGTTGAGTCCAATATGGCACGATTTCAGTTTTTTTTCTCTTTGTGATTCCAAACCGGCGTCGCTATTACAGTGGCGACTTGATACTGTGGGAAGATTCATGTAATCAGCTCACCCCTCAGTCGGTCCCGCGCTTTTGCAGCACAGTCCATAAATTTTCATGGGGGAGACAAAGTGATTAGGACTGTAACGAGTTTTTTTTTCTTTATCGATAAGTGGATCTTGCAACCAGTTTTCTCCTAGCCGAGAGAGGAATGAAATGTCTCTTCCTGCTCTTGAAATGAATCGGATCTGCGCTTAGGAGAAACCTGATTCATCTCTTTTTTTGAATCAAATATCATTTGTTAAGTCAGATAATCAAATACGAGCATGTTTGTTTTAGTGGCAGTTAGCGATTCAGAAGCGATGTATATGTAAATATACACCACTTATATATATAAAAAAAAAAAAAAAAAAAATAATAATAATAATAATAATAATAAAAACACATACATTCTATCAGCGAAACACTAAATTAAAGAACCAGTAGATTTGGATGATATAAAAAATTTATATCGTATGTTCACGAGTTCATAATGTATTAATTGTATACAAATTTTGTCTCTCTGAGTATTTTATTATTATATATGAAATATAATGAATTGTCTTTTATGTGTAATGTTAGTTTAATGTGTAACTGTTTGCCTATTCATATTTACATATCGTATGGTAGAAATTTGGCTTTTATTATCTTACTTATTCCAAAATTGGTTGCTTTGATATACAATTGGCTAATTTAACATTAAATTGTTGAGTGCTAAATTGCAAACAATGGAATAATTAATAAATACAGTGCAATCTACTACGACAGTTATGCCTCGACGACATGATCCGTACACCAGAACTGTTGGCGTATAAAGGACTTGCTATGCACATCTTCAAGCCATCCAATCCACTATGATACTCAGTGTGTGTCAATGACTCTATATATACAACACAAGACAGGATGCACACAAAGTACTGGGCAATGACATGAGACTTTATATTCCAGCTGAAGGAGCAGGGTCAAGCAAAAAAAAAAAAAAAAAAAAAAAAAGAAACACGTTGCACTGAATTTCTTTTTTTTTTCCATATTGGAGGCGGAGATGATGGAAAGAATATGTCTTTCCAACAAACTTTAACTTTTATCTATAAACTATGATGTTATTATATACGAGGCAGCATATAAAAAGAAGCATTCGTATGTCTTAATGGAACCTGAACTAGGTTAAGTGCATGTCTTGGTAAAGTATCGTACAAATAAAATTTACGATACTAATAAATCTACAAAAGTCATCGAAATGACGATTTATAGTTGTGTAGGACATCATGAGGGCATAACAACGAAATTTACAGCTGACCTTTGACCAGAAGGACCACACACACGGAATAAAGTAAAAATAAATATAACTGGGTACAGCAAAAACTCAACCTATAAGGTTGCGCCACATAAATTCAGAGTCGACCAATGATATTCGCCTGTATAGATGGGTGGCAACTCTGTATGCAAATTTTCTAGCTATATAGTATAATTTTATGTTTGCATAAATAATGTAAACAGGACAATGTCCGGTTCTTTTTGATTTTTTTTAGTGTGAGTAAGAGACTGACTTCACTTGCAAATTTTATCCCAATGCTGATGGCAGCAAAAAAAAATAAGATGCTGCGGTTGGATTTTAGCAGATGCTGTACCATGAATAACATATAAAATATATATATATAAAAAAATAAGTTACCCCATATTGGGTTACCCCATATTCATCACATTTCGTATACATGTGATGCCCGATTAAGGATTAATATTTCGTGACAACATTTTTTTTGGAGACCTTTTGTGCCTACCTGAGGGACGTTCTCGGAGCAACGAGAATTCTACATGCTGCCGGGGGCAGTGGATCAGGTAGTCCATTATGATTTTATTCCATTGTTTTTACCAGTAATAAGCATTACCTATGAAAGTAACGGACTATGGTGATATTTCACGTGTTATAAAATTAATTAAATAGATTGATTAATTGAAATAGGTAAATATAGATATAATGATGTGCATCAGCATTACTATTAAAATATATAACCCACAATATGTAAATAATTTTTTTTATTGTAAATTTTCTTCTATAATAAAATGTAATCAAGTTTGAATATGAGTAATTTTTTCTTTATTTTAATTCTTAATTAATATTTTTTTCTTATAGATGTGGGAATGTAAAATAAATAATCTATTTATCTATATAATTTACTAAAAAAAAAAAAAAAATTATTATATAAAAGAAATTACAGACTTAGAAGGTAAACGATCTCCGAAAAAAATAACACAACGCATTGTTTAATTATAATTTTAAAATTTAATATATTAAATTTTCTTTGGATTTCCCCGAAGGGAATTGTTAATTACATCGTTTACCTAGAGTCATTTGGTGCTATCACTGTACGAATAGTAAGAATTATAAAAATTAATCTCCTTTTTTTAAATTTATATTAATCAACCTCATTACCCGTGTTGCAATGTATTAAAGTTATGGATATATTTTAGCATGTATAGATCATTCCAGCACTTGCCTTACAGTATGTTGTCATTTCAGTGTACTTCAGTGTTCTTTTTATGAAGTTCTTCATAAGTTGTAGGTTAACTATAAACATTTCAGGCCGTGTTGGCACTCCTCTTTTAATGTTATTTGGTCTATATTTTAGTTGATGATCGTAACCTGTAAACCATCTGTAACCATTCCTGTAAACCATCATTTTTGTTATTTTGTTGCATGGCTACCTTAAACATGCGTATTTTGTATTTTGTAATTTTTTTTTTTTTTTTTTTTTTTTTTTTTTTTTTGTAACATAGCGAGTTTTTATTTATTAGCATATTTGAATATGCCATTGCTTCACTTTAGTAAGTTCTAATGTTGCCGTTGTTCGGGTCCGTTCGGGCTGTGGTAGAGCTGGATAGTGGTGCGTTCTTTTTTCCCGCCAGGACATTAATTCCATTAACCTCGCGGTTGGCGTCCTGGTTGGGTGTCCCAAGTAAATGAACAAACCTATAAACATGCGTTTTTGTTAACTTCTGTTGGCATAGCAGGAATCTATGCTGCACAGGATTGTGCTTTTGTTTTTCTATTTTATTTGATTAAATAATTGCCGTTGGTAAGCCTGTTCCGGCGGATAAGGTGGAGCTGGATTGGTGGAGAGGGTTTTCCCGCCAGGACATGCGGTCCATTAGCCTAACGGTTGGCGTTCTGGCTGGGTGTCCAAGTAAATGAACAAAAACATTTTCATATTTCAAAATTTGTTTGTAAATTCTGGTGCTATTCACTGATTTCAACATTTTGTGAATAGAAGAACCTTGCCCCTGAAAGAGTTAAACCCATATTAATGTATTTATTAATTTAAAGTGTCCTTTCTCTTATAATATTCACGTGTAAATACAATTTTCAAGAAATAATTTTCAATATTTTCCTGCTTTTAACACTTACTCATTTAATAGTAATTTTAAAGGGATTTTTTTTTCCGTTTCTTATAGTCACGTGTAAATAAATTTTTAATCGTTAGGAAAAAATAATCTTTGCGCTGTTTTTAGAATTGAAAACAATCTCTGTAATAATAGTCTAAGTCATATGACTATTATCAACAGTTCCGGGCGGATCCCTTCGCTTTTTTATATTCCAGGCGGCCATTTTGGTACTTTAATGTTAGCCAGCTACAGGTGTGATAAGTCGCCGAATATTATTCTATCGCCATCATTTCACGTATATTATAATAGTCAAGGTCATGTAACTGCCACAAACAATTACAACCCTTCGCTTTTCATAAGAAAGGTTTCCATTTTGATTAAAGAATCAAAGTTATTTTTTCGAACAAAACTACATAAAAGTTGCCATGATCGCAAAGAATTCTTGGTACTTTTATGTTAGCCGGGTGCAAATCTCGCCAATAGCTTTTTTTCTAACTCGTCAGTCAGCATTTTTTTTTATTTTTCGAGTGGTAAATTAAAACGGTACTACTTGGTTACCCCATCGACCAAAAATCTATTGCCAGACTTAAGGTTAAATGCCAATAATGGTTGATCGTAAATGTCACATTCACATGACTGTAAGGAAGTTCCACGTGTTTACGCCATAAAGTGATTTTTTATTTCGACGTTTTATTTTTATTTTTATTAATGTTATACTAATTTATTTGTTCTTTCGTTATTTATAATAAAAATTACGTCAATTTGTATAATTTGGTGAGTGGTTTGGCGATTTATATAGTTTGGCGAAATTGGTCGGCAGGATCACTAAATAGTACCATTAAAACATTTCTTTGAATTTAAAATTAAATGTCAGGATTTGTTACATTATTTAATCGGATTTGGCGTGTTTTATTTTTACGACAATTTGGCGAAAACCTTGTTTTCGAATACCAGTTGCATATGTATTTTAAAATTATTTTCTACTATTTTTAAAGTGAAATAACAATAAATAAAATAAAATTAATTAATAACTATAGAACAAAACAATTTATAATTTTTTTAAATAAAAAGAAAATAAATGTAAATAAACATTTATTAATAAATAAGCAACAATAGCCGGGTTACCATGTCAGGCAAAATAACACCATTTTGGTGCCATTTAGGTATCCCAGTGCATATATGACATCTGTGCCTAATATTTTTCTTTTCGTTTCTTTTAACAAAAAGAAAGAAATGAAAGCCATTAATTTTAAACTTTTCAGTTTTAAATGAATGTTTTGTATTAAATAAAATGATAATGAAATAAAAAAAAAAAAAAAAAAAAAATAAGCATTGTTCTTAGCATACATTTAAGGAAGGCCAAACTGGTCGCCAAATTAGCTTAAAATAATAACCTTTACTAAAATATGTAAAAAAAATCTGTTATGATTAAAATTTGAGTAGCCGTCATTAGAAAAAAATATTTAAAATTAGAAAAAATTAATAATTCGAAAAATAATTCGAATTTAAAATTTCTAATACCAGTTTTGAGATCAGCGGATCAATACCGATTTTTGGTGTTGATTTCATCGCAAAGTATTCCTTATTTTAGGAGAAATCGCCGCGAAAAATAATCAGTTGTTTATTCAGTCGCTTCATAGAATCGTTTCATAAATCGTTACATTTCAGTCGTTTCATATATCCGTTTCATTAGGATTTTATATATATATAGGGTAGATTGAAATCTAATTGTTTTTACTTTTAATTCGTCATTTTTTAAAATTTTATCTTTTGGATAGTAATTAGCATCTTTATAAGCACCTGTATACGGAATTTCATACAAATTGAATAAGTTTCAAAGCATAGAGCACGGGCATATGACGGCTCCCTTCAGTTAACGCGTTATTTGGGTATCAGAAACCCTCCATGTCCTAGTGTAATTACAAAGTGTATTAGAGTTATTAGTGCAATTTTTTTTCTCTGTGCTTTTCAGAATATTTTTGTAAATTAAAGCTTTAAAGATTTTAAACAGTGTGATATGGCGGAACAGTTTGGGGGAGGGGGCAGAAAATGTGGGGGATTAGGAGATATTTATTATTACTAGATATCAATGAGTACGACGCTTTTTCTTTTAAATAAAAAGTTTTGAGATTTTAAATTTTAAATTTTGTATGCGGGAAGAGAAAAGGCGAGGAAACGGAAATTTTAAGGTAAGGGGATTATTTATATTACTGGTTTTTCATTTATTGTCACTACAGAACAACAAATAGAACAGAAGATTTTCTTTTATAAAAAAAGAAAAATAACTTAAAGATTAGACTTGCATAAGTGTAAACTCTAAAAAACTACGATTTACGCTCCTCCCCCTTTCCCCGTCGCATACAAATATATTTGTATGAGGAGATAAAGTGGGGAGGGTAAATTATGGTATACTAGGGGTAATTTAGATTTTTTTTATTTATTTTTATTAGTGAGCAACGAATGTGGCAATTTTTTAAAAATAAATATTTTTAAATATATGACAATCTGTCTGCTGGAGGGAGCAAAGGGTGAGGGGGGGGGGAGGAAATTTCAGGGATAGATGATAAGTTATATGATCGGTCATTTATTGCGACTAGAGAACAATAAATAGAAAGGACGTTTTTTGTGTAAAATAAATATTTAAACAAATTTAAACTTCATTGTAGCCAGATGCGGTGGGAGCATAAATTATAATATGTTAGAGTGTAATTTAGATGATTATTTATTTATTTTTATTAGTGATAAAAGAATGTGGCACTTTTTTTAAAACAGAGATTTTTAAATATTTGACAATCTGTAGGCTGGAGGGGGCTGAAGGCGGCCGGAATTTTTAGGGATAGGGAATAATTTACATTATTTATTATTTATTGCGACTAGAGAGCAATAAATAGAAAAGAAGATTGTTTGTGCAAAAATAAATTACAAAAATTAAACTCCTTTGTATCCGGGGGGGGGGGGCAAAGGGGTGGGAAGCGTAAATTTGAGAGGATAGGGGTTAATTAAGATCATTATTTATTTATTTTTATTAGTGGTCAAAAAATAGTGCAGATTATTTTTTGTAAATAAAGAGTTTTAAAGATTTGAATTTCTGCCTGCGAGAGGGGAGCAAATGGGGAAGAACATTTTTCGGGGGTAAGGGGATTACTTATCTGATTGATTATGTTTTGTCACTGGAGAGAAACAAATAATACAGAATGTTTTTTTAAATAAAAGCAAATATTTAAAAATATTTTTAACTTATTTGTATGCTGGGTGGGGTGGGGAGATCTAAGGGTGGAAGCGTATATTTAGGAGGTTGAGGGTAGGAGTAAGCTAGATTATTATTTATTTGTTGAGATTAGTGAGAAGCAAATAGTGCAGATTTTATTTAAATAAAAGTTTTAAAGATGTGATACTGTGCGTTTTCTCCTTTAAAACTGAGTTACCAAAACACGGAATCCTGTATATTACTATAAAACTAAATAGTAGTTAAAAATACTCATTTTTTAACTGTAATTACCAATACCAAACACCATCACAATTGCAAAATTAAATATATCTAGAAGATTTGAATAAAACCACCTAGAAAGTCCTACAGGAGTCTAAACTCAGTAGCAAGAGGAAAACACACAATAATAAAGCAAGAGGTTCTGGTACAATCATGTTAAAACAAAATTAAAGAATATCTTACAGTAAGCTTATATGGATAAGTACTATTTAATAGAACCTGAAACCCTTTTTTAGACTTAAAAGCTTATGAAAGATATTAATGAGCTTAAAGCCCAAATTAGAAGAAGTAAGCATCAGATTTAACTATTGAATCATTAACATAATTATATATCTATTGGTTTTAGAGGTTTAAGTAGATAAAAGGATAATGGAACATGACTGAATACCAAAACATCTTTGGGCACGTTAGAATATAGTGATAGAAACATTGGTACACTATAAAAAAAATCTGTAAAGTTGCTAAACTATTTCTAGGAAACTGGGATTCCTAGAACTTTTTATGTAACAGCAACAACAAAAATTCATGTAACACGCTCACTTTTTCGCCGAAAAAAAAAAAAAATCTGTAAGGTTACTGAGAATTTTTTAGGAAACTGGGATGCCTAGAACTTTTCATGTAAAAGCAGCCAGGGTTACAGATATAATTTTAGTAAGATTACTGTAATTTTAGCAGATTTATTTATAAAGTTACAAATTTCTGTAGCTTTACAAAAACTAGTTTGTAGATTTGCAGCTTTTTTTGTACAGTTACTGATGAAAGTTTAGTAAGCATGTAACTTTACATCTGTAGAACTACAGATTTTTTTTTTTTTTTTTTTACAGTGTATAAGAATTTTTCAAATTTCCCTTTTATGCATATACATATACACATATATATATGTGTGTGTGTGTGTGTTATTAAATGTCTCCATCAAACTTAATTCAGCAATTGGTTAGAAGGTAAGTTTGCATTGAGAAAATTTCCAAAACTGAATTCTGCTACCACATTTCAAAGTAAAATGGAAATTAAATAGAGAAGTAAACAATTAAAGGAGTTAAAGAAAAGAAAAAGGGGCGTGAGGGAGACTGGAAAAGAAATAAAATACTGAAGATAAGGAGAAAACACATCAAAATCAATTTTAAGTAAAACCTCATTATTAAGGTAGCAGAATTCTCAATTTAATAGAATGCCAACTTGAGAACAAAAAAAAAAAAAAAAAAATCTTTAAGGAGACAGATCTAAAAATATCTTATTTGTATTCATAGTCTTAAATTAACCTTAATTCAAATTTACTGAAAAATCTTATTAAAACAATTAGATTTGAAATAAAAAGGTAGAAAATTCTAGACACTTATTATGGTTATATTACTTTAATATATTTCAAACAATCTCATTAAATGTCACTCCCCCCTTTTTTTTTCTTAAATTTTTTTGGAGTTATTAGTAATTAATGAAGCTTAAAAAATGTATTATAAATCCTAATTATATTGCAAGATGCAAAAATTTCAATTATGCAAGAATATTTAATATTTTACTCTAGTTCTAAAAATTTTGAAGATGAGGAATATTTATTGATGAATTCAAATTAGATAAGAAACTAGTCGGAAGTGTCAATCCCAAAACTTTCTTCTATCTCATACATGTTAATACTTCCTAAAAATGCATTATAGCAGCGCCACCGATTAAATGATTTACACCAAAGTCTAATCAGCAACAATTTATGTCAACTTCTAATTGAATTTGAAGTTTGATGAAAATCCGTGCATTAGTTTTTGAGATAGAGCTATTGCGAATTAGTGAAATGTTCTACATAGCAGTGGCACCTGTTGCGTAATTTAAACCAAAAACGTTTGAGGATCAATTTATATCAGGGACTAACTGAATCTAAAGTTGGATGAAAATTCATGCATTAGTTCTTGGGATACAGCTATTGCGAAAATCGTGAAAAATGCAGCATAGTAGCGCCACCTGTGGAACAAATTACACCAAAAACTAAAAAACACTAACTTATATCAGAGACTTACTTAATCTGAAATTTGATGTAAATTCGTGCATTAGTACTTCAGATAGAGCTATTGCGATAATCATGAATAATGCAGCATAGCAGCGCCACCTATTGGGCAATTTACACCAAAAATTTATCACCACGAAATTATATCAAGGACTAACTGAATCTGATGTTTTCTGAATATCCGTGCTTTAGTTCTTGAGGTATAGCTATTGTGGAAATTGTGAATAATGCAGCATAGCAGCGGCGATTTACAGCAAAAAGTAATCAGCACCAATTTATATCAGGGCCTAACTGAATCTAAAGTTTTATTAAATTCCGTTCATTAGTTCTTGAGATAGAGCTCCCACAAAATCTGTGTCACACACAGAAAGACTCACAGACAGACATTTTGTAAAAACATGTTTTCTTGGGATCTCTCATCCCTAAAACGTGTAAATCAGTCGAAAACCGGAATTCGAAAATTTTTACGAATCCAATACTTTCTTCCTGTAAAGACAGAAGAAAGTAAAAATAAGCCTGTACTAATTTTTTTATTTGAGTTATTGCTTAAGCAATTCATTAAATATTTAACTCATACATCATCAACAATTATCAATAATAACATACATATATCTATTGCATTAAAGAAAATCAACTCTTGGTGTAATTAATATTTTGAATTCAGTATAAGTTGAATTCAAATAATAGAAAGTTACTATATAATTACTTATTTTTGAGAATTATAACAAGCATAGTACAGTTTCCTTTTTCACTTTCTTATATCTTTAGAAGAAGAAAGTATTGGATTCATGAAAATTTTCGAATTCCGGTTTTTGACGGATTTACATATTTTAGGGGTCAGAGAACCCGAAAAACATGTTTTTACAAAATATGTGTCTGTTAGTTTGTCTGTCTGTATGTGACACAAATTTTGTGGGCGCTCTATCTCAAGAACTAATGACCGGAAATTAATAAAAATTGATATTCAGTTAGTCTCTGATATAAATTGGTGCTGATTAGTTTTTGGTGTAAATCGCTGTACAGGTGGCGCTGCTATGCTGCATTTTTGTGATTTCAGCCTTAGCCCTATCTCAAGAACTAATGCTCGGATTTTTAAACAAACTTCTGATTCAGGTGTAACTTGATATGAATTACTGCTGTTTATGTTTTGGTGCAAATCGCTCAACAGGTGGCGCTGCTGTACTACATTTTTCAGAATTTCCACTATCGCTCTGTCTCAAGAACTAATGCACAAATTTTCATCAAATTTCAAATTCAGATATACTTTGATATGAATTGGTGCTAAATTGATGTAATTTCTTGTATTATTTAAATGATTTAATTGACGTGATTTATATAGAAGAAAGTTTTGTGAAGGCCACAACATAATAGTTTATATTTTAAATTGAGTACAAGTTGAATTCAAACAATAGAAAGTTACTATATAATTACTTATTTTCGAGAATTAGAAAAGGCATACAAGACAGTTTTCTTTTTTACTTTCTTCTATCTTTACAAGAAGAAAGTATTGGATTCGTGAAAATTTTCAATTCCGGTTTTTGAGGGATTTACACGTTTTAGGGGCCAGAGATTCCAAAAAACATGATTTTACAAAATGTGAGTCTGTGAGTGTGTCTGTCCGTCTGTCTGTATGGGACATAAATTTTGTAGGCGCTCTATCTCAAGAACTAATGCACGGAATTTAATAAAAACTTATATTCAGGTAGTCCCTGGTATAAATTGATGCTGATTAGTTTTGGTGTAAACCGCTTAACAGGTGGCATTGCTATGCTGCATTTTTCATGATTTCCGCAATAGCTCTAACTGAAGAACTGATGCACGGATTTTCATAAAACTTGAGATTCAGTTAGTCCTTGATATGAGTTGCTGCTGTTTATGTTTTGGTGTAAATCACTCAACAGATGGCGCTGTTATGCCTCTTTTTGTGATATTTAAACTATTTCCGCAATAACTCTATCTCAAGAACTAATGTACTGCACACATTTTAATCAAACTTCAGATTCAGTTAGTCCTTGATGTGAAATGATGCTGATTACCTGTTGGTATAAATCGCCCAATAGGTGGTGCTGCTGTGCTGCATTTTGCACAATTTTCTCAATAGCTATATCTCAAGAACTAATGCACGAATCTTCATCAGACTTCAGATTCCAAGTATATCTTGATTAATATTGTTGATGATTATGTTTTAGTGTAAATCGCTCAACAGGTAGCGCTGCTATGCTGCATTTGTCATGACTTCCGAAATAGCTCTATCTCAAGAACTAATGTACGAATTTTCATCTAACTTCAGATTCAGTTATACGTTGACACAAGTTGGTGCTAATAAGGTTTTGGTGACAATCGCGCGGTAAGTGGCGCTGCTATACTGGTTTTTTAACAAATTCGCAGAAGCTCTATCTCAAAGCTAATGCACGGATTTTCCCCAAATTTCATATTCAGTTAGACGTTGTCATAAGTTGATGATGGTTAGGTTCTGGTGTAAATCATCCAATAGGCGGCACTGCTATGCTACATTTTGCTGGATTTACACGATTTCAGCGATAGTCATATCTCAAGAACTAATGCATGGGCTTTCATTTTATTAGAATCCTCACGATGAGCACAGATTGCCATTTAACTTCAGCACTGTGATAGCGAATTTTGAAGTATTTGACCTGTAATAGATAGAAGAAAGACTTGGGATTGGTACATCCGACTAGTTTTCAAACACATTCGTTTTCACTTTACTACTAGTTGGCAGTTTAAAACCTCATTTCTTTTACTTTACACAGCTTTTAACGTGATGTTTTTAACTACCATTTGCAAAATTATAAGTTCTTAATTCTCGGCGCATACAAGGCAACAGAGTAAAATACCAATTTTAGGGTTTTCAGTTGTAGACTAAAACTTCTCCATTTTTTGGCACAATCGTGATTCGTTGTTACCATATAATGACGGCGCGACACTTTATTTTTATCGGACTTCTACTTTGAAAATTTTGACGATACTTTGAAGTGCTATAGATGAAGGTTTAGTTGATGGAAAGTAGTCATAGGTTAATGGCAATAATCTTGAATACTAGCAAACCAGTCTTGTATATGACCAGATGATCACTTTGAGCTACGATCTGGTAAACACTTCAGTTTACATTTGACACTTCTTGACTGTACGACGCTGGCGCAATACGTTCCTTAAGATCTCCATTTAAAAGTTTTTTGCGATACTTTTAAGTATTACAGATGAAAATGTGGCTGTTGAAAGGGAGTTATGAGCCAGTGCCAACAAATTCTAATACCGGCAAGCTACTCTTGTGTCTGACCAGACGATCACTTTGAACTACGATCTGGTAAACACTTCAGATCACATTTGACACATCTTGACTGTACGACGCTGGTGCAATACGTTTCACATGATCTCCATTTAAAAGTATTTTGGCTATACTTTTAAGTACTACAGATGAAAATATGGTTGTTGAAAGGGAGCTATGAGTCAGTGCCAACAAACTCGAATATCGGTAAAACATTCTCTGTATATGACCAGACGATCGCTTTAAACTACGATCTCGTAAACTTCATCGTGCATCCACTAACACCGAAGGCCAAAAATGCTCTCCCTCTCTCTCTCTCTCATTTGTCTAACGAAAAACTTCTATCCGTACAGGGGGGAAGGGGACTACTGCCCACCAAGCCCCCAAACACCATTTTTCACGTCCAATCTTCTGCACTCACTAACTTTTACTAAAACCCCGAACCTTTTTTGACCAAAAAACCACTACGCTTCGTTCTCAAGACCTGATCCTCCCTTTTCTTGGAATTCCAGCATTCGGGTGGAATCCATTTCAGAAAAAAAAGGGGGCTAGGAACTACGAATGCAGCCTTTTGCATGCCTTTTTCCCATGCGAAAAAAAACAGAGATAAACGAGCCAAGAATTACATTGCTTCTACGAACAACACTCTCTTTTCCATCCCTCATGGCAATCGGATTGGCCCAGGCCTGCACCAGTCACCTGCAGGTTATAGAATAAATTACAAGTAAACAAGGTTACGGGGATTTTTATTGTACTATGCTTTAATTTTAGCGACCTGCACAAATTGGCCATAATATGGCCATAAAAATCTTGCATGTTTTTTGTTTTTTTATCATATGGGAACAAAATGTTATAGTCCACTTTAGGTATTGTAAATATGTAACATATAATGGACCACACATGAATATTTTCCGAGAAAAAAGGGGTAGCTGTGTTTACACTTCGCATCCTTATTCTTTTTCTCAGGAAACACTCACTGCCACGCATTTTAAGAAATTAGAGAGAGAGGTTTAATATACGAATATAGTTCGCAATAGCTGTTATGAAATAACAGTGGGGATAAAAGAGGGGGAGGGGTATTTTGTAGAACAGGAATGTATTAAATACTCAGGTGTAACTTTAAAAATTTAAAGAAATTAGGTACTGACAGGACGGAGGGCCTTTTTTATCATAAGAAGACTCCCCTATGACCGAAAAAAAATTCTAACTAAAAACAATTTTTTTTAATACCACAACTGAGTCGAAAAAGAAAGACTCATCCCAAAACCATTAAAATTTACAAGCAAAAAGGACACATGGTAACAATAGAAAACATGCTGCACCCCGAATGACCCCCAGCGTGGCAGTTGCAAACTCAAGCAGATCAAACCTCGACCCAAAGAGCTGACGATTCCCACACTATAAATCCGCCACTACAGGGATACACTCCGGAATGTGCAACAGCACTCTGAGTACAGCAAGCAATCTATAAGTACATAATTTTAAAGAAGTTAACTGCTGGTAACCCATTTACACCTAACTTATAAATATTCCCAGAGACAAGCTTAAATTGTTTAAATATAGGTTCACCTCAAGCTTCCAGAAGTGGCCTAAGTACTCCGGACATATCCTAGCCTATCTGCCCCTAAGAGATACTGTCTACCAAATTGTTATGTAACACGAATATAAAGCTAAACCCTAGAAACAGGTGATTTGGAATTTTTTTTTTTGACCTGTTAAAAGGTTGAGTCAGAAAGGTAAAGCTCGAAAGGAGTGGTTAGGGGGATAAGAATGCCAACTGGAAACACTACAGACATATACACATTTTTAAAAGTACACAAAATACAAAAAAAAATTCCCTTTGACAAACAAAATTAAAGTATTATTACCTTTACTCAACTGTTTATAAAAATATTACAAAACACAGATATTTGTAACATGAGAGTTGTATAACAAAGGCACATATTAAAACAAGCTAGATATTAGTAAAATAAAAGTCCATACGTGTGCTGTTTGTCTTGAATTAAAGTGCAATTGTATAAAGTTCATCTGGTACAATACAAATGAACTTACAAAATTACTGTGCATAATCAAGAGTATGCTGGAATGTGTGCTTTAAATAAGGGAGGATAGCAATCTATAGTTCTGGAGCACTTATTGACAGTTCTTTCATTTTAATTTCTTAAAAAACTGAAAAAGTAAATAACCAGAGATTGCCCTACCTACAAGCCTGTTGAAGATTAACACCTTGAATTTGCGGCCCAAGATACAAATTTGAAAAAGGGAATGTTTAAAAGGGAAGTGAAACACATGTACACACATATTTTAAAAAAATATCACAAGTGTTATACACAAGTAAATTATTCAAAAACATCATCCTACACTTGCATACTAAATAGCTGTGTAATTCAGTCAAAGCAAAACGCTTTCAAGTACCTAAATTAGAAGTTCTTGAAAAATGCAAAATTCTATGCAAATATACAAGATATTTACTACACTAACACACTAAATAATACACAAATTAACAATAGTAGAATCACTATACATATAGAGAGACATAAAAAGAGGAAAAGGCAAAGGGAGAAAAAAGTGTATATATACAGTTAACTTTGCTCACATAAATTGCAAAAATGTATCAGAAATTCTCAAAGACCTGAAAATATACTCAAAATCTGAAATAATCTAAAATAAAGTAGAGTACAGTGTGGGCGTAGGGATATTTAGCACTAAAATTATTTAAATAAATAATAATTATACTAATAATGAGTATACAGGTCATTCAAACCGACCACAATACACGCTCGGCACTGGCGTGACCGATCAAAAAGAAAGAACTTGCACTACAGAAAAGTTAAAAAGAAAAGACATCTAAAAAGTACTAAAATTACACTAAAATGAAATATAAATATCGATATTTATCTACTTGTTAAAATATATCAATCTATCCTTAAGAATTTGCAAAAGAAACAGCAAAATATTACTCCTTGTATGACGGACGCGAGCGTCTGCCACGTAAGCCATAATCGATTCGCGAGACAGAAGTTCACTGTAAAAAAAAATCTGCGAAGTTACTAAAGTTTTTCTAGGAAACTTGGATTCCTAGAACTTTTCATGTAACGGCAACAACAAAATTTCATGTAACAGACACACTTTTGCGCCGAAAATCAAAAAATCTGTAAGGTTACTAAGAATTTTTTTGGAAACTGGGATTCCGAGAACTTTTCATGTAACTGCAGCCAGGGTTACAAATAAAAGTTTAGTAAGATTACTGAAATTTTAGCAGATTCATTTGTAAAGTTACAGATTTTTGTAGCTTTACAAAAACTAGTTTTGTAGATTTGCAGCTTTTTTCGTACAGTTACAGGTGAAAGTTTACTAAGCATGTAACTTTACATATGTAGAACTACAGATTTTTTTTACAGTGTTGACCGAAGAAGTTTCGATTTCAGCCCAGTCACATTCGAAGTAGTAATTAATTCGAATTAAATAGTTTGGGAAAAAGAAAATATTTTTCATTCCCAAAAAGAATACTCCCTCATGTATCGCTCATGAAAAAAAAAATAAAATAAAATAAAATAAAATAAATAAATAAATAAATAAATAAATAAAGTTTTACATTTCCATTTCCATTTCCTACTCCCACATCCGATCTCTTTTTAATACTTTCCAACGTAGTTGAAAAGTGTTTATGAATTCAGTTTGTCTGTTTGTATGTCTGCTGTCTGTCTGCACCTGCTATAACTCGCTTAAATAAACTCAGAGATTGCCATGCAATTGATATATGTTACTTTTATTATGGCAGGTGAAAATGAAATATGTAACATTTATAGTTCGTTTACGGGGACGCTCAAAAGAATTCCGTTACATTATGCTTTATGGGAGAAAATAGTTCACGGTCTATTTTAGTGATATTTTACAGTTGTAAACATGGAAATAGATATACAATACCGAGGTGCACTAAAATAGGCTTACTGAAAAACATTGTGCGCAGGGCATTCATCATTCAATTGAAGGTATAATCAAAGGAAATCGGTTACAGTGCTGTCTATGAACAATAATTGCTCGACGTAGGCTTTCAGTTGGTGCATGCGTTTTTGAATTTAACCCTTTCAGGCCGCAATTTTTATTTACAAGAGGAAAAATCTGAAGTTCTGGATTTAAGGTTATTTTCAGCTAACAAGAACATAAATATAATTAAAAAAATATCTAAAATTTTTTTATATTATTTTTTAATGTTGCCATTTGGGTATCATTGGAATAAAGCAGGAATTAAATGTTCAGGGTGCCATTTGGCATTATTGAAATAAAAAGAAAAGAAAATATGCAGCGAAATGTGTCTAAGACGAAATTTGTTTAAGGCGGAAAATTTTCAGAATCCCACATTTTTAAACATAGAGATTTTCGATAAATCTGTCTAAGACGGAAACAATCTGTGTAACGCGGAACAGGACATTCATTTTGGGGCCCCATGTAGCAAAGTTACTGTTTAAGACGGAAGAAAATACCTCTGGTAAATATAAATTGAGAGAAAGTTTATATTTTCATAATAACATGTGTCATCGAGTCCCTCTCCCAGAGATCAGAAGGGTGCTTCACTGATTGATGACAGTGACAAACAACAATATTCGAATTTTTTTCTAAAGAAGTTTAAGATAATAGAATTTTAAGGCATTTCTTAAGGTAAATGTAACTTTTTTTTTTCACTAAAACCTGTGATTTTGATTTATACCAGTGTGTTTGTGTACTATCAATTTGTAGTGTAAATTAATATTTCTTTAAATATATAAAACTATGTACAAAGATTTCGTGTTTAATTTTAAAAAATGTAAAAGATACGTTAGTTTTAATTTTTAGCCAAAGAAATGTTTAATACTCTGTGAACGGGATGTCTATAAAGTTTTTCTGTCTAAGTCGGAAATCTGTCTAATGGGGAATTTTATTTCAGTGCCAAGCGATTCCGACTTAGACAGATTTCACTGTATATTCAATTTTTATTGTGTGTTCAATTTTTAATGTCCATTTCATGGATATTAGTATTTACACTGTTAAAATTTTTCCAGCATTCTGGCAGGTCATTCGACCGTTTTTTGAAAAAACGGTTTCATAATCATAATTTAACTATATTCTGACCATAAAAGGGCCAATATTGTGGTCAGAATAGAGTTAAAATTACGGTTGTGTAACCGTTTTCGGAAAAAACGGTCAAATGACCTGCCAGAATGCTGCAAATTTTTAACAGTGTACTGCAGTTCCTGTCTTTTGGCAAGAATAAAGATTTGTTTCATATATTAAGTTATCTATGATTTTTTCATCCCAAAATGATTTCAAGTACTCATAAAGAATAAAAATTTCATCAGGAGAAGATGAAAAAGTTTCTCTAAATATCGTGTCAAATGGTATAATGGTCTTTAGCTCTCTGAACTTACTTTTTCTTGATCAGGGAATTCTTCAATCTTATTATTAATCTACATTTTCAACTTTAACTTCTAATTGTTATTATCGGGGCTTCAAATGCTCTCTACACAACTAATTTTTTGCAGTTTATTTCGCCATATTTAATTGCAGATAATTCTGCTATTAGATACGGCTAAGGAAATTACTTTAAATTACGAGAGTCGTCCGAAAAAAGTCCCGGGCCCTTCAAAGAAAACAACATTTTTGTTTTATTTTTTTTAATTTACTTCTCAACACAATCTCCAGAAAGACTAATACATCTATCATATCGGTGTTCTAATTTAATTAAACTATCTCTATAACGCAATTTCTCAAGCTCCTCATAATAGCTGTTTACGGCATCAATAACCTCCTCCTTGCTCTGAAATCTTCATCCACTAAGATATTTTTGGAGTTTAGGGAATAGGTGGTAGTCCTTGGAGATAAATCTGGCGAATAAGGTGGATGTTCAAGCAATTCGAACCTTAATTCGTAGTTTTTCCTGTTGCGATGATTGACTGATGTGCTAGAGCATTGTCATGGTGAAACAAGATTTTTTTTCTCCGAATGAGGTCGTTTTTTCTATACCTTATCGCTCAAACGTTACAGTAAACTTGCGTAGTACTCACCAGTGATACTATTACCCTTTTCCAAGTAATCAATAAAAATAATTGCCTTTGCGTCCCAGAAAACACATTTGTTAGCTGACAAAGTTTAATTTGCCATTTTTGGAACTGGTTCATCTGGCTCAATCTATTGTTTTGACTTTAATTTGCTTTCAAGAGTGTAGTGGTGAATCCAAATTTCTTTCATAGTTATAAGCTGCCTCAAAGATTCTTTGATATTTTTACGGTATAGATCCAAATTCTTGCTTTAAACGGTTTTCCGATGCGACATTTGGTCAGGTGTCAGCAAACGCGGCATCCACCTCGCACAAACCGTGTGGAATATCAAAATTTTAGTTCAAATATTACCTACACGTTTTATATATATATATATATATATGTTTATAGCCTCTTCTATCTCGAACAACTTTAATACGCGGTCTTCCAGGACAATTCGATGTTTTTTTGCAACAATTTCAGGAGTCACTTCGACAGGGCTTCCAGAGCGAGGCTCATCACTCGTGCTCGTCCGCCCCATTTTAAACTCTGCAACCAACCTTTTAACCATTGAATATGATGGGGAAGAGTCATTCGGTGTGCTGTACACTTCCTCCTTGATTTCTTTAGGCCCTTCAAATGGAAGTATTATATTACCGCTCCTTTTTCCAAATCTTTCATTTTCGTAGAAACTCTAAAGCAGTCTTGATTTAAATGCTGTCAATCAAACAATAACGAAGCTACTGATATGAAACTGTGAGCATAAGCTGGTCAAGGATAATATATGGAATGCTAGCATATAATTGTCCAAGTGGCGTCATCTCTATGTCGGGCCCGGGAATTTTCAGCCGACCCTCCTACTGGTATCGAAAGCATTTGGAGCTCCGATTTACGTTGGACACCTGGAAACACTACTTATTACCTACAGAAATAGTAACAGGACCGGCTGAATCATTTGTATCCAGATCAAGAATATTGACAGATGAATTGGGAATCTCATCTGCATTTGACAGATTGGATAACTTTCACTGTCCTCTTCGTCAGCATTTTCAATTTCTATATAAGAAAGATCCTCATTCGTTAGTAAATAAATGGCTACGAACTCCTTTTTACTTTCTTCTGTCTTTACAAGAAGAAAGTATTGGATTCGTGAAAGTTTCCGACTTCCGGTTTTTGACGGACGTACACGTTTTAGGGATCAGAGAATCCAAAAAACATGTTTTTACAAAAGGTCTGTCTGTGAGTCTGTGTATCTGTGAGTCTGTGTATCTGTGAGTCTGTCTGTCTGTCTATATGGGACACAAATTTTGTGAGCGCTCTATCTCAAGGACTAAAATGCACGGAATTTAATAAAAATTTATATTCAGGTAGTCCCTGATATAAATTGATGCTGAATAGTTTTTGGTGTAATCTCCCAACAGGTGGCGCTGCTATGCTGCAATGTTCACGATTTCCGCAACAGCTCTAGCTCAAGAACTAATCAACGGATTTTCATCAAACTTCAGATTCAGTTAGTCTTTTATATGAGTTGGTGCTGTATAGGTTTTTTTGCAGATCACCCAACAGGTGGCGCTGATATGATGCATTTTGCAGGATTTACATGATTTCCGCAATAGCTCTATCTCAAAAACTAATCCACACATTTTCATCAAACTTCAGATTAAATTAGTCCTTGATATGAATTGATGCTGATTACGTGTTGGTGTAAATCGCCCAATAGGTAGCGCTGCTGCGCTGCATTTCCATGATTTTTTAAATCTATCCCAAGAACTAATACACGAATTTTCATAAAACTTCAGATTCAGTTAGACGTTGACACAAGTTGTTGCTGCTTATGTTCTTGTGTAACTCACCCAATATGTGGCGCTTCTATACTTTTTTTTGTGCTGGATTTACGCGATTTCAGTGATAGTCATATCGCAAGAACTAATGCACGGAATTTCATCTTTTTAGAATCATCATGATGAGCAGAGATTGCCATTTAATTTTTGCACTGTGATAACGAATTTTGAAATATTAACATGCATGAGATAGAAGAAAGTTTTGGGATTGATATATCCGACTACTTTCTCTTTGGCCTGATAAATAGTGAAGGAAAATTTCTTCTATTCACAAAACTACCAAATCAGAAAAAAAGAAATCAAAATAGAGAGTTGAGTTGTAACTATCTAACTAGTCCCAGTGATGTCATTTGGAGTCATGCATATTTACTATGCATTGTACTAAAATAAAAATACAATTATTGAATTATAAATACATAAATATGTACTTCATAGATACCACAACTTATATTTAAATAAATATAACTTTAAAAATAAATGATAAGTGTGAGTAATATTTTTTTTTCAAAGTCATGTTTTCACTTCACGTTTTAAAATGAAATCATACAATACCTTTCAGTTTCCATAACCTCTGTTGCCATCTACTGAGGAAAGAAAAAAAATGTTACTGAAAAGGCAGGAAAAGTGTCTTTTGAATGACTCCAATTAGAATCTCCAAGACTCAATTTTTAAATATAAAAGAAAGTCGTGAAAGTCGTGATGCCCTTTGGCATCACTGCTCCCGAAAGGGTTAACTATATATATTTTTTGTATATTACCTGGTGTAAAGATTCTATAAGCCATATACATGGCTGCACATAAGATCTCGAGTACATTCCCGTTTATTGACGAAAATTGTTGAAGGGAAATGTTCGACTTTGTTTGGCGCTTCCTAGAATTTATCTTACTGTGTAGTATATATACAAATGATGTATCATATACAGGGCTGCACAAAAGAATTCGGATATTTTTCTGACTATTGATGATAATGCGTTTTTTAAATTATTGACTTAGACATTATCTTCACCTTTTTTAAACCATGAAGTTTTGCTACAGTATTTTGAATGTGCTGGAAAGTGTTTCATAAACTGTGCTTGGCACAATTTTTATTTAATATAATGCATTCAACATAACACAGATAAAAAAGTCTTTTTCTTTCAGTAAAGAATGAAATTTCACTTTTGATTCTAATCAATGTTTTCTAAAAAAAATTCCATTTCAATTAAATCAGGATTTTAAACAAGTTCATTTAAATATGCATATTCTGTTGGATACTTTCATTTTACATCCTAAACGTGGCAATTAATGTGCCGTAAGTCAGTAAACTGCCAAGAGTTGAAAGAATCAAAGTTTTGTTGATCGCAATTCGACCAAATAACGTGAAACCGTCAAATTTTCGGTTAGCTTTTAAGAGTAGATTAAGGCTTGCATATTGGGTAACAGGAAGCGGTAAATCCAAGATGGCGTTGTTGATATCATTATCTGCCTCTATCACAGACGATCCGAAGATACAGGCGCTGCTAAATCAAATAAAAGTAGATAAAAGAAGCATAACTATTGAAATGCGCTGAGGAACTGAATCTTGTTTTGCGAATAGTACAATGTACGACGCATAAAACACCCAGACAATCAAAATAAATAAAGATGTCGCCAACATGTTATGCACGATTTTGTTTACCAAAGAGATTACATTTAAGATTCGGTTATACTCAACAAATAAGGAACTCGCGTTAATATGCCACATAATAGTTTCTCCTTAAGGTTTATCAAAGTGTGCTTCAGTACATAGCAAATGCCACAAAAGTAATACAAAACAAACGGCGATAGCATATTCAAATGATGCAACTGAGTGCAGACATAAGTCAGCATTGAAGCATACTCCGATTTTATAAAATCAAAATAGAACCTATCGCCGAAGTCGGTATAGATGTGGAAATCGGCGTCAGCCCCGAATATAATAATAACCCTCAGTGATAAGTAAAACAATGATTAGTGTTCTTCTGAACGAGATCCGTTATTTTTTCGCTTCGTCTGCATAAATCTCAGCCACTTTTTCGTCAATTGACAACAAATGCCTGCGCTTCATTATTATTAAAATTCTCAAGTATAACTCTCCAATTTCCGAAACCAGTTCAATCGTATTCTGCCTGTTTTGGGTAGCTTCATTTAATTTTAATAGGTTTGATAATATGATTACAACAGTGGAACCTTCATTCGCTACACTAAGTATAATAGATAAGAATAAAATTCTGAAACTACTGCATGAAAGTTGAACTTTTGTAGTAAAACCGACTAAATGTAACCATAAGTAGATATTGTAAGGTGAAAAGTTACCTACAACTTTGTTTACTATTGTCTGTTTTTCGCTTCCAACAAAATCTATATTATGCCGCAAGATGTTGGCAAATCTTTCAATCGCTTTTTCGGATGTTCTTCATTGATACTAATTTTTGTGAAACATATACTAAAAATACATTGATATTTTATTACATGCTGTTTAACTTTAGACTATTTGAACTGACTGGGGATATCCCAATAAACACTTTCTCGATTACAAATTATGAAAATCTTCTTATATGATTAAATAAGAACAATTTAGTATAGTAAACGATTTTTTTAACGCAAAACAAAATAGTAAATATAAGAGAAAATACAAAGATTATTGACAACAGAATTCAATTATAATAATTGAAGCTTAGAAATTTTCACTTCAATATTTTATATACTGTAAAAGCACTTATTTTCGCGAGTCGTAATTTTCGCGTAAATGAAGATATCGGTGATTTCACGAGCTGAAAATTTCGCGAATTTTATATGAACTGAACCGAAAGCTGAAAAATTTCGAAACTACCTAAATAGAACCTCTTTTGCATAAGGCAATTTAAGAAACTTCCTTTTGTCAGAAAAGTACTTCGCCCCCCCCCCCCCTTTCCACATCGCTCTAAAAATGAATGGCTTAAAAGAAGCTGGTATAAATATTGTAAGTGAATGAGCTACATTCTATTAGTTGTATTATTGTTTTTATTCAAGAAGTAGTTGTATAATATTCAGGAAATAGTTGTAAGTATCCAAGAATTTTTTGTACTTATTTCTTATTTAAGTAACTGTAATCATTAAATTTCGAAAGTGAAAAATTTTTGATATCTCATTATTATTTGAGGCGAAAAAATATATATATTTCGCAAGGCTTAAATTTTCGCGATTACGACGGGCTCGCGAAAATCGCGAAAATTAAAGCCTCGCAAAAATAAGTGCTTTTACAGTATTCTTCATTTCTAACACGTTCCAACAAAGTTGAAAAGTGTTTATGCATTTGGTTTGTCTGTTTGTCTATCCACGCAGTAACTTCCATAAATATACTCGGATTTTTATGCAATTGATAAAAGTTACTTAGGGTCACCAAAGCATGTTTGGTATTCTATATGAAGTATGCAGGATTAATAATTCATTTACAGGGGCACTCAAAAGTATTCCATTGTTTTATGATACAAGAGGAAACATCATTTGCAGAGTATTTTAATGTACGCTATTTCAAATGTATTGAAACTGATATAAATCACTGAATTTCACTACGATTACGTTAGTACGGGCCATTTATAGTATTTTTATATTCATTTACAGGGACACACAAAAGAAATCGGTTACAGTACTGTCTTTGAATAATAATTGCTGGAGTGTACGGTTTAAAATTCGGCATGCGCTCTTAAATTTACTTAATTTTTTGCATGTTACTCGTTATATATATAATTTATTAGAGGAAATTGTTGAAAGAGAATTTTCAACTGAAGTATATATATTTCTTAAGTGAACTAAATTTTGGCATGTATGTAGTTAATTGATACAAATCTAAATATCATATATACAGGGCTGCTGAAAAAATTCGGATAATTTACCGATAGTAGATGGGAACAAGTGAAGTTCGGTTTTGAAATGTGTTATGTGTTACCATATGGTTGAATTAAAAGTAATATTTTAATTTTTTAAACGGTGCAGTTTTGTTACATTATTTTGAATGTGTTGGAAAGTATTTCATAATCTATGCTTGACGCATGATTTTTTCTTTCTTGTCAAATATTCAAACGATTTTATGTCATTGTAGAATGGAAAATGATCAATACTATAATCAATACAATCAAGGTTTAGGAATCAAGCATGAAAGAAATAATCAAAACCTATTTTAAATATATTAAAAGGTAAAAATTAATTAAATTTAAAGATAAATACTTTTCATTTTGAAAAAATCTTTTCAACATACAGTAAAACTTCAGTTATTCTAACTCCAGTCTTCTGATTCACTATATCGTCGCTACCATGTCAAACTATCCAATGTGAAAATATCCGCTTTTCAGCAGGGCGAAAAAACTGTTTTAATTGTGGATTCAAAATCAGCGCCAATCAGCAGTAAACAATTATTATAGTTTTCGGTTGCTGTTTTATATCCTATTTAAGCATGCTATTGAGATAAATCATTTGAATAATTTTACTCGCTAAAAAATCACATTGGATAGTTTGATATGGTATGCTTATTTGTACATTTTCAGCTTCGTTGAACTTTTTCAGCTTCAAACTATCCAATATGCCACATTGGATAGTTTCACTTGTAAAATTTTTGTGCTTTTCCCAGGTTCGCCATTCCATAGTATAGAATATGTTACATTTGATAGTTTGACTTGTAAAAGTTTTGTGCTTTTCCCAGATTCGCCATTTCATAGTAGAAAATGTGTCGTATTCAACAGTTTAAATTGTATAAATTTTGATATTTACATATTCAATATAAAACTCTTAAGAAATTTCTTTAATAATTTAATAACGTATATACAGTAAATTAATAAAGAAAAAAGCTTATTTTAAATATTCTGTTAATTCTATAAAATATAAGAAAATAAAAATATCTCAAATAATGGTTTGATCCACAACGGGCACTTCATACCCGTAATTATAAATATTAATCTTCGTGCTATTTATTCAAAGAAACTCATGGGCCGCTTTCTACCACTATTTTCGAATAGAAATCTTTGATTTATTTAATTCCCCATTTATAAAAGTTGGAACAAATGACTTTGAAGAAAATTCGGAAGAAATTCCTAATAGGCTCTTTTAATACAATGATTGCAAATGTTCTCCCGAACGTGGGGAATGATAAATGGGTAATTCCTTTTTTTCAAGACTTTCTTCATCATTAAAAAGTTTTATGACTTTTGGTTTATTTTCTGTTTTCTCACCGTGCTCTAACTCTTGTAAATATACTCGACATATACTTATTTATGTTTTTGACATTTACTATGGCATGTCCGGTGAAAACGGAGCGTCTAGCATTTATAGGTCCTTTACAGGGACACACACAAAAAAATCTCATTACATTACCCTTAATGGGAAAAGAAATGTTTGTGGTTTAGTTTAATTATGTTACACTATTTCAAACATAATGAAATTTATACACATTATTGAGGTGTACAGCAACATGCGTTCGTTAGAATATGACGTGTACAAACGTTATTGTTCATTTTCAGGGGCACACAGAAAATTTCGGTTAAAGTGCAGTCTATTAGCGATAATTGCTGAAAATGCGTTTTATATCATAGTATGCGTTTTAAAACTATGTGCATACTGCGTGGTATGAATAAAATCTATAGACTGTATACAGAATTATCTAAAATAATTCGTTAGAATTACTAATTATGATTCGGAACTGCATAAACGTTGTTTTTAATTGTGTTATGTATTTCAAAGCTGAACTATAGTTAGTATATGAGATGTTTGTGGAATATAAGTAAAATCATTAATAGGGTCATGCAAAAAGCTAGAAATATGGACAATTATAGTTGATAATTTCAGGAAGTATCATTTTAGTAGTTTAGCGTTATTTAGCTTGCATTAAATTTTTTGCTTATTATGTCACACGTATAAAAATCTGTAGGTAATATACAGGATTTTACAAAAGAATTAAGCTATGCTCGTCTATTGGTAGAAATTAGAAGATGTGAATTTTTAGCGTATTATACATTTTAACACTTTCCAACAAGATCGAAAAGTGTTTATGAATTCTGTTTGTCTGTCCATGCTCTAACTCATGTAATTATACTCGGATTTTCCTGCAATTGAAAAAAGTTAATGCTGCTTACAATGGTATTTCGGTATTGCATATGAAGTGTGTAGCATCAATAGTTCTTTTACAGGGGCACTCAAAAGATTTCCATTACATTATGGTATACAGGGGAAAATCCTTTGGAGAGAATTTTAATGACATTACGTTTTTTCAAATGTACTAAAACTGATATAAATAACTGAATTTCATTACAACCAGATTAGACAGAATAGCGCATGTATTAATAGCATTTGCAGGGACACACAAAAGAAATTGGTTACAGTACTGTCTTTGAACAATAACTGCTGAAAGTGCGTTTTTGAATTCGGTATGCGCTTTTAAAATTAACTATTCTTTTTTTGACTGTTGTATAAAAATTCTATACCTCGTATGTATACAAGGCTGTACAAAAGAATTCACCAAAAAACATCCATAGACAGAAAATACAATCGAATCAGTTTGTGAATTCTTGTAAATGATCTATAGATTTGTACATAATCTGGATAGCATGCGACAATTTAGTTTAATTGGAATACGCGTAACGCAATTTACCGCAATTTACACTTTCAGTTTTTAGCACTTTAAGTCAATAAACGGAAATGTAGTCGAACTTCTCGTATAGCCCTGTATATTATCTGTAGATTTTTATACATCTTACGTAATATGGTAAAATTTAATTCAGGCAAAAAATAGTTATAAACACACTTCCAGAGATTACCAGTCATTGCTGGCAATGTTTTCGGTTCTTTGCCTAGCCCTGCATATTAGGAATTTTTACTAACATATTTTAGTGAAATTAAAAAGAAATAAAAGACAGAAATTGCATAACTCAACTAAAAACCTCTTTTAGAAAATTTACGCCCATACAAATTAATGCTTACAAATTCTTTTGTATAGCCTTGTATATGATCTAGAATTTATACGCACCACGTAGTATTCAAATAGTTAGAAACTCATACTATAATTGAAAACGCACTTCGAACAACTATCGCTAATAGACAGCAGTGTAACCGAATGTTTTTGCTTTTCCCTGTAAATTAACGATGATTATCATGCATGACATATTCTACAGTAGACAACTTGTAATGTAAATCAGTTACGGATGTCAATTTCACTTTGTTTGGAATATTTTAACATTATTAAAATATGCTTCAAACATTTTTTTTTCTTTTACTATAAACCATTATATAACAAAATTATTTTGTATGAACCAGTAACTAATAATAAATAACTTGCACACCATATTCTGCATAAAACATCTTTTAGTACACTTGATAAATCCATATATATACATTATGTTTTGTATATCGTAACACCATTAAAAGTCGTCGATCTATTTTCTCTATTGACTATAATGTAACGGGATTCTTTTGAGTGTCCCGGTAAATGAATTAAAATTTCTCACATTCCATTTTCAATAGAAAAAATATGCTATAGTAAACGTCAAAAACATATGTCAATTGCGTTAAATTTCAACCCACAAATAAAACAGTTTTGGTCTTCTTGATAAAAAGAATATTTTCATATTGGATAGTTTGACATGGTACGGATGCTTAGAAAAAGAACATATGCGGCAAAAGATCGAATATGCCATATTGGATAGTTTGACATTGTAAATTTTAGAAAAAAGTGCATATTGGATACTTTGAAACAGTCATTATCTAAGTTTCTAAGCAAGCTAGAGACGTGACGATTTTACTTAATACGTACCACGCACAATACAACAAAATGGCACAAAATTTGAAAAATGCATTTTTTCACATTGGATAGTTTGACATGGTAGCGACGATATATCCAGATTGATGTCGGGGAGTAAAAAAATGCATTTAAGGGGGGAGGGGAGACTTATTCAAATGCGAACTATATGTAATCGTTCTCAAAAATACAATGGTCTTGTATTTTCTATTCAAACATCCTGCATATTATTCCTGATGTCAACATCGCTTTTTTCGATGTACAAACAAAATGAACAACGATTTATGAGGTAGGGTAACTCCGGGTGAGTCGCCGCATACGGGATAGATGCCGCACCCCTTGTATTTCTTGTAATTATCGATAGATGGTCGTCAAACGCACAGTATAGGTACTCAATGAGATTATTTTAACCAGTGTATACTTGTGAATCCCATTTCGATGTTTACTTGTAGAAGTACAATCCTTAATTTGGCGTAAGTGCATGATTTCACTGTCCAAACTTTTAAACACGTTATGTTTAAATACTTTTCATACACTAATTACTAAATGCATGCTTGATTTCGAAGTCAAAACTAAGTCTAGTGTTTGTATAGAGTACTGTGTGTATGATTACGCCATTCCCCTTAGCGATGGCAGGTAGCTGTGATGGTCGACGTCTGCACCGTGCAAAATGGGATACATGCCGCAGTTTCTTTTGTACGGTATGCAGTTTCTTTTGTACGGAACTTTTCCTTTTCTTCTTGCACAGACAAATCATGTTAGGTATCTTATCAAGTTTACTAAAACCAAAGGAGAAAAAGGGGAAAATAAAAGTAAGAAGTGCAAGAAAGATGTAAGTCAAGATGATAATAATGAAAAATTGGATTACGCATAACGTAGACGTTCTTTGCAAACTACTCCAAAAAAGAGGAAGTGTAATTGGCTGCGCTGCATCATGTGTTTAAATGTAGTTACATAAAGACTGTACTTTTTCGACACTTTTTCTGCAGATTATAGTCGAAAAAACAGGTCTCTTAACCCATTCGGGACTATAGGTGCATATAAGCACCTTCATAAAGAGCTTACAAAATTTGTTTCTGGCACCAATAAAAAAGAAAAGTAATATTTGCTGTGTTTAATTAGAGCATTTTCATGATTATTTAAGTAAAGTTAACTTCTTTTAAAAAAGTGGTACAAACCGATTAAAATTTGTGTAAAAGCCACCGGTCCCGAAAGGGTTAACAAATAAATTATGTAAACGCAATTTTACTTTTTTACTTTTCCCTTTCTAATACATTTATGTTACGTTGTTGCTGAAATAACAATTAAAATTTAATGTAAAAAAAAAAATAAGTCGATAATTTTAATAGTAAAAGTAGGCAAGAATTACTAATTTGAATATACTAATACGTTTCATTGTACTCATTTAGTTTCATATTGTTATTACATTGTTAATTATAGTCCAGATATGAATATTTTTTTTAAATATTTTTATTTATATTTTCATTCTGTTCTTATAACAAGCGCGGCATAACTACCGCACAAGTGGGCGTCTCAGCCTGAATGTACGGGTGACGTGCCGCAGTGTAATGTTTTAGAAAAAAATTGTTAAAAAATATTAATAATTTGTTTAGAAATTTTTTGTCGCAGTACACGCATTGTATATTTAACATTAAATAGCACAGCATGATTTTCTTAATTTTATGTCCACCATAGGTCTTTATACATAAATAAAAAAAATGTGCGGCATAAATCCCGGAATTACCCTATCATAAGAAAGGTTTTTGAACCGGATTTTGACGTATTACTTTCAGATTTCATCAAAACACTTAACTATAATAAACAATTTTAGATACGTAAATTCTGTAAACAGAATTCTCCTTTTAAAAAGAATGAACATCGGTGATTGAGTAATTAGGGAAGAGTTTTTGGTTAGCTTGAGTTTCAGTCGGCCTTATTTTTCAACTTCCAATTCTATTCTGCAAGTCTTCGACTTATACACGATAGTATATGTGGTATCTTTTCTTTCCTTTTATTGAATAACAGTGATAAAATTTGTCTTATTAAAAGTTAGGTGTAATGTAAGTTGAATATATCAGATCTACCATTACATTAAAGAAAACGACTTTTCTTTCGCCTTTTATTGACAACTAGTTGGCATAGCAACTCGGTGTGTTGCATTTAAATTGCATGAGATCTTGCGATTTTTTTCTTGAAAATGTAAATCTAGTTCAATTATACGTTTAGAGAAAAATTATAATATTAATTTGATTGAATACAGAATTTCAAGTAGTAAATCGATCCAGAGTTTTATTGTACTTTCGCAGAAAAGTAAATACCGTATATTTCCTTGTATAAGCCGATCCGTGTATTATCCGAGTATAAGACTTTTCAGTGGAAAATCGTTCAAAATTGGAAACCCGTTTATAATCCGATGTTAAAAAAAGGTGAACAAAAGGTGTTCTTCGAACGAAAACAAAGCCCTCTTTTCTGCATAGCTAATCGAATAAAATGCGTTCTCCGAAATTATTAATGTCTCCTATTCTGTTTAAAAAAACCGTTTAAAGACTGGGTCTGTTCGAAGTATACTAAATGTATGCCATTTGTCGATGTAGCTGTGACAAATGGTGGTAATTTAAAATAAGCTGACATCGCCATCTCTGAATTGGAAAGAGAAGCTTGGCTTGAATTGCCACAAGAAACGATCGTCCGATCTTTCAAAAAATATTGCATCGGTAATGCGATGAATGGAGCTGGGGATAATGGCATTTTTAAAGAATATGACGATAATGAAAAATCAGACATTGACGATATTCATCCTGATATACCAAAGAAAACGATTTCAAGGATTTGCTTGAAAATTGAAATAATGACTTGGACAGTGAATGAAGATTGGGGACTTTTTTCATTGTAAAAGAATGGAAATTTTTAAATATTTGTAAGTATTTTTTATTTTTTTTAGATTTAATATCTTTTTTATTTTAGAATATCAATTTTGGAAATTTTCTTAGACTCGTGTATAAACCGACAACCTACTTTGTAGCCAAAAAAATGTCCAAAAATCCTCGGCTTATACACGGAAATATACGGTATGTGTGTATGGAACAAACAATCGCAACAATGTTACGCAACAAACAATCATTGAAATAATAGTTGAGTTTCATATTCTCAGTGACAGAGTTTTATTCCTCCAACAGAGTAAAAAATGTCAAGACTAGGGCTCGAACCAACGCTCCCTAAATATTTGAGAAAGCCTTGACACGAGTCACGAAAACGTCACACAAAGCAGGCAAAACAAAGAAAAAAAATCATTCATAGGCTCGTGGATATCCACCAGCCAATGAATGATTTTTTTTCTTTGTTTTGCCTGCTTTGTGTGACATTTTCGTGACGCGTGTCAAGGCTTCCTCAAATAGCTAGGAAGCGTTGCTCGAACCTGGATACCTTGGCTTGCCATCCCAATACTTTACCTATAAGATATCCGGACGATACCTGGCTGACATAATTACTTTCATCATGTAAATGCTGTAGTTATAGCTCAAATGGCTGAAAAACTAGCGCTGCAGTTCGTGGCCATGTCCAACATAATAAGAGTGAATTGTGTCAGCCAGCTATCATCCAGGTAGCTTAAGGAGGCTCAAGGCTTGATCGATGCTGCAAAATATGTAAACAGAGCTCTCGCTTAGAGTCCATATAAAAACAGAAGTATTCAATGTAACTAATTTAAACTTTCTGATATTTTAAAGATATGTTTTTAGTCTTATAAAATTATAAAATGAAGTACTTCAATGTAATAAAATAAAAAATATAGCAAAATTTATATAACACAATTTTCGAAACAAAATTTAGGTGTCCTATCACCATCCATAAGATATCTTAACGTTGAATTGACATAAGAATTTAATTTTTGCTTTAAAGTGATCAGGAAACTTTACTCTATAGAATGAATTAAGGATATATCTATAACTCAAAGGAAACTTTATTAAAAAACTTTCAGATTTGAAAATTTAAAAACTCCTGAAAAATGCATTTTTTTCATTAAAAATACTCAAAATATCAAACTATCTAAAATATATTAATTCATTCTATAGATAATGATGTTATATGCATGAAAAAAAAGTTAAGTCATTCCGTCAAATAGTTTTTTTTAAATCTTACGGATAGTCGTCAAAAATCAAGTTTTGAGAAAGAGCGACTTAACCCCTTGAGGGGCAAGCAATAATGTTCTATAATATGAAATTCTCACCGGAATAATCGGGAAATTTTATTTTAAAATAAGGAATAGCAATTTTTCAACAATTTACCGTCAAAGATAAAAATAGGAAATTTAATTAAAAGTTTTTGGTGAGAATCTTGTTTAAATTAGGTGGGATATATTTTATCTCACCGCCCCTCAAGGGGTTAAAGTTGTAATTAAATGGGAGCAGCTTTCAAAGAGATTGTTACATAAATGCTTATAACTCCGTGAAAAATGCAAAAAATTTTTTTGCACTGTGTTCATAATTAATTGAATAATCAAAATAGATACTTAAAAAAAATCGATTTTTTGAAAGTTTTCAAGCCCCGAGCCCCCTTAATAGGTAAAGCACCGGAACGGCAAGCCATGTGGTATCCAGGTTCGATCACTGGTCTGGACATTTTTCACTCTATTGGAATAAACCTCAATTGTGCTACTTCAACCATGACTATGATTTATCCAGTTGAAAAAAAAAATACTTTCTCTTCATTATGACATAACAGTTGTAGTTTTCCAAAGTCATTTATAGCACCGACATCTTAATTGTTGATATTGAAACTTCAAAACTAAATAAATAAACTTAGAAAACAGAAATTCTGCTTTTTCAGAATTTAGTGTCACACCCTAAGAAAAAAAATATATATGTATGTAATAATAAAATTTTTTGCCATTTTATCTTAATTAAACTGTTCCAAATTATTATAATATCTACTTTTTTTTTACTTAACTTTAATACTATCTTAAATACCTTTTATCTTTTTTCCATGCTTTAAATGCGTATTCTTTTATTATTCTAAAAACCTTAAATCCATTCGTCTAATCTTATAAAACCCATTAAATTACTTTTTTTCATTTTAACCTGAAACTAAATTCTTTTTGTTTCGAATGTATTTAATATCATTTGTTCTCTGATGTTCCATATCCCATAATTCCTTGCCAAGCCTGCCAACATTTATTTACGTTATAAAACTGACGCCGAGACTAAAGAGTTCATCATCGACGTCACGCGTACTTATTATTATATTAAGTACTTATTATTAGAATATTACGATTATTGATTTGCTTAAATAGCCCATGTCACCTGGAGAGCTTTGTTTACTGTACCTTCGTCATGCTGTTCTAATATTTAACATCTAGTGGTTTCTATTTACGACGTAACAATGGCCCGAACATGGGTAGCATATTGCTAGTGAAGTTTGGTGCATTTTATGTTCATCTAATAAATATTTTATGAATCTAAAGGCTTCAGTTATTATTTCCAGGAAACTACCAATGGACGTCGGTCTGATCTTCCACTCTTAACCATGATTTTATGACTTCAAAACTTTGATTTCTCGATTGAGTTAGATAATAAGTGTATGGCTGCTGCTTAAGACCGATATGTTTATACCATACTAGTGAATACGTAGCATGTATATAAATATAGATCATATAAAACATATTTCAATTTTAAGACTTAAAACACACTCTTTTATTTAGTATAAAATGACGTCATTCGCATTCTCTGAAGAATTCCTCATTTTCGATCCAGTCTATAAACAACATCTACCGCAAAGTATTGATATTACGTCACTGTCGCTGAATAATACATAAATAAAAAAAAATAAAAAAACCGATTTCGTCACTCAATAAATTTGACAAAAATAGTCGCCTATCTAATGATTCATATGTGTGCATGTGTTTTGTAATATGGATAATTAAATTAAATATAATTTATAATAACTCCATGTTTTATCAGAAATCCTTCATTTATATTTTTTTCAAAATAGCACTTATTTTAATTACACTGGCCTCCAAAAGTTAAGGTACAGTACTGGATGCTTTCGATTGCACACGGTTTGTCGAATATCTACCAACATTATTGACGAATTGTTCTTGAACATCTGGGATGTAAAGAACATGTTTGATTTCATATTTCTCGATGAAGATTTAGTGGGGCCGACAATTAGGGGGCTAATAAGAAATTTAATAATAAAATAATATTTTTGATCAGCTAGGCAACAGAAAATGCTGTAAATGGTTTGTCACTGCGTTAAATGACTATTTCGATCCGGTTCAACGTTTGTGTGCATTTGTGTAAGCATATCACTCATATTCGTAAAGATGTTAACGTTTTTGTGAAAAATTCAAAAGTTTTTTGTTTATAGCATATAGAGTTTTCAATCAAATTTAACACAACTTTCCGAAAAACTGACAAAGAACAGTAGCAGCAGTAAACTTCAATTAAAACATGAATATATTGAATATTTGATGAGTTATGGGCACTTGTATGAAATAATTTTTAACTGCGCATGCGTGTAGGATTTCAAAATTTTTATTTCATAATTTGGTAGTCAGCTATTTAGGGCAACCTATCTAAAATGTCCAGTCAAATATCGAGAAATTTCACAAAGATAGGGGAGATATAGTGAGTTGCTTTCTAAAAATAGCTTTATTATAAGGGTTTTTCCACAACTTTTCAATCAACTCATTATATCTTTCTGAATTTTCACAGTATTTGACTGGACTTTTCACAGAAGTTACTCAAAATAGCTGGCTACCAAATTATGAAATAAAAATTTTGAAATCTTACACGCATGCGCACTTAAAAATTATTTCATACAAGTGCCCATATCTCATCAACTATTCAATATATTCATATTTTAATTGCAGTATACTGTTGCTACTTTCTTTGTCAGATTTTTGGAAAGTTGCGTTAAATTTGGTTGAAAACTCCGTATGCTATAAACAAAAAACTTGAAATTTTCACAAAAACGTTAACATCTTCACGAATATGAGTGCTATGCTTACACAAATGCATACAAACGTTGCACAGGGCCCAAATAGTCATTTACCACAGTGACAAACCATTTCCAGCCTTTTCTGTTACATAGGTGATCGCAAATATTATTTTATTATTAAATTTATTATTAGCCCCCTAATTGTACCCCCCGATAAATCTTCACCGAGAAATATAAAATCAAACACGTTCTTTACATCCGAGAAGTTCAAGAAGAATTCGACAATAATGTTGCTAGATATTCGACAAACCGTGTGCAATCGAAAGTATCCAGTCCCTGTACCTTAACTGTTGGAGGCCAGTGTACTACTTCAGTAGTTATGTAAAAATGGCAACAAAAAGATATAATTACTATTTTCCAAATATTTTTCCTTTACTTTCTACTGAAATGGAATACTTGATTTGCAAAAATTAAACAAATGACGCTAAAAACTATAAAAAAATTAATATCTCAAAAATAAATTGCATTAAAAAGTACTTTTTTCCCCAATACGACGGTATAAAAAATTGTAAATGTGTGATGCTTAGAACTTTAAAAATTTGCAGTAGAGTATTGAATAGTACAGTGATATATCTACTTTGTTTTACGACTATAGTTACCAATTCTAAGGCAGTGCAAATAAAAATATTTCCTTTCTAGCAACAGAAGTATTTTCACCTGAATTTTAAAAAGAGAAAGAAAACTTTGATGAAAATTACATGACATTTAAAACGATATAGTTAAAATGTCTTTTTTAAAACAATTTTCTTATAGCGTTGTTAAAAAATTACCAGGAGGTAAAGACTCTGTTTACATAGTTCATTTTCTAATAGATTTTTTTTCAAATGTTTAACGGATCTTATTTAATCAAACATGAAACCAGCCAGTAAATGTCTAACAGCAGCTGATCCGGCCTAAAAATTCCCAAATCATAAAGTAATGAATGGAAACCCGTTTAGAAGGAGATCGACACTGGTTTTCTAAATTACAGTTCAATCTTCCGCAATCTTTTTAAAGCTGATTAAATTAGCGTATTTTTTGAATTTCTGGCGTCTCAATGGGGGTTGAAGAGCGGGCAGAGCCCACTAGTTTTTACATATATTAAAACTGTAATTAATACAGTTTAAAAAATTAGTAATTTTTTTAAATATTTTTCTAGATAAGATTAATCAATTTCACTTCTATAAAAACACAGAAAAGAAAAATATGTATTTCAATTTATTTCGCTAAAATTAATAATTAGTAGTTTTGTCTTCTTAATCACTTAAAATCAATTTCCAGTTTTCAGTTGAGTCGGTTGTTAACTAAATTTGTTTTCAAAACAGTTAGTGAATGAATGAAAAATATTGACATAGAGCATGAATGAAGATAATATTTAATGAAAAAAGAAATATTGATGAAAAACATTATTCTATCTTTGAAATAAATATTACACAAATAGCTACTCAAACTATTCCTTTACAGTGTTTTCATTCTCTGCATTTGTTATTTTGGATACCTTTAATACGCATTATCAGGAAAAATAGTTATTTAACGTATTAAACAAGTTCTCTTTCCAGCAGTCGTTTCTGGCTGGCTTTCATGTTTTTAAATCGTAAAATCGTAATAACATGTTTGAAAATACTGTTAAAATTATGAAGATTGTTTATTCAGATAACTTCAGTTTTAACCTTCACCTTCTTTTTCAACCTGTACACAGTAGTTTTTGTTACATCGTTTAATCCAATCGTTGTAAGCGGAAGCCAAAAAAATTTCCCACTAAATTATTATCAAACAGCATTGCGACATGTTTGTACACCTAAATTTATTTGTAAACAAAAAGTGAATAAATTAGATTTTTTTTTTTTATCGACACTAAAAAATGTAATGCATGCAATTTGAAAATAAGTATAAAAGCAAAAGTTTTATATATATATATATATATATACTTTTTTGCCCCCGGTATGCTATTTCTTTCTCCCAGCTTATTTTGTCTCCAATAAATAACGTTACCTTGTATACGCCAGCCGGTAAAACAAAAGCCGATGTTTCATTGTGCGATTAAATACTCTACAGCATTTTTTAAAACTTCTAAGCATCGCACATTTTCAATGTTTATACTATCGTATTGGAAAAAAAAGAGTACTTTTTAATGCAATTTGTTTGAAAACTGCATCTCCATTTGTTTTTGAAATATTATTTTTTGTAAGCGACATTTGTTTCATTTTGGCAACTCAAGTACTCCATTTCTGTAGAAAGTAAAGAAAAAATAGTTGAGAAATAGCCATTATATTTTCTTGTTGCCATTTTCCCATAAAAACTGAAAAAATGAAATGAAAATACGTGCTATTTTGAGAAAAATATAAATGAATGATTTATGATGAAACATGGAGCTATTATAAACTATATTTAATTTTGAGTATCTATATTAATGCAAATGACGTCATTTTACATAAAATAAAAGCGTGTGCTTTAAGTCTTAAAACTGAAATATGTTTTGCACTACAGTGGAGTCCCGATTATCCGAGTCCCGCTTAACCGAGTTATTTTCTTCTGATGGACTGGTGGTTTCTATTATTATGAAACAGCCATTATGAATGAAGCGTTTGGTAAAGATGAAATGGCAGTCGTAAAAAGTTAGAACTCTGATTTTCTGGTCAGAATGGGGAAAAAAATGGCCATAATTTTTTTTTTCAAAAAAAAAAAAATAATAATAACGCCGTATCAAATAATACTATGACCATATCAAATAATTCCTATAATATTGTGCGATCAAATAATATCATATACATAAAATATGACGCCATATCAAATAATATTTTACTTATATTACCCTGTATACCATTATACTTATTAGTTATGCTGTTAGTTAAGTGGGATGGAAGATTTAAAAACCCATTGAAATTTTCCATTTCAGAATTTAAGTGGATAAATTGACTATTGCAAAAATCAAATAATCAAATCTTTTGTCCATCATTTTGTTTTTTCATCTTATTCCAAAGAACAACGCTCCATTTTGCGTGATCTGTGTTTTTTTTTTTAGCTGGTACCCAAGAAAATAAAAGAATTTAAAATTAAGTGGATTTCAACATAATGACTTTCAAAAATGTTTTGTTTCGAAAATTAAAGATAAAATTTCTTTTAAATCTCGTAACAATGTTTCCTCTGTACTACTGAAAACTTTTGTATAAGTTGACATGGGTTGGGTTGGGTTGATTTTTGACGGCCAATTATCTACACGAGGGATATAGGCCCGGGGGGAGTGCCCTCCGTGGGGGTCTTTTTAAGGGAACCTAATCCGTATTAACGCATGGAAGATCCACGGCTCAAAGAAAACCACGAAAACTCCGAACGATTAGGCCGACGGGCGCGATTGGATGTAAGTTGACATGAGAAAATTATTGAAAAAAGAAAAAGAAGAAGGCTAAAAAAGAAGGCTATATACAGACAGCCGGAGTCAGAATGGTTTTGAGAACCTCTATGTTTCACGAAAGAGAATTGTAAAAACATAAATGTAAAGAATAAATAAATGGTTAAGTGCGAGTATTACTTGCGCACAGAGGGTTCCGTACAATAATATATGAATTAGTAAGTGTATTATTTAAAAAAAAAAACCGTTGCTAAAAGAATACTAAGACTTTGTAAAAACTATACAACGTAGGGATGGGTATAGCTGTATGTACTAGAAAAGTATAAATGGAAATACCATGAAAGTTCAAAGCGATATGTAACCTAAATAATATCAAATATAGCTATTATAACTCTTTTTTTAATCTTATCCTAATCTATTTAAAATGATCTTATTTCGGTGCTGACAGCAATAGTAGTGCATATTTAAACTTCATTTAGCATTTCATAAACCTAAATTCAGCGTAGTAATAATCTATTCTTTTCACAGTGTACCTAAAGCAAAATCATTGTACAAAATTTAAACTTAGCATTGTGCTAAGCGCGCTTCGAAAGGACGTAGTAAAGTTGCAACACCGCTTTTGTCCTTGCCTCGTCTTTCCATATAAGTTTTTAGTTAATCTTTAAAGACACGGTAGGTGTATTGAGAGAGTCACTCAATGCAAACTAGTCGCGAATCCCATAGTATTTATGTGATTAATTCTAATTAAATTATTCTGTTTATAACAATTTGTCGTTTATTGCTTTTATACTGCTACTTGGTATTGTATTACACAAATATACCCTTAAAGTTTGTTATCTAGGCTTTAAAAGCCAATGGAGCATAGAGTACGCCGCCCCTGTCATTATATATGTCCAAACCGCCCGTGTCTTTAAGTGTTAATATCTCGGCTAATTACCCACGATTTTTTTTCGAAAATCATGACCAACAATGATTTCATATTTCTGCTACGATAGGTCACACCAGCGCTTCTTAACACTTTTAGTGAATGACCGTACATCGAAATTTGTGTGTAACAGAAAAATGCGATTTTATCAAAAACTTTGTGACGTAGGGTAATCGCTATAATTTTCCTGCAAGGTTTAAATTAACGTCTACTACGTCTAATTTTTTCATAATTTTAGTTCCAGTAGAATCGGAATTAGAGGGGGTGGGGGGGATATATTTTTGCACTACATTTTCGACAATAACTTTGAAAATAAAATACCTAAAATTAAATTAATTATATTTTTGAGTTCAGCGTTATAAAGATTTCACACGATACTCCACAAGATATACAAGGAAAAGTTTTTTTTTTTCAGGTAACTTAATTAGCCCCTCTACATTTTTCCTAAATATGTGTATGAACATTTATTAATCTGTAAATATATGGGTCAATAGTCTTTATTACTTACAATAGTCTTTATTAGAGTAAAAGGGCTGTAACAGACAGACAGGCACAGGAGTGATCTTATAATAGTTCCGTTTTTACTTTTTATGTATGGAACTCCTAAAAAGAGGAAAATCTGAAATGAAAGAAATTCTATTGCCAATGATTTAAATTATTACGTGGTCTAGACCTCTTGTGAAATATGTAAACTGATTCCCAAACTGAACCCGTGAACTCCACGCTGGTGCGATTTCGCGCCAATCAAAATTTCAAATCGTCCACGTTTCTAGAACCATGCTTTCATTAATTTGCATTTTTTCTTAACAAAATAAAATTAAAAAAAAATAATATCACAGTTCGATTTCTCATTAAATTTCGTACGGAAATCATGTCGTATATTTCATTAACACTATATTGCCAACAAAGTTAGCCGCAATTGAAGTTACGGGGTCTCAGGACTCTTAAAATTAGAAAAAAAGAAAAAAAAGACCATTTTCAACATTTAATATATTAAAATGTATTTAATTTTAACACACGATTTTTATTGGAATTGAAAGATATAAGTATGTTCTTTCATTTCATGTATTTAAAAAATTGCAAAATGCAGAATTAGCATTTACAGGGGCTCCAAACTTTCAGACATTTCTCGAGCAGAAAAAAATTGGAATAACAGATTACGCGCAGGATTAGGAAATAAATTTTGCAACTAGAATGAAAATTCTTGTACCTACTTATACTTCAGATTATAATAATTACCTTGAACCTAAAAAGATTTATATTTAAAGCATTTTTATATTTTTAATACAAAGTTTTATTTAGCTAATGAAAAATTAAAAAAAATTCAGCAGTATAAATCGCCTAATTTTTTTTTTTTTTTTTTTTTTTTTTTTTTTTGAACAATAAAAAGGAAATTTTAGGTTCAGGTTATACAAACTAATATGAAGCATATGTTACAAAAATTTCATGAAAAAATATTCAGAAGTTTTTGAGATATCGTGCGCGTTATGGCCAAAAACGTTATTAGGAGAAAAATGACTTACAAGTTTATGAAACAACCACTTCAGCTATTAAGCGAGTATATATCTAAAGCCATAACTTCTGTTCTAATGGGAATTTCAAGGAAACAATTACATCAAAATGCTCAGAGAAAATGAGAGTTTAACATCTAAAAAATTAAAATTTCGAAAATTTTAATGCTTTAAAAGTCCTGATACCCCTTCAGGAATCCCAAATCGCACTAGAGTGGAGTGCGCGGGTGCTAAACCGAAGTGTGTAGGGCACGGGTTAAAAAACCAAAGATTCTTTTGCCATAATATAAAGAAAAAAAACTATTTATGTTTCGTATATTTCGGGTAATGGCGTATTCAATGTAAGTATCTAGTGCTTGTTAAAAATAAAAAAGTGTATGTTTGTCGTGAATTAAAAGTGTGCATTTTATCAATTTCTGAATTTCATTTATAAAACTGTGATTTATTTCATAAAAAAATTCAAGACTTGGCCTTATTTAGCTTGAATATCTGAACAATTCAGTACTGATTTCAGACATTTTTATCCGTGAGAGATTTCTGCAGCTCTAGAATGTTGAGGGCGTCATGAAATTCCGAGAAAAATTTGCATTTCCAGAAAATTAATAAGCCTAGAATCCCAAATATTTCGGAAGGCATTTTATTGCCCTTACATTTCCTCGCAGGCCACCGCTTGAATTCATCACTAAAACAATTTAAACTAGTGTTTACATTGTTATTTTACTGTTGGCTATCTAATATTTTCGGCCGTCTAATATGTACAAAATTTCATTTGAATAAAACTAATTCTTTTAAAGTAACTTTGTAACTTTAATGTTGGACATCAGTATCTTACAATAATCTGATTAAATTAGAGTGGTTTGGGACATTAGGACAAAATATATTAAATGGGATAGTCATTTAGCCAATATAATATGATGCAGACTGGAGTGTATTTAGTACTGATTTTGCAACTATAATGATTTGTTTCTGTAATTTCCCAGGTTAAAAAAAAAAAAAAAAAAAAAAAAAAAAAAAAAAAAACATGCAATAGTCGAAAATAAATTTTCATTAGTGCAATCTATACATTGAGTAAAAATGATTGACAAATTTCTAATAACGAAGCTTTTTAGCTCACAGGCTATCAAAGCCGGAGAGCTAATGTGTTCGCAGGTTCTGTATGTATGTACGTATGTATGTACATAACGCGATAACGCTTGATAGAAATATCCAATCTGCTTCAATTTCTTTTCTAGGTTTATTCTGATAAGACGTTTCCCTGGTTTGGGGGTTCATTGGTTAAGAATAAAGAGGATGAACGGGGACTAATCTCCCTTAGTTTAGATAAATCGGTTTTTCATGCAGAATTATCCGATTTGTTTGGAATTTGGTATACCAGTTTATTCTCATAAGACACTTCTCTGATTTGATTTGGAGGTTCATTGATTAAGTATAAAGGGAAGGTACGGGGTTTAATCTCCCCTTTAAATTAGATGAATGGGATTTTCATGCAGAATTATCCGATTTGATTCAAATTTGGTATACAAGTTTATTCTGATAAGGTGCTTTCCCGATTTGATTTGGAGGTTCGTTGGTTAAGTATAAAGGGGGAGGAGAAAACGGGGGGATAATCCTCCTTAATTTATTTTTCGAAGGGCATTATTCATTGAAATAAGAGTATAATATACAATTACAGTGAATAGACTGTGATCTCAATGCCATCAGTTTAACTGGGTACTTTTCTTTTATAAGAATGTATTTTCAGTACCCATTTGCTTCTGTCAGAGATTTTAAATTGTAAATGATATATTGAATTAAATCGAGTGATATCTTTTATTGAAATAGATATCTATTCTATTAAAATCCGTGCGCGTATCTATGTAACCTTAAAAACTCGGAAACCACAAGGCGCAGGGCCACAAAATTTGGCACACGGGTGTCTGATAAGGGGTTGATGAACGATTGGTGTGAAAAATTCGAAAATTTTAAATAGATTTTTTTTTTTTTTTTTATGTTTTTGCAGAAATTTTGCCTTTTTTATGTTCAACCTGTAATCGTGCGATCTCTAATCAGTTCTAAATGTTTACTGCAATGTCAGCTATACATATTATGTACGCCACGCTGCAATTCTAAGAAAATGTATCGGGTATTACGATAATTCTTTTACCTCGCATGCAGATAATTAGAGATTATTTAATTGTGCTGAATTACCTTTTTTAAAAAATAAAGAGAAATATTTTATCACAATCATCAACAATTTTATTTTCTTTTTATTCCCTTTATTCCAAAGACATCGTTTTACAGTCTGCTGCCACAGCAACATGATAAATTAAATTTCATTAAAAAAATGCACAGTAGTAGAAAAACAAAACTGCACATATATTAAGCGCACAATGTTAATGCTGGAATCAGCCGTAAATTGACACAGCTGCGCAACCTTGTGGATGGGGTTGATAAAGCAAGAACGCGTGTTTTTAGTATGACGTCATATGCGACAGAATACCTACTATCTGCGCAACTCTTGCGCATATTTTCCGAATCTTTACTCACTTATGGAAGATGAATCTTGCTTACCAGCTTTATTTCAAAATATTTTTGTTACAGTTTGTTTTGATAAAATTATGTATATATTAAAAAAATAGTCACAATATCATTTTAATTTCCGGAGAAAAACCACTAATGCTACGAAAACATTATTGCCTTTCTCCCAGAAACTAAAATGATTTTGCGACTATTTTTAAATACACACATTTTTATCAAAACAAGCTATAACAAAAATATTTTGCAATAAATCTGGTAAACAAGATTCATCTTCCATAAGTAAGTAACGATTTGAAATTCATGATTGAATTTTTAACAGGGATTTTCTAAATGGCTTTGTCTGTTTCAAAAAAAGAAAAGAATCTGATTTAGCGATTTCAGGACAATTATGGAAGCTATTGTCTAGAATCGCATAATATTTAAACAAATAAATAAATAATACTTGATTGTTCAATAGTACAACATTTAATGCATTAATATTAAATTAAAGTGATTCCAAACATAAAATGAAATGAGTTTTAAATTAAACGAATGAAATATTTGTTAGTTAAATAACATGATTGCAATGTGTTCAAGAGAATATTGGGAACTTATCGTCTGCGCTCTTTAAACGAAAAAAAGACTTAAAATTGAATATTTTATTTATAATTAAGTTCTATACATATTCTAACAATTCATAAACGTTGTATTCTCATTGGGAATACAACCGGGTGTATTATTTTTTACAACTTTAGCACATAAGAATTGTTTAAAAAATGAGACTACAAAATTCTATTTTTGCATATTAACTACCTACTAATTTTTATGCGTCATTTTTCATTACATTAAAAAAAATAATTATAGTCGAGTGTATTTAAATTAGCAACATTTGATTATATATATTAAATAATATTTTATCTTTTTAGGGTTTCGTTCATCTGACGAAACCCTATTCGTCTCGCTCCTCTGTCTGTCTGTCTGTCTGTCCGTCTGTCTGTCCGTCTGTCTGTCCGTCTGTCTGTCCGTCACAGAGCCCGTTCTCAGAAACTATACATGTTGGAGACATGAAATTTTGGGTACTTATAGCTGAACACCTCACATCATACGACAAATGATAAAATTTTGAAAAAGTCGTACATTTAACCCTTTGAGCTCCCGTATGTGTATTTTAAACAATTCTTTCTAAGTAAGCTCCTAATTAATTTGGAGGCGTGAAATTTTGCATACTTATAGCTGAACACCTCACATCAAATGACAAATCATAAAATTTTGAAAATGTCGTATGTTTAACCCTTTGGGGTCCCACATGTGTATTTTAAACAATTCTTTCTAAGTGAGCCCCTAATTAGGTTGGAGGCGTGAAATTTTGCATACTTATAGATGAACACCTCACATCAAACGACAAATCATAAAATTTTAGAAATGTCGTAAGTTTAACCCTTTGGGGTCCCACATGTGCATTTTAAACAAATCTTTCTAAGTGAGCCCCTAATTATGTTCGAGACATGACATTTTGGGAACTTATAGCTGAACACCTCACATCATACGACAAATGATAAAATTTTGAAAAAGTCGTACATTTAACCCTTTGGGCTCCCGCATGTGTATTTTAAACAATTATTTCTAAGTGAGCTCCTAATTAGTTTGGAGGCGTGAAATTTTGCATACTTATAGCTGAACACCTCACATCAAACGACAAATCATAAAATTTTGAAAATGTCGTACGTTTAACCCTTTGGGGTCCCACGTGTATTTTAAACAATTCTTTCTAAGTGAGCCCCTAATTAGGTTGGAGGCGTGAAATTTTGCATACTTATAGCTGAGCACCTCACATCCAACGACAAATCATAAAATTTTGAAAAAGTCGTGCATTTAACCCTTTGGGGTCCCACACGTGTATTTTAAACAATTCTTTCTAAGTGAGCCCCTAATTATGTTGGAGACATGAAATTTAGGGTACTTATAGCTGAACACCTCACATCATACGACAAATGATAAAATTTTGGAAAAGTCGTACATTTAACCCTTTAGGGTCCCGCATGTGTATTTTAAACAATTCTTTCTAAATGAGCTCGCAATTAGTTTGGAGACGTGCAATTTTGCATACTTATAGCTGAACACCTCACATCAAACGACAAATCATAAAATTTTGAAAATGTCGTACATTTAACCCTTTGTGCTCCCACATGTGCATTTTAAAGAATTCTTTCTAAGTGAGCCCCTATTTAGGTTGGAGGCGTGAAATTTTGCATACTTATAGCTCAACACCTCTGATCTCACGTCAAATAATAAATTTTGAAAAAGTTTTATGTTTAACCCTTTCAACTCCGGCTTGTGTATTTTAAGCCATTTTTTCTAACTGAACCCCTAATTAAATTGGAGATTTGGAATTTTGCATACTTATTGCAGAACACCTGAGGCCAGGCGACAAATCATAAAATCTTGAAAAAGTCTTACGTTTAACCTTTTGAGCTACCACATATGTATTTGAAGCAATTCTTTCTAAGAGATAATTCTTTCCTAATTAAGTTGGTGACATGAAATTTTGCATATGTATAGCTGAATGCCTCAGACCACACGACAAATCATAAAATTTTCAAAAAGTCTTTTATTATTTACCCCTCTCGGCTCTAACTTGTGTATTTTAAGCAATTTTTCTAACCTCCGACCTTTTAACCCGGGGAGAAATTTTCCAACTTTTGCCGACACCCCTTTGACCATTCTTTCATATTATGCACCATAGCCTTATATATTTTAGTTCCATTTTTTTCCGCCAGGTGCGCCTACTTATCTCGGGTGCTATGGGCCCAATCCCCTCGATTAATATATCTACGGATAGTATGTAAAATGGATTTTCGTTCAGATACAGGTTTGTTTAGAATCAAGTGCGCCCCTGGTTGTGAAATGTGGAACTAACAGATATTTCAAAAGGATAAAGTGTTTTGAAAGGAATATTAAACGAAACCCTCTGTGCGATCTGTGATCAAACTTGCCCACTTGTTTTATATAAATTAAAATGAAAGCACTTAAATAACTTGTTTTATTCTATGGAAAAGGACAAAGATGAATTCCACCAGAAAAAGAATTTTCTTACAATTTCGAAAACTACAGCTATTAGATGGCCAATATTTTGCCATTTTAACAAATAATATTAGTTCGAAAAAAAAAACTGTTTTTATTTAAATAATTATCTGTAATAAATAAATTAAATAATCACGAATAAAAATTTATAGAATATTCTATACTGTCATTACATAAATACTACAAACAAATGAAAATACGGTGTTTTACGATTGCGCAGTTATTTTATAGATGTACAATTAATAGATTTTCCACAAAGAAGAAAACAGTATATTCCTGTAGTTCAACCCCGTCCGCTATGTGGCGTGTAACCTTGATTGATATGACCTCGTCATTAATCTTGTGGTTACCACTCTCATTTAAAATAAGACGCTTACTTCATATTTTTCTTTCTAGAAAAGTATTTTTTTTTTAACCGAACAGTTATTGAACATGAACTCCCGTGCGTAGAACGGGTTAAACAGCTAGTTTTTATGAAATAAGTATGTGTAACGCATTATTTATAATGCATTATACAGGGTTCCCATTAAAGTCCTTCCCACACTGTTAATTGCCGAACGGTTGCAGCTATAGTCATAAAAGTAGTGTCTAGGTATAGTGAAGTGGCTATGCGCTGCCAGATGAGACCGCTTCCAGCGCCACGTGAAAAATAGCTGAGTGATTATTCCTATCTCGGAAACGAGAGTCATATTCAGAACGAGGTTCATTTAGCATCCATGTTACAGGACCTTATTAACCTCTTAAACTAGGGAAAGCACAGTGTCATTTTGGGGCCCTTTTTGAGAAAAGTTTTCGAAATTCCATTGATGGAAACTCACCAATGCTACAAATATTATTCCCAGGGACTGCTTAGCAGAGTTCACATAAAGTTCATTAAATAGTTTTTTTTCTAATGCTTCTTACATATGTTCCAAATAGAATAAATGTGCAGTATATTATAATTATTGCATGTTTAGTTAACCGGGTGGTTTCAAACCAGCACATGAAATGAAGATGCTACATTATAAGTTAACCGACTAATGCCCACATTCAGATTTAGCGGTTACATGAATTTTATGAAGTAGTTCAAAGTTTCTTCTGTTTTAAACAAAATTTCCCCGCCAAAAAATTAAAAATACAATGTAAAAAATGAGAAGGAGAATTATTTTACGTAACTTTAGTCACTTCAGGGCCTCTTTTAAATTTTTGAGGGGAAGCTTGTGCTTTGCGTTCCTTCAGAATATTCAGGCCCTGCATGTTCACAAGGTGTCGTCGTTCACTTTTATCCCATATTTCGAACCGTTTTCGCGAAATGAACGTTAATGCCACCATTTGTACCAGGTGGCGCTGTAAGCGGTTTCGTCTAGTGGCGCATAGCCTCTTTACTAAACCTAGACACCACGTTTATGAATATAGATGGAGTACTTCGGCAGTTAAGAGGATGGGAACGAACTTTAGTGGGCTAAATAAACCGAATACTTTACAAAAATTTAGAGTGTCTTTATAAAAGAGAGGTGACATGCAAATAATAGCGATTTATATTACAGAAATTGATGATGCTCGCCTGGATGGATTTGCTTCGCCGAGTTAGACAAGCAAACAAATAATTCGAGGTTTAAAATAATATCATGTTCCTGAATTTTTTGTACAAAATTATCTGGAACAATAAAATTTTTCCTATTCTTTAGGACATTCTACTATAATTTTATCGAAATGACATAATTTGCTTAATTTAATTTTTCCTAATTTTATATAATCTGTATATTTAAAACACAAGTGTGCTTTTTAGTCATCTGTCCTGATCTTTTTGCTGAGCCAATTTTACTAATATATATATTTTTTTAACTGAAAGCTTTTCATTTTTAGATGTGATCGCACTATCTGTTTTTATTTAAATATCCCCACTTTCATATTTTAATTTAAAAAGCATTTTATGAAATTTCTTCAAAATGGTGAAAATTAGATAGCTTTCATTTTTGCAGACAAGAGAGAAATAATGAGGTATTTTTATCTTTATTCATGCCGTTTCTGATAAAAATCCAAAATTGTTGTTAAAAATTGTTGTATAGGGTTTAGTGGCGCAAAATCTCATAGAAGCATAATATCATATTAGGGGCATAATAACGGAAAATGACATACTGCTTTTGAAAACACGCATTTTTCCTCATAAATTTTCTATATTGTATTTCCTTCTGCATGTGTACTGATACTAAGTTTCAGACACTAGGCGAAATGCTTATTTAAGTGAAAATTAAGTCATATTTAAAAGAAAACTATCATTTTCTTAGATAAAACTAAACATTTTAACACAAATGCGTCTAAAAAACATAAATTACGGAAATTTTTACTCTCCGGAATTGAGATTAGAATCTCAAATAAAGAGTGTTCACATAAAAGATGTTGCTGACAATCGTGACTTCAAGTTTTGAAATAAAATGATTTTAAAATGATCAAACAAAATACATTTTTTTAAATTATGAATATGGATATGAGAAGTGCATGTGCAAATTTTGAGAAGGTGAAATTGCTGTTTTTCATTCCGGAATACCAAACATAAGAGCCTCAATTGATAACCACATCCTAATAACTGATTTTTATTATATTTTACTGATTAAGTATCTATCTATATTATAAAGAACAAACGTATCTGTGCGTAACGCTGACGTCATTTTGTGAATGGCAACACTTCACGATCAAATTTCGATCTTGAAATTTTCGCTATTGCAATTTTTTAATCTTCTGACCATCGTAGATGTTCAATTTTTGTCGCATAAAGAAAAAGTTTACTTTCAAATGCAATTTGTTTTAAAACTGTATCTTAATTGAATGATTTATTATGTTTTCTAAAATAATTTTTAAGCATGATTTTTTAAAAGTTTATCTTATCACGTACCGTTTTCAATACATAATAATAATAAACATTTTGCACATAAAGCAACAAACATTGTTCAGCATTTGTTTCTGACTATTTTTGCATAACGAAATTAATACTTCTTTTATAAACAAATAAAAGAATAAAATTAAAAAAAACACCAATCTAATATATTTATGAAAGACAAATTAACGAAATTAACACTTCTTTTGTAAACAAATAAAAGGATAATCTTGAAAAAACACAAATCTAACATACTTGTAATCGCACAATTTAAATTTTTAGATCACCAAATAAGATTTTTTTTTCTTCAAATGTAATTTGTTTGCAAAATTCATCTCAGTTTACTGATTGCCTATGGTTTTAGAAACAATTTCAAAGCATGAAATATTTTTCAATTTATCTATATCGCGCGGAGCTTGATTACGAAAGATTAATCCGTTTGCCTTTAAAACAAAATAAAGTGTTCATCATTTTCTTACGGCTAATATCCATTAAAATAAACTTCCCTATGAATAAATAAATAATATAATATAATTAAAACACAAATTTAACAGACATGTGCAAGCTCTGAAATTATCAGAATATAAAAGGATGCAAAAAAAAGTAGCAAAATCTTGGTCAAATAACTCTTAGCATACGGCTAATAAGAAAATATCGCTTTTGATAAATTTCGAAAATTTATTTGACAGTATAATTCTAATTTTATATGAAAAATGTTTTTTTAATGTAAGTGGGCAATCTAAAAAAATTATTGCATAAAAAAAATATTAGTTTTCAATTTAAAAAAATGCTTTCACCTACATTCTTTAACCCAGGAAGCCCGGGTACGATCCCTTAGTATATATAAAATTTCAAACTATTAGCTTGGGTAGTTTTTGCGCTGTTATATGCGGACAGCTGGACAGACAGACAGACGGACCAGACGACGACCACAGGTGCTACTTATTTATATAATTACGAGCGCACCTAAAGAACATCCTCACTCCCACGGTACTTAAGAGACGAAAAAAGTATTAAAAATATATTTGTTGGTACATTATCATCAACATTTTCGGTACATTCATGAAATGTAGAGTTTTACTTTTTTCTCATTTTACTCAATAGTTTGATGTAATATGATTTCTCTTCTGAGTACGGGGACTGAGATGACCAAGCAGAGGATTCCAAAGTACCAAATTTAGACATTTTTATTAACTTTAGGAAAACTCAACAAAAAATCGCAATCGTGATGAAACTTCCCGAAATCGAAAAAGCCAAGAGGAAATATTATAAATATGTTAAAATTGTTAAAATTGAAAATTACATAGATGAATTATTGGAAACTTTTTAGAAACATTTGAGATATTTTATTTTGCGTAACTTTATAAAATCGAAGGTAAAAAGTATTTGTAACTGACTTTTTTGTCCATAAATTTACTCATTTTTTTCCGTTAAGTTGCCATATAAAATACCTTAATCTTTGAAAGTAAAATTTATATAAAAAAGAAATTTTTAAGCAAAAAACCTGACTTCAAGTAAATGGTATTTAATTTATTACACTTATATACACATCCCACGCCAGTTGGTATTATTTTGGTAGAGTGGTTTGATATAATGAAGTGGTCGTTCAGACTACCATTTATTCCTGTGCACATTCATTGTTAATTCCATTATTGCCAGTATCGCTAATTTAGACATGTAATTCACAATCATGTATTGAAATTTTACACGTGCATTTGTAAAAGAAACTATACGATGAGATCTTTAAAACGTGTAGTGCTACTGTGCAACATAACAAAAAATACAAATTTCGTGGTGATAGCCAATTTTTATAAAAATTAGAGCCTTTAAAATCAAAACAAGAACAACAACAAAATGAAAGAAGTGAGTCAGACAAACATTCCACTTTTTAATGCGTTCGTAATTATATAAATATGTAACACTTATAGTCGTCGTCTGGTCCGTCCGTCTGTCCGCATATAACAGCACAAAACTGTCCAACCGAAGGGTTTGAAATTTAATAGATATAATCGCTGCAGAATTTTAACGAGTTATTTCGAATTTTATGCAAACAGAATCAAAACTTTAAAAAATATTAATAAACGTTTTCTTCATTGTATTAAATCCTATCATACATAATTAATTCAATGATAACCCACGATAGGTAATGATAGGTGGTCATGGTGATTACGTCCTGTTTAAGATAGAGTCATTTTATTACTGAATTTAATGTATATAAAGGTAATTAATTTTGTATTCATACATTTTTTTACAAGAGTGCAGCAGCTATTGCACCAAGATCTGAGTACACTAGTCTGCATGATATCAGATGATTAAAAACCAATGACTGCCCTTGATACATTTTGTATGCTGATTACAAAACTGTTCTTAGTTTTCATGTATCACGTATAGTTTGTTTGCAAGCGACTCGAGTTGATTGCGAAGATTCATCGAAGAAAACAAGCATTATGCGGTACTCACACATAACGTAAATTTCCCTTCATTACACACGAAAAATTAAAAGCTGGAATTTTCTTTGGTCCTCAAATCAAAAAACTGATGAAGGACAAAGATTTTGAAAAAATGATGAATGAGACAGAAAAAGAAGCATGGACCGCTTTTAAATGTGTTACCGGAAACTTTCTAGGGAATAAGAAAGATCCAAATTACAGCAATATTGTTGAAACAATGCTGGAAAATTTCAAGAAGTTGGGCTGTAATATGAGTGCAAAAATGCACTTTTGCATTCACATATCGACAACTTTCCAGAAAATCTGGGGCATTACATTGAAGAGTAAAATGGAAAATGGAATGTAAATATGATGGCAGACTATTGTTGCATGTTGAAGAGGGACATAAACGATGAAGGAGGATCCGCAAGAAAGTCAAAAAGAAGAAAGTTTGTTTAATTGAACACTGTTTGCTTTTCGTTTTATTAAAGAAATTTCATGAACTTATAAGGACGTTATTTACAGTATTTTGAACGTGTTTAATGAAATACTTTGTATGAAATTATGATAAATTTTTGATTCATTAATTAAAATATTGAAAACGCAACATCTTATTTTATCTAAAATCCTGACGTGATAGACAAAATTGTAGGTTATTTTCGGAATCAGCATCACACATTGATTCAGGAAAACTTGTTCCTAAGAAATTATCCGACAAAAAGTTTAAAAATGCAGGCTAGTGAAATTTATAAAACCAGTTATAGTACGAACGTACCTCATTTGCCACGTTTGAAGTACAATTTCGGACTTTTTAAAATTTTACAACATAGTTGAAAAGTGTTTATGAATTTGGTATGTCTAACCGTTATTTGTCCGCACTCTAACTCGCGTAAATATACCCGCATTACCATGTATCTTATATATGTTAAGGGGTCTCACACCTTTTAAATCTCCGTCGCCAGTGAAAAAGTGATGTAATTTCAAGTTCTCATAACTTTCTAAATACTTATTGAAATTAAATAAATCTCTGTAATATATATAAGCCATATTTAAGGTTTTATAAAATGTAGAAATAAACACTTATAATATAATATTATATAAAACTGAGTTCAGCTAATATTGCAAAAAATTTTCACTTAGTATATCATAATACGCACGAAAACTTAACTTAGAATATATGTATATATGAACATAAAACTTGTGTTAAAATAAGCTCTAACCTGTATTTTATAAAATGAAGTAATATTATTGAGATATTAATAAAAGTTTTCTTTATTGTATTAAATCCTATCATACGTAATTAATTCATTGATATCCCACGATAAGGTAATGATAGGTGGACATGGTGATTACGATCTATTTAAGATTATTTACATTATTTTTTAACCATTAATTAATTAGTTTTTCCATTTTTTTTCCATTTTTTCAAATTAAACTAAATTTTTAAAATAGATTCTGTTAAAGAATTTATATATCATTAATTCATTCTATAAAGCATAGTTTAAGATTCATTTTAACATAAGTTTTTTGCTATTCGGAGTTATGTTATAGTGCGGATTGTGACATACCGTGTAAAAAGAATCGAAGTTTATTTTTTATTGTATTATATTATAAGTGTTTTGTTTTTATCTAATATATAAAAATGAAAATTTATCTGTCTGTCTGTAATGCTATACAAATACACGGTTTAAAGATCAGAATTGTGAATGTACATGTGTATTAAAACACGGTCGCGGCAACTAAAGTTATCCGGAATCGGAATAACTTATAGTTAATTTTTAATTAATAAAAAAACAAAAATTTAACAGCAATTACTAATCCAATTTAAACATTTTTCGTTATAGCTGTTGCCAACAGTTAAAAAAACACAATAAATTTCTTACCACAACAATTACTTTTCTATTGCAAAATTTCCACGTGAATAAATGAAATAAATGGTTTGACAAATTTAAAAAAAGGGAATATTACATCATAACTTTTCTAATGCAAGACTTCCTCGTGACAAACGAAAAAAAAAATAAATAGTTTGACGAATTAAAAGCAAAAGTGGCTGTTATGTCATAATTTTTCTGTTTTATGATTTCCACGTGAAAAATTTATAGTTATTTAATTACTTTGACGAACAAAAAAAAATGAATATTACGTCATATTGGAAATGTAAAGGACGTGGTTAGTATATAACATCATATAAGTGTGAAAAATTGTATTGAATCGTGATAAAAACTCGATTATGGAAATATTGGCGTACTTTAACATTATTGCTCCAATGATGAATGGAAATAAGTTAATTTATTTTTCGTCTGTTATATAAATTCATACATTTTGTATTGGGTTTTCATTTGATTCGTGTGTACAACACTTCGACTGTTTTTTGTTTTTGTTTTTTTTTAAATGTTGTATGTTAAATTTTGAAATTGGTTTTTCAAAACAAAAATTCTTAAAATTCCGTGGAACGCCGGGTGCTTTAGCTAGTATTTTATAAAGCCTTAAATATGGTTCAATTATATTTACAAAGTTTTATGTAATTTTAATAAGTATTTTCAAATTTATGAGAAATCGAAACCACATCACTTTTGCACTGGCGAAAAGAGATTTTAAAAGTATGAGACCCCTTAAGTTAATTTTAGATTTGAGATAGTTAGGGTAATTAACTGAAAAAATTTGTATAATTATGTGTGTGTATTTATTATCGTTACGTGTATTTCGAGAAATGGTTAATACGAGGATTTTTATAATTTCCTTGCTTCTCATATTATTTGAGTTAGACCGTATATAGAGAGATGTGACAAGCTTGTTTATGCTGCGCAATTTTGTTCCTCAAAAGTTAGTTTAAAATCGGGAATGTCCATCATACATGAGTGTTTGGAGGCTGAGTAGTCACTCTATATATTATGTTATATAAAAATTTTAATTCGCAGTATTCATCTCAATTATACCAGTTTTACGGCATATTCATTATTTCCCTATATCTTAATAATATCTATTATTTATTCCTAGTTAATTCCCTTTAAACTTAAAACGCATGTATTAATACTTACTTTATTCGAAATCTTAATCTAAAATTTTAATCCCTTCATTAATTTTATCAGCTACCTAAACTATAATATTCTGAGAGAAGATACTTTTTATTTTCGAGTGTTTTTAAAAGCCATTTTACTATTTCTAATTTTATTCCATGAATCAACTTCCCGCGTATTTGCCAGCGTCTGACTTTTTACACCGAAATCCTTCCGTGAGTAGTTACGGAACTCCTTTCCTATTGCGCTCCTCTCTCTCACGTCATTGGCTGAATAATCTTGTGCTTCTCACTGAGTGGTTCGTTCATGAACGTTATATTCCAATCTGTATTTCTAAAGGAGAATAAAACCAGCCGGCGCGGCGTTAGTTTTGAGCATAGATTTGTCTTGTTTTTAAATTGTGGGGATGTTTGCCATGTCCATTTTTTGTGAATAAAAGTCCTTAGAACATAAACTGACTATGTCTTTCTTTGGGAAATTACCGGGATAATCAGCATTTGCCTTGAGATTATTTACCTTGAACCATCGAAAGAATGATGCGATTTCAAAAGAGGAATCATTATGAGCCACTCACATTAGATCTCAGCCACGACCAATAATTCTACATAAGTTGGCAGAATTTGTCGACTTAACCCTCTCGCTGGGTAAGTAATTCTTCGTGATGAGCGTATTTTACAGAATTTTTAATCGTTTATCACCGATTTTTTAAAGCAGAAATTTTTGACTATCGTAATCGGGGGGAAATGTCCTGATTAAATCAGACAAAGTTTTCGCTAAAAAATAACTGGTGGGAACAACCAAATAGTATTAATTTGACGGGAAAATGCATGCACGAGCATAGCTCGGGCTGCGCAGCGAGAGGGTTCAGAGAGGCCGGGGCTAAAAATTCTCAAAAAAATGAAATTTTTTTATTGGCTTGAAAAAAATACTGAGTTTTTAGCGTTAAATATCGCAAAGTGCATGCTTTTATATTCATTAGATCAAAAAAATTTTTTTTTTTGAAAAATTTCAAAAAATTCGAATTTTTTTTAACCTTTATATTTAAATATATTAAAATTCTATGCACAGTTTTATTTATATATATAATATTTTTAAAAAAATTGAAAAATTTTGAATTTTTTTCAACAAATTTCAAAAAATTTTTAATTTTTTTTCTTACTTTTATATTTAAATATATAAAATTCGATGTACAGTTTTATTTATATATATAAACCAAACTTTTATTAAAAAAATATTGGGGGTTTTCATTGATATGGAAAGCACAGGGGGCATTTTGAAAATTTCTAAGATAACGCGCAAAATTCCTTTTTTTCCTCAAAAATATTTTTTTTTTGTCATAAATGCATGCCATAATGTATAATGTACCCTTGAATAATATTTAAAGTGAAATTTACAAAAAATAAAAAATTAATTTTTAAGGTCCCTCGTCCCATTGACTTTAACTTCATTTATCTCAGAATGAATTTTTTCACGATTTCTCATCTTTAAAAGGATATATCTAACGTTCCTTGCAAGATATATGTATGAAATTTTCAAAAGAGCTTTTATGCTATGTTTCCAATAAATTGTCTTCAAGATTTTAGGTAGATTTTGTAAGAAATACTACCTATTGCAGTCGTTACCATGGTGCGACTTTTGAAAAATTCCTTCATAACTTTTCATTATAGGACGCCAGGAACCCAAAACCACCCCCACCTAAAAAGTTTATATATATATATATATATATATATATATATATATACCGGGTGTCCCAAAAAGGACTGACTGATTTTAAAATTCAATAACTTGTAAACGGTGACAGATATTAAAAAAATTCTTGCAGGAGGGTTATGCATAAGGTCAAAAGTTTTATTACAGTGATTTTCAATTTTAGTTCGATTTACAAACAATAGATGGCGCTGTAAGCAATAGTCGCTAAATACAGGCTCAATTTTTGGTCCTTTATCTTGTTCCATGCAGAAAAAGGAGATGGAAATGTATTATCCGGGCCACGAAGTACCAAAAATCGAGCCTGAATTTAGCGACTATTGCTTACAGCGTCATCTATTGTTTGTAAATCGAACTAAAATTGAAAATCACTGTAATAAAACTTTTGACCTTATGCATAACCCTCCTGCAAGAATTTTTTAAACATCTGTCACCGTTTGCAAGTTATTGAATTTTAAAATCAGTCAGTCCTTTTTGGGACACCCGGTATATATGTATGTATCTATGTATGTACTAAATTTTGTCCGCACGATAAAAGTCGCAATTATGCACGGATTGTCCTCAAACTCGTAAACAACTTTGATATAACTAATATCTCGGCGGGGATTGAAAATGGGCGAAATCGGCCCAAGAGGGTGGAAATGGGGAGGGTTCAAAATTTTGAATGCTGTCTTAACATGATTCTGATAAAACCAGCTCTTACACAACAATGGCAGGAAAAAAATAAAAGTTTTTCGTTATAGCAGTTGCCAACAATTAAAAAAAGAAAATACAATAAAATTCTCACCACAACAATTACTTTTCTAATGCAAAATTTTCACGTGTAAAATTAAATAGTTTGACAAATTGAAAACAAATTGAATATTACGTCATAAGTTTTCTAGAGCAAGATTTCAGCATGAAAACTCAAAATAAAATAAATAGTTTGACGAATTAAAAAAATATGTATATTGCGTCATATTGGAAATATAATGGACATCAGCAGGTGAATATGTAACGCCATGTAAGTTTGAAGAAACGTATTAAAACATGATAAAAACCCGACTATGGAAATATTAACATATTTTAACACTTTAAGGTTCTCTGAATTTTTTGTAGCCATTTTTTAAACCTATTCCATATACATGTGTGTGTGTGTATTCGTGTATATTATAATTTTCACAAAAAGTTTAGCTCCCTACAGCTCACTCTTTGTGAAGAAACTGGGTTTATCTCTAATCTTGATTTAAGTTTTGTTAGAGAATTTAGTACTTAACTTCGAAATCTACCTCCGCCTGTAGGCCCGAGCCAGCAGGGATTTTTTTTTATTTTGAGTGATAATTGTGAAAATATGCTAATTAATGCAAAACTCACTCATAAAAAAACTTCATTTTCTTACTTAAAATTTTTTTATAAAATTCATAATGAACATTTTAAGAATTACTGAAGGCAAATTAAAAAAACACATTTTCAGTACACAAAAGTGTAAAAATTTTGTAAATCGAGTTAGTACTTCCAGAGTTATATCAAAAATTAAATATGTTTAAAATTTTAAAATTTATTTTTTTTAAATATTTAAAAATTTTTGGATTTTTTACATGCAATATTTTTTATTATATTAAAACATTTCAGAAAGAAATTTCATAACAAAATCTCTATAAATAAAAAAAAATAGAATTTTGAGCCCCGAACCTCCTTAAAATTGATACACCTTACAACAGACGCCAGTAAATTATGAATTCATTACATCTGTTCCGTACTTGTAATCTCATTGTAGCAGCGCCCTTGGCGACGGAACACCACTCCCTCATCTGTGCCAATTGGCATCTATTCTTGTAACCCTTTTTTATGCAACCTAGTTCATGTATTTATTGCGTAGTTATTTTTTTGAAGAAAAAACAATCTCAAAATGACAACAAGCCATTCTCTCAACTTTGTAGAAAAATTCAAATTCAAAATTGTCAACTAATTATATTCTCTCTCTATATTTGAAAAATAAAACTTTGTTTTTGTTAGTGAATTACAGTCCGCTTAATTTTCTTAGTACACCTCCGGACATAATGGCCCTAGCGACCCGGAGATTAAACCAGCGTAATTAGAATGTACTATATTGTCAACAAGACATTTAAACAAAACAAAAAAAAATGTCCGACGCGGACATAACAGTGATTTATCTACGGATGCAAACGATCTTCGAGTTCTGACCCCAGGCCACTTTCTGATAGGAAAACCGCTTAATTCAATTCCCGAACCTAATTTGCTTGAAGTAAAGGAAAATTTGCTAAATAGATGGCAAAGAGTTCAAAAAATTGTTCAAGTTATCTGGAGGCGCTGGCAGAATAATTACTTAAATAATATTCAACAAAGAAATAAATGGCTATTTAAAAGGCCAAATATTCTGCCAGGCATGTTAGTTTTGATTAAGGATTCCCAACTCCCCCTTTGCACCTGGTCTCTAGGTTGCATTACTAAGGTATTCCCAGGTGCAGATGGAATGGCTAGGGTTGCGGAATTACGCACCGCTAAAGGCATATTTAAACGGCCTATAACTAAATTAAGTGTTTTACCAATTAGTGATAATTTGTCAAAAAACTGAACTTTAATTTAATTTTCCTATGTATTAGTGCTTATATGATTCTCATAATTTGTACTATTATATGTCTCTTTATTATTCATGTTACATTTTGTATTTTGAAAAATAATATTTCAACGCCGGGCGGAATGTTCCGTACTTGTAATCTCATTGTAGCATCGCCCTTGGCGACGGAACACCACTCCCGCATCTGTGCCAATTGGCATCTATTCTTGTAACCCTTTTTTATGCAACCTAGCTCATGTATTTATTGCGTAGTTATTTTTTTGAAGAAAAAACAATCTCAAAATGGCAACAAGCCATTCTCTCAACTTTGTAGAAAAATTCAAATTCAAAATTGGCAACTAGCCTTATTCTCTTTCTATCTTTGAAAAATAAAACTTTGTTTTTGTTAGTGAATTACAGTCCGCTTAATTTCCTTAGTACACCTCCGTACAACATCGATCTACAGCCTTCCACTATTTTGACGAGAAGTTTATTCCACTGTTACATATATTTATAAGTCACTGCATAAAATCGCTGGGTGGCAATTTTGTATTTGAATTTATAAAACCAGGAAACAATACATTATGCATACGGTGCAAGTTTTTGCATTGTTAGATTTTAGTACATTATAATTTTTTTTGAATGATGTTATAATCTGGTTGCTTTACTCCTATTTTATATCCGATTTTCCGAACTTAAATCTAATAATAAAATTAGGCTGCGCATGTTACAGCGGGACCGGGGCGAGCAATATACGAAACAAAAAAATATAACAAATTGTTTAGAATTGCAATGACGGTAGAAATTTTAACACTTTATGTCCCATATTATGATTTCTTGAAAATTTCATCTTCTAAAGCATTTTTCATGAATTTTTGAAACCATATTAGAAGATTTACACAATAATTTAATACATTTTAGAAGAATTTTCCCAGTTAAAATTAATTAATTAAATTTGAATCTATAGGGATTTTGTGCAGTATTTATAACTATACAGAAATCATTTATTTCATTTTTTTTTTTTTTTTTTTGCTATTTTATAGATTTAGCAATATGCGAAACAAAAAAATATAACAAATTGTTTAGAATTGCAATGACGGTAGAAATTTTAACATTTATGTCCCAAATTATGATTTCATGAAAATTTAATCTTCTAAAGCATTTTTCATAAATTTTTGAAACCACATTAGAAGATTTACACAATAATTTAATACATTTTAGAAGAATTTTCCCAGTTAAAATTAATTAATTAAATTTGAATCTATAGGGATTTTGTGCAATATTTATAACTATACAGAAATCTTTTATTTCACATTTTTTTTTTTTTTTTTTTTTTTTTTTTTTTTTTTTTATTATTTTGTAGAATTAGCAATATACGAAACAAAAAAATATAACGAATTGTTTAGAATTGCAATGACGGTAGAAATTTTAACACTTTATGCCCCCAAATTATGATTTCATGAAAATTTAATCTTCTAAAGCATTTTTCATGAATTTTTGAAACCAAATTAGAAGATTTACGCAATAATTTAATAAATTTTAGAAGAGTTTTCCCAGTTAAAATTAATTAACTAAATTTGAATCTATAGGGATTTTGTGCAGCATTTATAACTATACAGAAATCGTTTATTTCAATTTTTTTTTTGCTTGCTATTTTGTAGAATTAGCAATATACGAAACAAAAAAATATAACAAATTGTTTAGAATTGCAATGACGGTAGAAATTTTAACACTTTATGTCCCAAATTATGATTTCATGAAAATTTCATCTTCTAAAGCATTTTTCGTGAATTTTTGAAACCACATTAGAAGATTTACACAATAATTTAATACATTTTAGAAGAATTTTCCTAGTTAAAATTAATTAATTAAATTTGAATCTATAGGGATTTTGTGCAATATTTATAACTATACAGAAATCATTTATTTCAAATTTTTTTTCTATTTTCTAGAATTAGCAATATACGAAACAAAAAAATATAACAAATTGTTTAGAATTGCAATGACGGTATAAATTTTAACACTTTATGTCCCAAATTATGATTTCATGAAAACTTCATCTTCTAAAGCATTTTTCGTGGTTTTTTTTTAAACCACATTAGAAGATTTACACAATAATTTAATACATTTTAGAAGAATTTTCCCAGTTAAAATTAATTAATTAAATTTGAATCTATAGGGATTTTGTGCAATATTTATAACTATACAGAAATCTTTTATTTCACTTTTTTTTTTTTTTTTTACTATTTTGTAGAATTAGCAATATACGAAACAAAAAAATATAACGAATTGTTTAGAATTGCAATGACGGTAGAAATTTTAACACTTTATGCCCCCAAATTATGATTTCATGAAAATTTAATCTTCTAAAGCATTTTTCATGAATTTTTGAAACCACATTAGAAGATTTACACAATAATTTAATATATTTTAGAAGAATTTTCCCAGTTAAAATTAATTAATTAAATTTGAATCTATAGGGATTTTATGCAATATTTATAACTATACAGAAATCTTTTATTTAATTTTTTTTTTTTTTTTTTACCATTTTTTAGAATCAGGAGATGTACAAATATAATGTTCCTACAATAGAAATATAGAAACATTTCCGAACTGAACGTCCCATCCTCCCACCAACCTTTTAACGTCAAGAAACCTGAAAAAAAAATCATCCTTTTAAAAATATTTTTGCTTTGTGCAACCCTTAATGCTTTTGGAACAAGATAGAGTAAAGTATCTATAACTCATTCTAAACTGTATTACTACTAATCGATGTATTAAACGAATTTTGTAACAGGTTACTTTAATGTACCGTCGGTGCATAAATGATTAAAGATATAATTTATAAGCGTAATGAGATGAGGTACCGGGTGTCCCAAAAAGGACTGACTGATTTTAAAATTCAATAACTTGCAAACGTTGACAGATATTTAAAAAATTCTTGCAGGAGGGTTATGCATAAGGTCAAAAGTTTTATTACAGTGATTTTCAATTTTAGTTCGATTTACAAACAATAGATGGCGCTGTAAGCAATAGTCGCTAAATACAGGCTCGATTTCTAGTCCTTTCTCTTGTTCCATGCTGAAAAAGGAGATGGAAATGTATTATCCGGGCCACGAAGAACCAAAAATCGAGCCTGAATTCAGCGTCTATTGATCGCAGCGCCATCTATTGTTTGTAATTCGAACTAAAATTGAAAATCACTGTAAAAAAACTTTTGACCTTATGCATAACCCTCCTGCAAGATTTTTTTAAATATCTGTCACCGTTTGCAAGTTATTGAATTTTAAAATCAGTCAGTCCTTTTTGGGACACCCGGTATATTAAAATAAATCTTCTTTTAAATGGTTTCTGAAAAATTTTGTTCAGTACAATTCGATGAAAACAGTAATATTTTTAACATTATAGAAAGAAATAACAAATTTTGAAAAAAATTCTTGATTAAAGAAGACAGTGACCATCCTGTAATATAGTGAAATTTGCGAAGTGTTTAATTTTAAAATCTGTCACGTACACCAAATATTGATAGTTCATGAACAACACGTTCTCCAAATATTCTCTAAAACGTTTCTGTAAAGAATACATTGTACTTAAGGGTAATAAAAGATTAGCTTCAAACCTAAATAAAAGTAAAAATAATATTTTTTAGGATTGTACCCTTTTATAAGCCTTCAATGTTTATCTTAAAAATCACGCCTTGTTCAATTCACGCTGCAATTGATGTAGTTCCAAAATATTCCCATTAAAATAATTTAATCTAGTCCGATTATTGAAAATTTTAGCTTTCATTTACGCTTGGTAGAAAGCTAATGAATTTATTTAAAAAATCCTACAATTTCTCTCCTGTTTCTTTTTTATTATATTGCAACAGGAAAAAGATACATTTTAAAACTATCTATCCAGGGTTTCTAAATTTTTTTCTGAACACATAATCATAATTCTATTAATATTAAAACTATAAATTGATAAAAAAGAATTTTTTTAAAAATAGAGTATATTTTATTTTGTATTTACATTTTCTACTACTATGTGATGTTTAAATTATTTAGTTGTTGCATTCTTGCAGCCCGTTGGCATATTTTAGAATCGAGGCGCCTCATTAAATCCATTGTTTTGTAAATCGTAAACAGTTGTAACCGTAAATATTATTTGGCGATTTATCACCTGCGGCCGCAAATGCCATAGCATTACTTTATTAAATTATAATTAAGTCCTAAAAATATTAAAATGTTTTATTGTCACGGAAAAGAGACCTAATTGGTACTAGGATATCAGGGAGTGAAAAATAAATTGCAAAATTTTACTTTATATTTAAAAATGAAGTTGATTTAAATTAACGAGCGCAAAAAATCTATATAATAATAGCCTAAGTCATGTGACTGTCATCAATAGTTCCGGGTTGACCGCTTCACATTTTGTATGCCAAACAGAAAATTTGGTAATTTAATGCTAGCCGGGCGCAGGTGATAAATCGCCAAATATTGTTCCATCGCCGCCATCATATCATCAGTATTATCTATATAATAATAGCCTAAGTCATGTGACTGTCATCAATAGTTCCGGGTTGACCGCTTCACATTTTGTATGCCAAACAGAAAATTTGGTAATTTAATGTTAGCCGGGCGCAGGTGATAAATTGCCAAATTTTGTTCCATCGCCGTCATCATATCATCAGTATTATAATAGTTTATCTCATGCGACAATCATAACAATTTTTCGCGAGGTAAATTAAAACAAAGCTTTGATGTTGAAATTAAATGTCGTAGTTTAGAGTATTATTTATTACCTTTCTTTTCTTTTCTTTTCTTTCTTAAAAAAAAAAAAAAAAAAAAAAAAAAAAAATAGAAATAAGAAAAAATTTAGAGTCATAAATTTTAAGTAATTCAGATTTAAATCAAAGTTATGTATTTTAAATAAAATGAGTTAAAGTATTATATTTTAAATGAAATTAATGAAAGAAAAAATACGACGGGTACAATGTTTGGCGATTATCACCTACACTCGGCTAACATAAAAATAACGAGTTCATGATTTCTGTATCAGAATCTTCCGATTTGGCAAAGGATTGAGCAAGTAAATTAAATTATGAATAAAAGTAACATGATACAATGCTTTGCATAGATTCAAAGGAGACCAAACTGGTCGCCAAGGGCGGCTAGTGAAAGAAATAATACAATAAGCCATTTGAATATTTTTGTTATAATCTTAATGTTTTTTTCATGCTGCACTAAAAACACGTACTTAATAAAAAAATATACTTATAACAGGTAATTTTTAATGGAAAAAAAAAAGTAAGAAAAATCATGCGTTAAGCATAGATTATGAAACACTTTCCAACACTTACTGAATGCTTTAACAAAACTTCGTTATTTAGGAAAATAAGGTAAATAAGATAACTAAGTAAACATTTTAGAAAACGCATAAAACATTTGGAAAACTGATTTCAGTAGTTACCGTCCATAGCCAAATATGTATTCCAATCCTTTTGAACAGCCCTGTATTTGATCTGTAGGTATATATATACTATATAATGGGAAAATTTTGTTTAGCAAGAAAATGCATAACAGGTTGAAATTTATCTTTCAGCAACTTATACTAATAGATGGAAACATACTTGAATACTTTTGTACAGCCCTGTAATTTACCTAGTATCTTTATTACATGCCACTATTTAGCTAAAATTTAATTCAAACTAAAACACTCTTATTACTACTGAAATTACATTTCCAGAAATTTTCTGACATAGACGGCCATGTATCCAACTCTTTGCGTGACCCTGTATATCATTTTATCTATATTCTACAAATGTTTCTTAGTAAACTAAATTCAGTTCACCTTAAAAATGCATAACTTCTTTAAAACCCACCTTTAAGCAATTTATGCTCATGCTCAGTAACCTTTATGAATTCATTTCTGTAGCCCTGTATATGAACTGTAGTATTTATACGCACTTTATAGTATGCATAAACATAGTGAAAAAAGCGCATATCATAATTACAAATGCATTTCGAGCAATCATTACTAATATACAGTAATTCGGATACAATAGTATCTGAAGTCTTTTCAAATACACCACAAACAATTTCCCTTATACGATAATGAACGGAATTCTTTTGTGTGGCCCTGTAAATGAACAATAACTATTCTTTGCGCCGCATATTCAACAGAATGCATATTTTAGTGGACTTAATAAATGAATATCAATTTTACTATGTTTGAAAGAGTGTAACACCATTAAAAATCATTTGAAACGATTTTTTCGCATTGGCCGTAATGTAACGGAAAACTTTTGACTGACCCTGTAAATGAACTAAACATGCCACAAACTTCATTTGAAATAGGGAACGTGCTATGGTAGAGGTCACTAATATCCGAAAATTTCAGAACGATTCGAGTATATTTACGAGAGTTAGAACGTGGAAAGACGGACAGACGGACAGACAAACCGAAGTCATAAACACTTTTCAACTTTGTTGGAAAGTGTTAAAAAGTAAAACATACATCAAAATATTATTTCTTGCCGTATTGCACTGATATTAATTATTTCATGTTAGTTGGCACGTGTTTATTAGAGTGGTTTAGCACAAAAGGGTGTTTTGTGGCAATCTTTATTGCTATCGATACTCATGTTAAATACCCTTATTGACGGTTTTGATGTGTTCCTCCAAATAAACTATATACAATACGACGACTAATGTAAAGCAGAAATCGAAATACGTGATCGAAAACGATGTTGAGTTAAGCTGTACTGTTCGCAGTTGTGTCTATAGATATCAAGGGATTTAGTGTACTTCATAGATAAACATACAAGATAGAACGCTTCCATAGAACATAATGGTAATGCGATTGCGATCACAGCGCCTTTAGTGACAACAGGGCAGAAATTTCCCATCCTTGAGATATTTTTGTTATTGAGCGTCTACCTTATTGTGATCTTTCTTTTCTTAATGTTGCATGTTTACGTTTTCAACACGTTACGTTTTCACGGGTATATATATATTCGTACATGAAGGGTGAACGATCATGTTTAATGATCATGTTCATCATGAAAAACGAGCGAAACATTTCGTCTTGAATGTTATATATCAAGTAAATATGATATAATTGGATTTAAAACTCCATAAATCAATGATGTAATATACAAATGTACGAAATATTGCACTCTACAAGTCCCAGAAAATTTCATAAATATTCCCATCTGGTAGAAAAACTTTTTTAGCTGATGTTTTATTAATTTGTGAAGTTTAATGTATTAAGCAATCGTTACAATAATCTTTTGAAATTTATGCATTTTTACTTTCTCACAGATAAAATAAAAAGATTGTTTTTAATGTACAAAACGTACAACCAGTTCAATAATATTTATAATATTAACATATAAGGAAATAATAATAAAATTGCAGACGGGGTAAAATTCCTTTCTACAAATTTTTAGAATTATATAAATCTAAAAGTTAAAAAAAAATAGAGATACTGATATTACACTTGATAATACATTACGTGATGATACGTGATAATTAACACAATACCTGAATTTGTTTTTTTACAGTTCAATCTCATAAAGTTACATATTTATGTTTTCAACATAATTTTCTGGGGATTATTCTTTTATATTGTTATTATAATTATTATTTTGTAAGTTAAGGGTGAACGATACAAGTACGATAAAAAAAGAAACTAAATAAATCAAATATAAATGCAATATTGCTTGCCTAGTTTAGGAAAGAATAGATATGCAAAACGTAGAGCGTAAACATATTTCATCAACATATGTAAATTTCGTATGCTTGTTTATTCATCCTCTTATCATTCGTGAAGCCAGTACTGTTGCCATTACAGATTTTGCTGTAAGTGTCCTATCTTGTATGTTTATCTATGATGTACTTCAGGAAAATACTCTACGTAAAATAATTTAAATGGGAAAAGGAAGAAGAGTTGTGATTTAGTTTGATGGGTCTATGAACTTGTGGTGTTTGTGCCATATTCTGATCGTGCCATCTGCATGATGAAGCAGGAAACGACATTCATCGGATCAGGCTAATTTTTTCCAGTCCTCAATTAACCAATTTCGTCGTTCCTTTGCTATCAACAGACGACTTTTCTTATTTTTCTGTGATACCAAAGCCCAAAGGCACTCTTGATGGTCTCATGCTGCTAAGGCTCATCTTTTACAAATTCTGTCTTGTTGTGCGTTGGGATATGCTTTGTCATGCACCTGTATTGATTCCAGCTGTAATTTGTCGTGTTTTTGCTCTTCTGTTGCTGCGGACTATGCGTGCTACTCGCCTTTCACATATCTCGTTCATAAGCCTTTTTCAGAATGGTCCTTATCGCTTGAGGCTTTTTTCTCAACTCCCACTCTCTAAAACACCCGCTATACTGTTGGGCGAGAAAATCCTAAAACAGTCCTCGTTTCAGAGATGCTGGCCCCAGCTCTTCTGGTGCCGACCATTATCTATCGTTCAAAGTCACTTAAATCATCAGTCTTACTCATTTTTGCTGTAACTTCCACTCTAACTATACGTCGTACAAAGCTGAGAATTCCTTATACAGGGTGCCCCTAAACTCATGATACGTACTTTAGGGGGTGATAGAATACAACTAGACAAGCACAAATCACCATACAATCCATGATCGGATCGCAAGCCTTAAAGTGCTAGAGGGCGCCTCCCAGCGACCGCAATAACAAGTTGGAAATTGCTTGTCAAACGTGGCAAATAAGGTGCGTTAGTACTATAACTAGTTTTATAATTATGTTTTGCACCCTATATTGTACTGAATGTATATTTTTTTGCACTTCATAAGTGCATAGTCTGTAACATCATTAAAATACACTTGCAATATTTTTTTCCCATTCCCCGTAATGTAACAGAACACTTTTGGCTGTCCCTGTAATTAAAGTATACATCTGATTTTCATAAAATTTTAAATGGCTCGGCAAAATTTTGCAACAATTATATATTTAAAATTTCAGACCATTCGGAAGGCTTTAACATCATTAAAATGCACTTGCAATAATTTTTTCCCATTGGCCGTAATGTAACGGAAACTTTTGACTGTCCCTGTAATTAAACTATACATCCAATTTTCATAAAATTTGAAATGGCTCGACAAAATATTGCAACAATTATGTATTTAAAATTTCAGAACATTCGGAAGGCTGTAACGCCATTAAAATGCACTTGCAATAATTTTTCCCATTGGCCGTAATGTAAAGAAAAACTTTTGACTGTCCCTGTAATTAAACTATACATCCGATTTTCATAAAATTTTAAATGGCTCGACAAAATTTTGCAACAATCATATATTTAAAATTTCAGACCATTCGGTTGGGTAGCTTTTGCTCTGTTATATGCGGGCAGACAGACAGACGGACAGACGGACGGACTGAACGACGACTATAGGTGCTACGTATTTATATAATTACGAACGCACCTAAAAAGGCTGTTCACCGCAGCTGTCTTCATTCGTTCTGTGGATCATCGATGAGATGGATACGTACTCAAATCAGTAGAAGGCCGAGATTACATGTACTGAGCGACTAACTGTAATGCAAGGGAAGCCGAAAGGTTGTACCAATCTATCACCCCCTAGCGTATGTACCATGAGTTTAGGGACACCCCGTATAAGCAACTCTGCTTTGTTATGTCATTCTATGTCACTGCCGGACCTGTTCACTTTCATATAATTAGTCTCTAATTTTTTGGCCACTCAGTGTATATATCTATACAGAAATATAGTATTTGTACAACCAACCTCCATTTTTGGACGCCAGTAAAAAAAAAAAAAATAATAATAATAATAATAAAATAACTAACACGTAACCGCAAAAATTATGCAAAAAGAAAAAAAACTGAATTAATCTCAGAAAGATTTTATTCATTCGTTATTTCTTTTTATTGTACTTGTCATTCTAAAGTAGTACCACTTGTGATTATACCACTTTTAGGTTCATTTATTCATTTATTGCGTCAGATTTGTAGATGGCAAAGGAATTAGAAGATTGTTTTCTGATTTAGGTTTTACATAAACGTTTTTATTTTATCTTTTAGAAGTTATAGATGCGGTGAATTACTCTAGGAATTTGAATTAATCGTAGAGTCTTAAACAAATTCTGTTAAAAGAGAATGATTTTTTTTTTAATAGAGTCATATTAAATTTAACTCTCGTTAAAAGAGATCTAGGAGTAGAATCATAAATTTATTTAAATTTTACCTAAATGGTTAGTTTTAATATAGTTCTCTTTTGCACATGAGGATTAAACAGACAGGGACATCCATTTAAAGCACAAACGGACTGACTATAAACTGACATGCTTGAACCGGATCAAAGAACTCCCTTCAAAGCGGAAAATAACGAACGAAGTATGCTAATCATGGAAAATACAATTCTTAAAAAATATATAATACCATTAAATAAGTTTTCGCAATCAAATTTTCATGAATGTAAAAAAACTTCACATTTTTATCATAGCAATAAAGTATTAAATGAATTCCTTTCGTAAGCTGAAGAAAAAAAAAAGCTTCTTTATTAAACAATATTATATCTTAAATAATAAGAGTTTTCTTTTATGTCCTGGAACTAAATTTGTATTTTGTCAGAAAAGAGAAATTTTTAAAACAATGAACTGAGGTAGTTGATTATTTTTTCCTCCTGTATAAACAAAATATTTTATAGAAGCTTAGAAATAAAAAAAAGGCATAAGAAAAAAATATGGCTCATAAAGTAAATTTCAAACCCGTTGTTTTAAAGGAATGTGCATTAGATTTACTACTAGTAGTAGGTTTATGTGCTATTAAAAATATCGAAACTGGTTTTTACGACCGTAATACTTTACAACAGATAAAGTGTACAGCGACGAATTTAAAACTATACTTAAACAATTAATACCAGCTAAATTATAAGTTTATTATTCTCAAATTAATTAAATATTAGCTTTATACTAATGGTATTAAAAAATGAACATCAAAGATTAATTTTTCGGATAAATTTTAAAATATTTTTTGAAAATCTCATTTTTTTACGTTCCAAATAAAATCATAAGATGAAACGCAATATTTCACCTTGATTCTCATACATTACTGTCATATGCATACTATCATATAGATATATACTCTCCAGCTACACATTCAAAATGAAAGTGACATATGAGAACAGAGTGATGTAATAAAATAAATGGAACTGCAGTTAATAATAATATATATTTTCTCTAATTAAGTTCACTCCAAGAAACAGCTACTTCTACATTCAACTCTAATAATTATAGGCTCTCTCATTTTCAAAACGAAGTGAAGTATTTGTATAAATAAACAGCAATTAGCTCTTATAATATTCTCTGATGACGGGATTGGGAAAGCCCGAAAGTACTAAGAAGTTTTTAAAATAAAATGTATATCTTTATCTTGTAACATCACTTTTATTATCTTAGTCGTCTTTTAACTAAAACAGTGAGCTTTTGAAAGTTCATATCACCTATTTTATCTAATTTTTCTAGTTTGGAACACAGCGTCACATTTTAGCAAATAATTTTAGTACAGAAAATTTTCCTATATATATGATAGATTAGATGGAACAGATAGCAAAAGTGGTAATCCGCAACAGTGGAATATGTTGCCGTATCAACGCTGTACACTCCACTACAAAGTAAAATGAATGGCAATGCGATTACTGATGATGCCCGAGCAGAAATAGCGTTAGTAATCGGGTTTTCTAATATTTTAAACTAGTTTCACCTAACGCTCATAGGGTAAACTAGTTTAGCCTGCTATTCATTGGTCCAAACTAGTTTACCCTAAGCCGATCTAGTTCATGTTATGCCAATTCAATTTGGCGTCATTTTTTTATCCCAAAGACCGCCCCGCCGCCAATATTCTAGTTTATCCCAGGCCGATCTAGTTTATCCTAGGCCAATGCAATTTGACGTGCTTTTATTGATCCTAACTACCGATCCGTTGCCAACCTTGTGGAAAGTACTATTGCCGTAAAATATATTGTTTAATATATTTTAATCGATGGGGAGTGGAATACTGTCCCTCTATCTTCCCCATTTCACCGCCGCCAGTAGTTATAAAATATGTTCTATATGACAAAATATGTGCTGGTTTACCGAAGAATGGGATGAGAAGTTATCATAAAATTCAGGAGAGAAAGAATTTAGAGGATTGATTAATAATGTACAATATAATCTTGAAAATCCGACATCGTCGAGGTCCAGGACTTTGCTAGATTTTTAAAAATTCCAGAGTTTTGAAAGAATATCAAATGTACTTCTGATATTCTTTATGGTGCATTTATTCATAATTAATTCAAAGCCAAGTGAAACTTATGTGAGAAATAAATAAATCAATGTTTTTTTTTTAATATTTATTTTTTTTTCTTACATAAATATCACTTGGCTTTAAATTAATTATGAATAAATGCACCAATAGAAATATCAGAAGTACATTTGATATTCTTTCAAAAATCTGGAATTTTTAAAAATCCGGCGAAGTCCCGGCCCCAGTTTGGCCTAAAATACATATATTTTTAAGCTACCATTATTCCACAATGAAAACTCCCTTTAAAGAATAGTACGTATACATTTATACGGATGGGGATACATAATTGCAAAACCTATGAGAAGAATCTGTGTATGACGAAATCCTGTTTTAAACGGAATTTTTTTAATCAGAGCAAATGGAATAGATTAATACGTTTGAAAAAAAATCATAATACATTTGCTAGAGACGACGGACCTGCTAACAAAGGAAGTTAAATATAACGAAGTTTTTTTTCTCTCCCATTTGATTCCGTCTTAGAAGGTTTTTCTCTATAAAAATTTTCATATTTTCAAGTCTCCAAGTCGTGTAAAAAAATTAATGGTATTATTAATTATTCAGATATTTACATACAAATAGAGATTCATTAAATAATCAATATATTTTATAATAGAATCATTAATATCGTTAATTCACCTTTTATGTCTTAGGAATTTAAAAATTTTAAAAATTCTATACAATAAAATCTTCTAAGTCGGAATTGCATAGGAAAGAAGAAAAATCCGTTTTAGGCAAGTTCCCTTATTAGAAGGTTCATCCTCTGTTGTAAATACGTTACATTATTTTTACAGATACAGTACACATCATCTAATCCAGCATCCTAAGGTCCGGCATGTTGGATAATCCGGCACAACTTTCGGAAACACAATTGAATCGAGAAGAAATAAAGGAGTGAGTTGAAGAAGATTTTGATGAACCGACAGTTGAAATTTTGACTGATTAGGCCATCATTCAGAGTGTTATCAACCTAACAGACCCCAAAGACGTCGACTCAGATGACTATGATGTGCAGGAGTCAAACAACATAATTTGAAATCAAGCAGCTGATACCTCGAATAGATTTATCAGGTCTTCTGTGCGTAGCCTTTCGTTCAACCATGCAGAAAGTATTAAACTTCACATCATAAAAAATAACATTCTAATAAAGTGAAGAGAAAAGACTACTACAAAACGAACTGATATTCGAGATTTGTTTAAGATGGCTTCTACGAGTAGGCCTGCAGCGCACGTTTTAATTTTATACTCATGTACATATGTTGTACAAAACTTACATTATTGAGTATTTTTAATATTCTATTCAATCTGTTTAAAAATAAAAAACATGATTTACTGGCCTTTTCTAATTAATTCTAACTTCTACACGTTTTTCCCGACATTCATCCTGTAATCTGGAAAATTTCGTAATCCGGAATGCTGCAAGTCCAGAACGTGCCGGACTAGAGGATGTTTATTGTATTAATATCCTCATTTTACATAGATCAACGTATATTTTTTTCTTTCTTTTTTTGTTGTTAAACACGGGATTCCATCTTAGGCAGTTTATTTTTCTCAGGTTATACCGTACTTTAATTTTATTACCTAAAAATGCATCTACTCATCTTAAAAAAAATGAAAAATAATAATAAATATATAAATTTTAATTGTAGAATAATATCCATTTAAAAATACATCCATTAAAAAAAAAGTTGGGCGGACCAAATGTTACTGATATTTTTACTGAACAGACCAGTGATCCTGCCGGTCCAAATGATTTTCTAATGAGATGGATTGGAAATTGGGCTGAAAATTTCTGCCCCTGCAGACCTCAAGAAGAATGCAGCCCAGCCCGACGTAAGTCGGAAAAAAATTGAGTCCCGGTCCATCACAGTTCGAACTTCTCGAAAAAAGTAATCCCCAAACCAAGCCCGGACCTAGTGTCGGGAAGGAAAACTGGGCGTGCCCGTAAAGACACACCGAATACCCAAAATATTAGCTCACAAAATTTTGCAAATTTAGACGCTAAACTTCTATTATATATATTTTAAAAAAAAAAACGAGTTTTTAGTGAACTTTGCTAAATTCCATAGATATGTTTGAGTTGACCGGAATAGTTTAAAAAATTTTGCATTTGAGCGTGAAATTGGCTCATTTTTGTGAAATTGTATTTGCGTTTGAATGGGCATAGGATAAACTAGAACGTGTGCGCCGAAGCGGTCTTTGGGCTCAATAAAAGCACGCCAAATTGAATTGGCCTAGGATAAACTAGTTCAGACTAATAAATAACAGGCTAAACTAGTTTATCCTATGAGCGTTAGGCCAAACGAGTTTGACCTAGGTAAAACTAGTTTATCCTATGTGCGTCAGGATAAACTAGATTGGTCTAGGAAAAACTAATTTATCCTATGGGCGTTAGGATAAACTAGTTTGGCATAGGAAAGTCTAGTTTATCCGATGCGCGTTATGATAAATTAGTTTGGCCTACGCCAATCAATTTTGGCTTAAATCGGGTTTGGCCGGTAACATATACAGGGTTAGCGAAATTAAACTTCCGCTACTCAAAGGGCCCTAGAGGCCGTTCTACTAGTCCGATGAGAAAAATATTTGGACAATAGACACTTCGGTGGATGCGCTCGATATTTCCGAAATAAAAAAAATTAGTTTAAAAAATCGCCACTAGATGGCGCTACGAGTTAGCGTGTGAAGATAGGACAAACTGAGATCCCGAAACACTGAAGGACCATGGTCTTACACAAAAGGAACACAATAAGGACAATAAGTGGGCACAGAATTTCCATGGCCAGAAATGATCAACCGCCATTCTCGCGAGAAATTTGTAGCGTGAATGTTTTGCGAGTGTCCACATCTTGTCGTTCCAATTTCTGAACCGCTTGAATGTTATACGGGCAGAAGATCAGAATTCTAAGAATTGTATTACACTGTAGTAGGGTATATCAAGGGTACGTGAAATCGTCGGTACATTGACATTTCCATGAGGCGAATGAGTGCTTGCTTCCACGACCGCTGTAGCAATATCCTCTACGACGGCGGTTGCACACTTTTACTTCCACTTCCCGGCAAATCGCCTAACTGTCCTGTTTGCTCGAATTTCATCATCATGTCATTAAGAGCACGCTCCGATATCGGTCCACGTCGTTGTTTCTTGAGACGGCGGAACTCTCTCACAACTGCATCTGCATTCTCACCGTTGCGGTAATACAGTTTGACTAGCATTGGCAACGTCGGCATTTTGAAATGCTCATATGATTGGGGCACGAACTTCTTCCTTTTATCGTGCGTGGAATTTGCATGTGTTGCTGCAATGTGCTGCCCTGCTGCGCCCTCTGGTGGCGAGTTTTTAAATTATTTTTTTTATTTCGGAAATTTCGAGCGCATCCTCCGAAGTGTCTGTTGTCAAAATATTTTTCTCTTCGGAGTAGTAGAACGGCCTACAGGGGCCTTTGAATAGCGGAAGTTTAATTTCGCTAACCCTGTACATTTATTTTCTGCAAGCTCCTCCAATTTCAGAGGACCGGGTTACAAACACAGTCGCGCTCATTGGCTGTAAAATCTCTAATTGCAGGAGCGCTGATCTTAAATTCGGTCAGCATAATTTTCTCATATGCATATCTTTAATCAAATTAGCATCCGTTTTTGAGGTTAAAGTTTAGCTGCCATAAAAATGAATGAGAACCATTTTATTGCCCTCAAATTGACCTCTTATAAATTTACCATAAATCTTTCCAGTTGTGCATTATACAGACGATCACTTTTGCCGCCGATAAGACTGGGGAGATAAAATAGGTATTACTTTACTAGCATCCAAGATGCAGCATTGCGAAAAATTCTCATTATAAGACAAGCAATAATTAAATATATATACTAGGGACCTCTGCCCCCTGCAAGCTACGCTCGCCAATCCCTGTTCAGACACCGCAGAATCTAAAAATACGCTAATCTGATGGGTTTTAAAAATATTAGAGAAGATTGAATTATACTGAAAAAAGCTGTGCAGATCTCCCTATAAACGGGTTTCCATTCAATTCCCTTTGATTGCAAAAATTTAAGGCCGAGTCAGTTGCTGTTAAGACATGCAATGGTTGTTTTCGTTTTTGGTTAAAGAGGATCAGCTAAACATTTGAAAAGAAGCTAAAATAAAATGAATTAAGCATACAGAGTCTTTGTCTCCGTATATTTTAAAACAATCTCTATAACAATAGCCTAAGTCATGTGACTATCATCAACAGTTCTTGGCGGACCACTTCGCTTTTTATACTCTAGGTGCAATTTTGGTACTTTAATGTTAGCCAGACAGAGGTGATAAGTCGCCAAATATTATTCTATCACCATCATTTCATCTATATTATAATTGTTCAAGTCAGCAACTGCCATAAACAAATACGGTCTGATAGCTTCGCCTTTCATTTGAAAGTTTGGCACAGATGTCATATACTATATTAGCGCAATTTTTTTCCGACGCAAATTTTGGGAAAGCACCAACAGCATAAAAAACAACATACGGTTTACCATATCAAGCAAAATAACGATACTTTGGCGTCAGTTAAGTACCTATTGCGTATTGGCATCAGAAATAAATTGCGCCAATATGGGGCCGACATATGGCCTGTATATGACATCTGTGCCAAAAGTTTTCCATTTTGATTAAAAAATCAAAATTTTTTTTTCGAATAAAACTACACAAAAGTTGTCATAGCCGCAAATAATTCTCGGTACTGTTACACTAGCTGGATGCAAATCTCGCCAATAGTTTTTTTTCAACTCGCCAGTTAGTTGTTTTTTTTTTCCGAGTGGTAAATTAAAACATTGATTTGAAGTTGAAATTAAATGTCATGGTTTGTGGCATTATTTAATATTTGGCCAGATGTCATATACGAACTGCAGGTTTGGCGTGAAATTTTTTTTTTTTTTTTTTTACGAAAATTTGGCGAAAACCCCGTTTTCGAACACCAGTTACATATGTATTTTTGGTACTATTTAGTTATCCCGTCGAATAAAAATCTATTGCAAAACTATAATAATAAATGCTAATAATGGTTGATCGTAAATGTCACATTCACTTGACTTTAAGAAAGTTACACGGGTTTACGTCATCAAGTGATTTTTATTTCGACGTTCTATTTGTATATTTATTAATGTTATACTAATTTATTTGCTCTTTCGCAATTTAAAATAAAAATTATGTCTATTTGTATAATTTGGCGAGTGGTTTGGCGATTCATATAATTTGGCGAAATTGGTCGACGGAATAACTAAGTAGTACCGTATTTTTAATTATTTTCTATTATTTTCAAAAGAAAATAACAAAAAAAAAATTGATAAATATAGAACAAAATAATTTATATTATTTTAAAAAAGAAATAAAAGTAAATAAACATTTATTATTAAATAAACAACAATAGCCGGGTTACCATGTCAATCAAAATAATGCCATTTTGGCGCCAATTAGGTAACTCGGTGCATATATGACATCTGGGCCTAATATTTTTCTTTTCGTTTTGTTTTTTAAAAAAAGTAAGACGTGAAAGCCATCAATTTTAAATGTTTCAGTATTAAATGAAAGTTTTGTATTTTAAATAAAATGAATGAAAGGATTATATTTTAAATGAAATTAATGAAAAAAAAAATGCGACGGTAAATGTTTGGAGATTTATCACCTGCGTCTCGCTAACATAAAAGTACGGAGTTCTTGATTTCTCTATCAGAATCTTTCGATTTGGCGAAAGATTGTTTAAGTAAATTGAATTATGCATAAAAGTAACATGATACATTTGTTAGTATATATTTATGGGACACCAAGCTGGTCGCCAAATTAGTTTAAAATAATAACCTTTTCTGAAATATATAAAAAAAAATCTGTTATGATTAAAATTTGAGTTGCCATCGTTAGAAAAAAGTATTTAAAATTAGAAAGAAAAATAATATTTCGAAAACTAATTCGAATTTAAAAATTCTAATTCCAGTTTTGAGATCTGCGGATCAATACGGATTTTTGGTGTTAATTTCATTGCAAAGTATTCCATATTTTAGGAGAAATTGCCGTGAAACATAATCAGTTGTTTAATCAGTCGTTTCAAAGAATCGTTTCATAAATTCGTTTCATTAGGATTTTATATATATAGGATAGATATACAGGGTGATTCAGCTCGTCGGTGACAAACTTTAAGGATCGATAGAGCACACCTAGACGAACATTTTTGAATAGGGAATGTAGGGTCCCTGACGCGATGGTAAGGCGCTAGGCGCTTTCGAAAATTTGGGTGCCGGAATTCGAAACGTCATAAAAACTAGGGAAATGGTTAGATTTTCTTGCTTGTTGCGTCGAAATGATTCTGTTTGTTTAGACTTTCTTCAGTACCAATTTGATAAGCGTATCTCTTAAAACATGGATAGGGGGCGCTGCAGACTTTGGAGAGCTAGACAACAACTTTAAGCCCGTTATTTTGATAATTTAACACATGCTCGCCAAAGTTTATACTCTAACTTAAAGTTTGAACCCAAAAGTAGAGCCCTGCAAAAAGCGTAAGAGCCGGAATAAAATGTCAAAGTACAGGGTGGTCGAAACTCGAAGGCTCCTAGGAGATAAACAAACAGATTTCTTGACTTATGGCATGCATTTTCATGATTCTGTTTGCTGGGGCTCTCTGAAACTCAGTTGAACGGTACAAAAAGAAACATCGATAGGGGGCGCTTTGGGCAAAAAACATAATTCGTTGACATTTCGGACGCTAACTGGAAACGGGGCGCTACGATCAGTTAGAAACAAAACAAGAGAGTAATTTACTTATCATAAGAAGCTATTAAAACTGCAGTTTGTTTGTTTTTTTTAACAAACATAGGTGGTTTCAATCATGCACAATGCGCGCAATAAAATTTACATAAGGTGCTTTTTGCTGATTTATGCAAAAGATATCGTACCATATCGATATGCAAAAGATACGTAATGCGTAGACGACAACGCGAGATGACGTAGTTGTATGCGCAGACACGTCTTTTGAACGTGCGGTACCTACTTAAGCTTCGGGTTACTTGTCTGCAGATCGGTAGTAGGATGGAACGGTACACAAACTCTGAATTGGCTGACATGCATTTGGCGTATGGCGCTGCTGGTTGTAATGGACGAGCCGCTCAGCGGTTGTACGCCGAGCGTTACCCCAACAGGCAAATCCCCTGCCATGCCTTCTTCGCTCGAGTACACCAGAGGTTGTCCACAACGGGATCTTTCGACGGAGGCAGGCCTGAACGGGAGCGATCAGTGAGCACCCCCGACAACGAAGAGGCTGTGCTTAACCTGGTTGAGGACAACCCAGGTCTTAGCACGAGAGATATCGCCAGACATGTTGGCATTTCGCAAGCAACTGCGTGGCGCATCTTACGTTCCCGGAATCTGCACCCCTACCACATCCAGCGGGTGCAGTTGCTCAGAGAGCAGGATTTTGGCCCTCGAGTGGAATTCTCAAGATGGTACTTGGCGATGAGATCCAGGGATCCCCGTTTTGTAAACAGCATTTTGTTTACGGACGAGTCCACCTTCAGCCGGGAGGGAATGTGGAACGCCCACAACAGTCATGTGTGGTGTGATGAAAATCCACATGAAACCAGAAGCCGAGCAGCCCAGGAGCGTTTCTCAGTAAATGTGTGGGCCGGCATTCTGGGGGATTGCCTCATTGGCCCTTATTTGTTACCTGAACGGCTGACAGGTGGAAATTACCTGATTTTCCTGGATCAAGTGCTGCCGCAGCTTCTGGATGAGGCGCACGTACCCGAAGGTTCGCGTCGCCAGATGTGGTTCCAGCACGATGGAGCTCCGGCCCATTACACGAACGACGTGCGTCTCCATCTAAACGCAAGGTATGGCCAGCGGTGGATCGGGCGTGGGGGTCCAGTTCACTGGCCTGCCCGATCACCAGACCTCACCTGCTTGGATTTCTTCCTTTGGGGTTACCTGAAGGCCGAGGTATACCATACACCTGTCAGCAGTGCTGAAGAACTTGTGGCGCGCATTGTGGCAGCTGCAGGGCAGATCAGAGATACTCCTGGCATTGTTGGAAACACACACTCCTCAATGCGACGGAGGTGCGAAGCCTGCATCATGGCCCAAGGTCGAAATTTCGAGCATCTTCTGTAGTGTTATTTTTTGTAAATAAATTTCCAGTATCATTGATGTTTTTGGTCTAAATTTATTCAGAAGTGTTGAGCAGAGGTAGAAAATGTGTTTTCATTATTACTAACTGATCGTAGCGCCCCGTTTCCAGTTAGCGTCCGAAATGTCAACGAATTATGTTTTTTGCCCAAAGCGCCCCCTATCGATGTTTCTTTTTGTACCGTTCAACTGAGTTTCAGAGAGCCCCAGCAAACAGAATCATGAAAATGCATGCCATAAGTCAAGAAATCTGTTTGTTTATCTCTTAGGAGCCTTCGAGTTTCGACCACCCTGTACTTTGACATTTTATTCCGGCTCTTACGCTTTTTGCAGGGCTCTACTTTTGGGTTCAAACTTTAAGTTAGAGTATAAACTTTGGCGAGCATGTGTTAAATTATCAAAATAACGGGCTTAAAGTTGTTGTCTAGCTCTCCAAAGTCTGCAGCGCCCCCTATCCATGTTTTAAGAGATACGCTTATCAAATTGGTACTGAAGAAAGTCTAAACAAACAGAATCATTTCGACGCAACAAGCAAGAAAATCTAACCATTTCCCTAGTTTTTATGACGTTTCGAATTTCGGCACCCAAATTTTCGAAAGCGCCTAGCGCCTTACCATCGCGTCAGGGACCCTACATTCCCTATTCAAAAATGTTCGTCTAGGTGTGCTCTATCGATCCTTAAAGTTTGTCACCGACGAGCTGAATCACCCTGTATATACTATAATTGCATGTAAGGGACTCTTTTATGAATATCTAGATCTTAGTATTTTATAAAAAAATATATGTATAAAAGAAAAATATAAAAGTACGCAAAATGTTCATACTGCGACTGGCACACATGTTAGAACCAAATGCTCTCAAGCACGGGGAAGGGGAGGGGGCGGAAGGCAAGCTCCTGGAACTCAATATAAATTTCATCAGAAAGGAACGCTTTTCAGGCAATGAACTGACGTTGACATTGTAGTTTTTCTTCTGATGAATAATGATAATATTAAATATTTCATCGAAGCTTTGAAATAAAACTGATAATAATAAAAGTAAGAATTTCTCTTGCAATGTACAATGCATCATAAAGAAAAAGAAATTTTTTTCTTTAAAGAGAAAAAACAAACCTTCTTCTTCATGGGGGAAATACGCTATTCCATGTGAACAGGCCTAGGGGCTGCTGTTCGACCAGCAGTTTTTTAATGAAAGCCCGTTTTAAAAAAAAGTAATTATAGAAACTGTTATCTCCTTAATTGTAAACATACTAGAAAGATAGCCCGTCAAAAATGACGGAAAATGTAATATATAAATCTGTTATATACAACACATCTGCAAGATATGAGTTTTTCTCGCTTGTTCCGCAGTGCTAGAGAAAAATAACACATTTTAAAAAAGAAACACATTTATGGAAAAACTATGTATAATGAATACATAAAAAATGCAATTTAAGTGTAAATTAACATTTGGTCGGAAAACTTCAGGATGTACGACGTTTCTTGTAAAAACTTTTTTATTATTTAAAAGCTGACCTTGCTTTTCAGTATCTTCGACATATAATTTTAAATGTCCTTTCTCTTTTCATCTTGAATTAATTACATATCCATGAGAAAAAACCAGTTCTTTTAAATACAGTCCGATTGTAGAAAATGTTTACCTGTTGGATTCCAATGTAAATAAATCTCTTAACTAGATGAATCCCTAAAAGTTAAGTATTAAAATATCTATAAGCTATTAAAACTGCACTCAATAACATTTCTTATTGTTAAAGCGAATATATTTCCAACTTAAATTCAATGACAGAAGAGCCATATATTTCACATTACTTTATTTTATAAACTTCTTTCTAGAACAAAACAAAACCAACTGTTGCCAGATATTGAAATAATGTAATTACAACCAGTTAAAAAATTATGCAGGTGACGGATACATGGATGAAAGAAAACGTTAGTCATTTCGTAACATACTGCCACCTTGAGTTGTGGGGAAAGCACAACTCAACAATATAAAATTGCAAGTTAAATCTTTTCGGTACCTTAGAATTGCAGTGATAACACCAACCAGTTTCCACATTTTCACTACTGGAAATTAGGACAGTATCGGACGAGGAAACATCTTTTATTTTTTTCTTTAAGAACTTCGTCTTCATCAGCAATAAATTCAGTGGAGGGCCATTTCTCATAGGGCGAATACAACCATTCAGGTCTCTCCCACCATTTCAATTTTAATTGTTGATGGCTAGAACAGCCTCTTCTAGGTAGGTCTGAAGGATTTTGATTCCCATGTAGCTCATAAAGTTGTTCTGATATCAGAGGATTCACAACTTTGTGTAGTCTCTTCAAAAACAGATCAAAATTGTCAGGAAGAGGAGGGTGACATTCAATCGAAGGCATATTGACTAAAAAATTATCATTTTCAACCTTAACTGTGTCAAAGAAATGTTGCTTTGCTGCTTCTTTCATACAAATACCGTGAAACAGGAGACATGCCAGATCTTGGTGAATATGGATCTCTCAAAGATGATGAATAGGGATCCGCATATTCATCTCTCATGGGCGCCATAGATGGACTAGGACGATCATAAGGTGAAGGGTATGGTCTCATGCGAGGCGACATTGAACTGTAGCCGCGGTCATAAAACTCTCGACCTCCAAAAGGTGGACTGTCATATCTTCGGCCGTAGCCATTAGCATACCCATCACCACTACGGGGTCCACCATAACCACCACGTCCCCTGCTTGAACCTCCTCTAGCTCGTCCTTGTGATCCTGGCTCATGATGAAACTTGCTTTTTGAAGGTTCAACACTCAAAGAAGATCCCCTGAAGTAATAATTATTCAGAGCTTTTAAGGCATCCTGGGCTTCTTCAGGCTTGATTAACTTTTCAGGAACTTTTGGACATACTAGAGTTTCATGTTTTTTTCGGCATACAACGCATTTTACTTTTGCTCTACAATTTCGGGCTAGATGGTTTAATTTTAAACATAGGAAACAAGTTCCCTTCTTTTGCATTATGTCTTTCTTAACATCATACGACATTAACATTGTCTTGAAACATTTTTCCGATGCATGTCGTTTGTCACAAAAAATACACAGTTTTTGTTTAAAATTATTCTTATTTCTAGTATATTTTCTCATATCAATGTTTAATAAATCTGATACAGTAGATATTTGAGATTCTTCGAATTCATGATTATTGCGTGCAGCTCTGTATCGAAAAGTTTTGTCAAAACTCTTACTTGCCAAAGAAATTCTTTCTTCTGCTTCAACTTCGTCTTGCAGAAATTCTAATAAATTATCTAAATCAGTTTTTGAGCCAATTACAACACCATTATTTAAATCTGTATCATGATTTTTATCTAGTTCAGATTCCACATCATTACATCTATGTGACGATCTTCTGTGAGACGTTCTATACCTTTCCCATGCTCTAAGAATATCATCTGGAAGAGACGATTCAACAAGCGGATATAACATCGCAGCATATTTGTCTCTAATAACTCCAAGAGTTTCTAATGATCGCAATTTCGATTCTAATGAATCATATAATCGTCGCAAAGAATTATGTTTTCCTGGATTTTGCTTCTGCAGTACAAGGCCTAACAAATCTCTAACATAATATTCTATCAAAAGTTCTTTTCGTCCAAAACGAGATTTAAGTTGACTTACAGCTTTGGCATAACTATTACCACCAGGCGGAAAACTTCTAATCAATTCTTTTGCCACACTGCCTTTTTCCATGGCTTGTGATAAATACGCAAATTTGTCATGAAAATCTAGGCTAGCATCTTGATCATTTTTTTGAACTTGACCCCAGAATTGCAACCAATTTTTAATTTCACCATTAAAAGTAGGTAACTGTATCTTCGGATAATGAAGCAATACATTCTTATTAATTACCGAAATATCAGATTTCAAATCTTCATTTTTTACAACCAAAAGTTCGTTTAATTTCTGTTGTAATACACGCCAACGATCGATGTAAATCTCTGATTCATCGATATCTTTGTCTATTGTTTCTTCATTAGCTTCTTCGCTATAAAATACATCTCTGATTCTATATTCTACATCTACCATAAATTTCGCTTTCTCTTCTATCATTGTCAATTTCATAATTTTATCAGCAGACGTTAAATTATTTTCACTTGCATCAAATTCGTTACACGCTTTAGTGAAAATTCTACGATGCTGCCGTCTAGCTGCTTTCAACGCATCCATATTATTCAACATCAACAATAATTTTTTATTCAACAATAATAATAATTCTCACTTGAGCAGTTCAAATAAAATTCGACTTACAGATTCTAGTCTTGTCAGCGGACGCCATATGTTGGATTCCAATGTAAATAAATCTCTTAACTAGATGAATCCCTAAAAGTTAAGTATTAAAATATCTATAAGCTATTAAAACTGCACTCAATAACATTTCTTATTGTTAAAGCGAATATATTTCCAACTTAAATTCAATGACAGAAGAGCCATATATTTCACATTACTTTATTTTATAAACTTCTTTCTAGAACAAAACAAAACCAACTGTTGCCAGATATTGAAATAATGCAATTACAACCAGTTAAAAAATTATGCAGGTGACGGATACATGGATGAAAGAAAACGTTAGTCATTTCGTAACATTACCCTTCTAACTTATTTATCATATTTGCAAATGACAGTATAAATGAAAATTTTATTCATATCAATTCATTTCTTTCATTACTCATTCATTTCAAATGAAAAATATTATAAATTATTGAAAAAAGGTATTTCTTTGTTTAAAAAATATATTCTATATTACATCTCTACTTCATTATTAATTTTCCAATCAAAGAACAGAACAAACCTAACAAAAAAAAACCGTTGCCGCTTTGAGTTGCCATTATCATCTGCATGAGAAAAAAAATAAACACTATAAAAACCATAGAGGTAATTCAGTGTTGGATGAATGCCAACATCGGTTCCCTTTTCTCATGTAGACTTTTTCATGGTGCTGCAACCGACGTCATTAACTGTATTAAAGGTGAGGCGAAATAGTAACTCAATGAGCGAAATTTTTTATGTGAACGATTCTAAAATGTGAATGACTCACCATAACAGCTCTGTGCTTGTTTACTTAGGAAAATTAAACACGGTTTCTGAAATGGTTTAACGATAGCGCAACACATTAAACTGTTGTTATAGAAAAATATGCTGAGCATGCTGCTTTTATAGAAAAATGTGCTGAACAAACGTGATTCAAGATAGAATAAATAAATGTAAGAAAAATTTCAAAGACATACTTTCATTAATATATCACAAAAATGTATTTTTTAATGCTCTAAAAGTGGGAAATTTTCGGGATTGAAATGAAATTGTTTTATTTTCTCATGTCCAAGGGAAAAAAAAAAAATGAAAGCTTGGTCGCCAATTTAATTTAACTTTTGTTTAAGTTTTTTTATGATATTATATTATGTACGTTACCTATGTATATATATGTATATAAAGTTGGCGGCCGCTCTTTCATTTTTTTCCCCTTGGGCATGGGAAAATAAAACAATTTAGTTTCAAGCCCAAATATTATTTGCTACATTTTAGTGTATTTAAAAAACATATATATATATTTTTTATACATTTTTGAAGAATTTTAATAAAAGCATGCCTTTCAAAAAATAAATAAATAAATAAAAATTTAGAAAAATACATATATTTTGTTTTTAATATTTTAGTCAAACAACTCTTTTTTAGTCTTATTTTACATTTATTTTAGGCACAGATGCCATATACGCCCCACATTGGCGCGATTTTTTCCCGACGCCAGTTTGGCGAAAACCTCGTTACCATATCATCCATATCCGGGTAACCATATCAAGCAAAATAACGACACTTTGGCGCCAGTTAAGTACCCGGTGCGTATATGATATTGGCGCAAGAAAAAAATCACGCCAACATGACATCTGTGCCTTACTTTATTCTTAATTTTTTTGTACAAACTATAGTGCAGATAGTGCAAAATAATAGACATTTTGGTACTTTTCCACTATAGGGGTCTTGGCGTTTTTTTAAAAACCTTGTTGTAATTCGGGCATCAGAAAGTGAGATTTGTGATCAAATCATATAAACAGCTATGAAAATCAAATAAACAAACTTTTAAGTTTATTTATATAATCTATAAATATTTTACTTATATCTATATTATTATTGTTTTTTTATATACAATTTACTTCTGTTCGTATACAAAAATATTTAATATAGTTGCTTCTGTGTATTAAATAAATTTTGTAAATATTGAAAAATTACTTATGTAGTATATGAAACAGTGAATAAGTTGCTAGAAAATATGTTGCCAAATTTCATTTTCTGGTACTTTTCCATTATACGGTTACCATTGCCGCCAAGCGTAATAGTTGGCGCAAAATGAAAATCATGTGAATTGAAACATTTGAAAAATAAATGAAAAAACATGAAGATAAAGTGAGCATTTAAAAAATAGGTACTTCTCAGTTATTCCGTCGACCAAATTACTGTCGCCAAATTGTAAGATTAATTGTCAATAATGGTTGCCATTAATTAATTAATTGTAAGATTAAATGCCAATAATGGCCAGTAAAACCACTAATTCGACGTTTTATTTGTATTTGTATTAATGTTTTACTAATTTATTTGTTCTTTCGATATTTAAAATAAAATAAAAAATTATGTCAATGTGTATAATTTGGCGAGTGGTTTGGCGATTTACATAATTTGGCGAAATTAGTCGACGGGATAACTCATAAGTGCCAAAAAATATAACATTTGAAAATTACAGACTTTTACGAACTATTTTATTAAATCACAAATATATACTTAAAATAAGCGAACAAATAACTGTTATACAATAGAGTAATAAATTAAAACTCATACTAAACGGAACAGATGTCATATACTCCCGCGGCCGCCATCTTGGATTTTTTTCTTGGCGTGAAAACCCCTTTTCCGCCATGTAGTAAATGTCGTCCCGCAGCGATTTATGAGTTTGTTAGGATTAACGAAAATATAATGTAAAACATCGCCAAGAAATCTCAAAATATCGAAGATGGCGGCCGCCGGAATATACAGCATCTTGCACATGTCATATCATATTGGCGCGATTTTTTTCTGACGCCAATGTCATATACGCTCCGGGTACATAACTTGCGCCAAAGTGTTGTTATTTTACTTGATATGGTAACCCGGATATAGATGATATAGTAAAGAGGTTTTCGCCAAAATGGCGTCGGTAAAAAGTCGCGCCAATAAGGGACGTACATGACATCTGTGCCCAGCATCTAAGCCTTGTTTTCCATTGCCGCCATTAAAGTTTCAGCTGTACGATCGGGAATAGGAGTAAGAAAACATCCCCGTGTTTCACTATATAAACCACCTAACACCCACAGATGAGGAAGAAAACGTCCTACGTTGCTTTTTTTCTGGTAAAAAGACATCTACTTCTATAATTTTATTACATCCACCGATTTTTATGTTTGGTCGTGAACACAAAGCATTTGCACAAACTTCTTTCAAATAACTATTCCAGTCAGCTGTTGTGTTGAGGTTCATATCAAGTTGCAGCCTACAAAACTCAATCGATGTCAACTCTTGGCACCATAAATATATAAACCTCAAAGCATTAAGAAAAGACAACCGCGATCCTTCAAACCATGTTTTCTGTCGTATTCCTACGCTTTCTCGGCATGATCGTAAGCTACATCTCCATTTCGGATTTTCAAACCATGTTTTCTGTCGTATTCCTACGCTTTCTTGGCATGATCGTAAGCTACATCTCCATTTCGGATTTCCAGAACTCATCCACAATTCCATTTCATGGTTTTTTGAACACAACATTTTATTATGCTTAATTCCAAATTCCTGAAACAGTTTTATCGCAATTTTCTCATCATCTGGTAATTGCCAAACAGTAAAATCCATCTCAGCGTCAGCAGTAAAAGTAAATTACAACTTCATAAAAAAATATATTTTCAATTCGAATAGTAAATTAAATAGCTTTTAAGGTTAAATAATAACAATTCACGCGATTCACGTTTCATAAATAGCATATCACAATGTTCCGCATGGTTTACAATAAAAATCCTTTTCACGATCAGGGTTGACATAACTGGCGCATTAGCATACATTTTGGCATGGTGTCCGTATAACGAAAAAGTACTCATTTTCTCTATCTCGCCAAGGTCTAAAAATACCTAAAGCACATTAAAAACGGGCAGTTAGGAGCTCGGACAGTACAGGGCCGTCTATTGGCGGTTATGTTATTAGTAGCATCGGGATGAAGATGTAAAGACGTACATTTTCGTATAATTCTCATCCATAGATTCTGAGAAAAAAAACCCTTAAAAGTATGGACTTAAAATTATATTGCAGTGACCTCGAATATGAAAGATTAATGGTTTTAAATGGGAATTTCGCCAAGAAAGCCAGCTATCGGCAAATTGGCTTCATATGTGACAACTTATTTTTGTCGCCAAATTTGGCGACATTTTTTCAAATTTGGCGATATTTCGCCAAGTTGGTCAACCTTTGGCGCTACTGTGGTAACCCCGAATCAGTATTTTTCAACAATTACTCATTACGTCATTACAATGAGGCGGTTCTACCGGAATCGTGAGGGACACACAGAGACTTGGATTTTATATAAATAGTTGCTTAACCCGCTCCCGATGAGTGACACGAATACGTTTAGGGAGTGTAAAATCCTTGAATTTGGTTAATAGACTCTTTTGCACAGAAATGATTGCGTTTTCTAATCATAGAATTTGAGATACTAAATAATATCAAAACTTCTTTTCCAAAATGGTGTCAAGAAATTAAAATAAGTGTGACTGGCAATGGTTTAAGCGAAGTAATTTCTTTCTTTTATCTTTGAAAGAATAAATTTTAACTGCGTAAGTAACCATAGAATATTTTATCTATTTCAGATTCTTTTTCATTTAATTGCTATTCAAGTTATACAAATTACTCATTAATATACGTATTCATATCCTTAAAAATGACGAGTGCAACAAGTGGTTTAATTAGCCTCAGTATCGTTTGAATATTAATACGCGAAAGAAACCCCGACTTATGTGTATAGAACAGACATATATACAAAAGAGTACTATTGTCTAGTTTTCAATAAAATTCTGACAAAATTAATGAGGTCGTACACTGAATGAATAAAGAAAATAGAAGAAAAATGTACTCTGAGCATTAATTAAAATACTTTTACCGATCTCATTTTCCTATCTTTTATAAATTAACATCAACGTTTTGAAATTGCTCTGATGATTTGGACGCTTTCATAACCATTTTTATAAATAAAAAACATAATATTTCGTATTTATTAATGTAGAATTGAGTAATATTTTTCTTTGCAATAAAACACGTATATCTTTTTATAATATAAGAGGAAGAGGAAAATAGGAAAAACTTAGAACAATTTTTCTTTTCAACAAAGTGATATAAAATTTAATGTAAAAGGTAATAAAATTTCAAAGCGAAAGAGTGTTTTTAACCATAATTAACAATATTTTTCTTATCTACGGGAACATAAAACATAAATTATTTCTAAAAAACTGGTCACTCGTGATTTATATTTTAATGCAAAAGAACACAAGCACAATGCAGGCTATAAAGTGGACCCTGCGACATAGACACTGCTAAAAAAATTTAGGGAAGCAAGCAAAAAAGTTAAAGAGAACAGTGCAACACAGCCATGTATGGGCATAAAATGGATAGTACACGTGTATCAATGCGCAATAAAGAAAAAAAAGACGCAAATTAATTGTAAGGGAGCTTTTATTCTTTGAAAAGATGGAAAGAACATGAAAAGATAGTTTAGGACAACAATTTGGTTTCATGTAAATGATAAAAAAAAAAAGTGTTGTTTAGAAATGATGCAAGATTTTTAATATGACGTGTGGTTTCCTCGAACAGCTAAGATTATTGCACACCTGTTTTCCATCGATGCGATGAGATTATCGATAAGACTTTGGGGAATACTGTTCCACTGCTCAAGAATTGCAATTTCCAAGTCCCGGACAGTAAGAGGAAGCCTTGGTCTGGCAGCAATGCATCGGCTGAGTATGGCCCAAACATGCTCGATTAGATTTAGGTCAGGAGAGCATGCTGGTCATTCCATATGCGGTATTGTTTTAGCTTCAAGCATATTTTCCAAAATTGTATTACAATAATCCCCCAAAAATACTTGCCAGATAATATAAATCATAAAATAAAAATAAATCTGGTTCAAACAAATCTCTTGCCACAAAATAAAAGGATTTTACACTCTAAATGTCAGTACAAATTTCCTACTGATAATTGTGAATGTTTTTCACATTTTAGAGTCTCCTTTTAGATCTAAATTGACACTAATGATTCAGAATTTAAGTTATAAACATATGACTGTCGCAGCCATGTTAAAATGGATCTATTGTGTCTTGCAGTCTAAAAACACGTACTGTCGGACTTACCTCCATTATCCAAGGTTTTACATTATTGTTGAATTCAAGACCATGAACACTAGGTGTAATGTAAAAGATAATGTATGATTTATCATTACATATGTTCTCTTCACTAAACAGTTGCTTCTTTGTATTCATAAACGTAAGTGCTACAAGAAAAAAAACTCAATCTCCTTTGAAAATTTAAAATCTTTACAATCATTAAGATAGGTTGGTCTGTCTTTTAAAAAATATGTTAAAATTTTCTGTTATACTACAAAAGAATAGTAGACTTAAAGTTAGAAAACTTGATGAAATATTCTTTTATAGTATTTTATATATATTATAATGTATCTGTCTAATGTCAAGTCTACTATTCTTTTATATAAAATATTTTAACATATTTTTAAAAGACAGCTTAGCGATCGTAAAAATTTTAAATTTTGAAAAGCAGATAAATTTTTTTAAGGACTTACATTTATGAATGTAGAGGGATAATTAACTGCCAGTGAAGAGAATATCTGTGATGATTCCCAAAAATTGGTAATATGAATAATAAAAAAAGTTTTCATTGGTTAGACTATAAATATAAGGAAAAAATATTGTATATGACCTAATAAAAAGTAACAGCAACATGTTACAATAAAGCGATCAGAGTGTGTCTTTTTTATTTATAGTTTAAGGATCGTTTTCATTTTAAAACCATGTGTATATCTGACGGGATAGCTGATTAGGATAAGCTGATCATCTGGTCAGCTTATTCTAATTTCAACCAGTGTATTCTAATTACAATTTTCTGAAACTAAGTGAAATACCTTCAAAATGACTCCTCTCTTCCAAAAAAGAGGACCCCTGGTTACTTTCCATTGCAGTGACATCTACTGATGGTAGCGCAGTTCGCGGATATCTCTGCATTCCACGCACTTGTATACTCTGATGTCTTCATATGCAAAAGAAACATCTATTCCCACATCTTAAAAATATTTCAAAGTAGGAAATACAAACTCAATAAAAATCAGCATAATTTTGAGAAATAAAGCTGTATTTGAAAAAAAGAAAAAAAAAAAATTTTTTTTTCTCCATTTGATATTTTGAAACACTTCCGAGCAGTTCAGTAGTTTTTATAGCGCATTTATCAGTATTTTGTTCCTCTTATATAAATTCGATTGCGCAACTGTAAATATTTAATTGCTCATTCATAATCTCCTAAAACATGATAATTCGGATAATGAAAACTAATGAATACACTATCAAAAGAAAAAAAAAATCAGAAATGTTTCCGAAAATTCCAGGCAGCAGCAGAAACTTTGTATAAATGCTTCTTTAATTCTCGATAATAAATATTAGTTTTCTGCGGTTTCTAAATATAAAGAACGCTTTTCGGAATAATGTTTAACTATGAAAAGGATATTGTATATTTTCGTTAAGGTTTATATTATATTTTCTTACACTGGTGTAAACGAACTGACAATATATCCGCAAACGTCTCATTTTAAGACACTTCATTGATTTAAACGTGTCTTAATTTAAGACGTTTTGATTCATCCGGCGCAATAACCACTAGGGGCACTCTCCATTGCGCATGCTTTTTAGATGTCTTTCGTACGAAGTTGATATACGTTGTAATTCAAACTTAAAGTTTGCTATTATGTACGCGTGTATTTTAATTAGTTTTTTGCGCAATGTGAGGTTCTGTGATTTTAATTCGAATTCACTTGGTTTATTTATTTATTGAATACATACGTCTGGCGTGTGTGCTTGACATCAAATGTCTCTTATAAGCTGTCATCGATATAAAGGCGGGATAGGCACAGACGCAGACAACACTTAAAGATTACACCTGGGAACTGTACCAAGCGTGTGAAATGGACATAGTGTTAATTTGTATTAATTTATATCAATAATATTGTGTTATTCGTCTTCGTCCTGTCAAAGCTGGCGAAAAAAAGAAACTTTTGTCTGACGGGTTATGTTTTGAGGATGAAACATTTCATTCTTTAAATATGGCTAGCCGGATATATCATGGGAATTCCTTTTAAAATAATGCAAGTCTTGCTCCCTCACTGTGGTAGGTCTTAAAATTTCAAATCGAGGAATTTTTCTTACCTCTTGCAAACAGCGATTGAAGTAAGTGTCATAATTTCTTTATAATACTAAAATTAGTGTCTTTTATGATCTTTTTTATTGTACTAAAAAAAATCTTGCATGAAATTCAATTAGTTTTGGATCTGTTTGCAAAAAACCCACCAATTCTAAAAGCATATATTTTCAAAATAATGACGTTGTCTTTTATTACAAAATATGTATTCTAAATTCTCATCTTTATTCCCAAAATTTAAAGTAATAATATCACTAAAAGACAGACATTTTAAGTTAAGTTCATTCTCTTGTTTGTTTTTTTTTTTTCGATGACAGTTCTTAGTTTCAATGGCTAATTCTTACCTCACACTAAACGACTAGTCGCCCACAAGGAAATAAAGAAAATGAAATCTTTGAAAGATCTCCTGATGCTTTCTTACTTCCTAGCAAGTGATTACAATCGCGGGATCCCGCATGAGATCTCGAGATTCCGCTTTAATTTTAATCCAGACAATCCCGAGATTTTTATTGGCAAATTCCGGGACTTTCGGGGTTGTCTTTTTTTTCAATGGAACAATATTCAGCTGAAATTAAAAAATATATTTATAGACTTTTGCTTTTGGAAAAAAAATCAATTGACTTTTATGAAATTTATGTATCATTGAAAAAGAATATATATCTCAAATATTTTTTACATATATTTCTAAAGCTATTACATCTTTTAGCGTAGAAATCTTTTGACTTGGAAAGAGATGTAATCCGCACAGGTATTAGTCAGCAAAAAGGAAATCATTTGTTTATTTCGATTTCGCTGCGTGTGTAGAAAGTATTTTTCACTTCGAAAGTCATTTTTCAATTAGAATTTATTGATAAGCGTCGCATTTGTGTATCATAGTCATTATTATGTGCTAACTTCTTTTTTTGCGGCTTTATACTTAGAAACAGCTAAGTATTTAAACTAATCTTTTTATTTCTCGTGGTATGTAATAACTTTTTATATTATGTAACGTTTTCGAATTTTAACGACTATCTCTATTTAGAAAATTAAACTATACATCTATGTAATTTTTTATTGTTGCATGTGTGTGTGTTAAGTCCTTTTATTTCAAGAAAAAAAAAAGCTTCATGTGAGGGAAAATGTTCCGTTTGAAATAAACTAGAATTGTAACCTTTAATTACTTAGTTTTGAGAATAATTCAATATTTAATTAGTGATATTAATTATTTTTTAATGGTGTAAATATTAAGCTAACCAAAAATTTGTTTAACAGGAAATAAAAGAAATTATCTAGAAGGTGAAACATAGACATTTCATGTTTTTTGTTACATTGTCAAACATCAACAGCCAGTTTATTTTAATTTTCAATTATAGTAATTTGTTCTATACTTTTTTATTATTAATTAAAGTCATAAATTTTTAACTTGGTATATTTCATATTTACGTTAGGCTGTATTTTTACTTTAATTATCTTTTCTATAAGATTATGATATTTAGTTATTGTAAAAATTGTTGATATTAGATAAACTCTAATTTTCATAATCCCGGGATTCAATGTAAGTAATCCCGAAATCCTGGGATTGTAAATTAGTCTCGGGATTGTAATCCCTATTCCTAGCATAAAACCGCAGAATGAAAAAAGATAAATAAAGTACATGAGACTCATCTATTATGTTCTCGAGTAATTTTAAAACTACCAGTAAAAATATACATATGTATTTGATTTGAAATCGACTCTAATATTGATTTTTTCATTATTTTTAATAAAAAAAAGTGAATTGAAATTTATAATGGGAAAAAGTAAAAAGCTATAACTAGATTTTGCACTTGAAATTGTGGTTTTTATAGCTTTATTTATATGAAAAATACAAAAATGCAATATATGAAAAATACAATATGAAAATATAATATGAAAAATACAAAAATACAAATATGAAAAATACGAAAAATACAAAAATGACAATTAGATGTTTAGATATATATTTAAGACAAAAGAAGTTTGGAACTATAAGTTATTTTTTCTTAATGTTATAATATAGAACATTTATTTATTTATTTTCAATTTTAGTTGAATAACTTTTGTGATTACCCTCTGATCTACAAAAAAACTTGCCCATGTGACAATATAATATTTTTTAATCTAATTTTTAAATGATAAGAATTTTAATTTTTCTTTCGTTGAGTATGGAGGGGGGGGGGTGAATTTTTTATAAAATTTTTGTAAAGCTGATATCTTAAATCTTGCAATGATTATAATGAAAGTTTGGAACTTTTAGAGTGGGATAAGATTAAAAACATAAAATATAATTAGCAAAATACCGAAGTAATTTTTTTATCCATATTAAAGTAGGATATATATTTATTTGTTTTTTTATTCATAGTTAAATAGCTGTTATGATTATCATCTGATATATATGTAAAATTGCCCATGTGGCAATATAAATTTTAAAAAAATCTAATTTTTTGATTATATGAAGTAGAATAGTATAAGATTTTAAAAAATGCATATTAATGCATGTATCTTAAAGGCCTTTAATGGCGGACACTTCGGGACGCGGAATTTGCCCGATAATTGGAGATGTCTGCTGTTGTGAAGTAAAAAAATACAAATATGTATGCCTTGTGGATTAAAAAAGTATTCGCTAAATAGAGGTTTCCGCTATTCGGGAATGTCCATTAATCTCAACAACGGATACTCTCGAATACCGGACATCTCAATTTAGATAACCATAATGCATGGTTGCATTTTTTGCCAAAGAACTTCTTGATCAATTGAACTTCTCGACTGGTCCGTGCACCGTGCCCCGACCCTACGATTTCAGTGCCCCCAAATTTGATGTGCAATATTTGTAAAGCTTATATTTTAATAATGTTTCGAAACTGTACTGATTATAATCAATATTTTGAACTTTTAAAGTAAAATAAGATTAAAAACAAAACAAATAAAACAATCTTTTATTTAGATAAATATTTTTTGTTTTTATTCTTGTTCTACACCGGAAGTTCAAAATATTGGTTATAATCAGTACAATCTCATAAAAGAATTAAATTATCAGCTTAACGGAAACTACATACCAAAATTGGGAGCACAAAAAAAAATCAGGCTATATGGGGATGGAGGGGGCAGGACCACAGCAAATATTTTTCCAAGATTCAACGTGGTCAAACATGGCTGCGTATGATGCGTATAAAAAATAGATGCGATTAAGGTGTTTGAAGTGTCTGAAATTCAGACGCAACAAGTATCTTTCAGAGGACAGTGCTTCATTTTAAACCATACCTAAACTTGACGGAATAGCTGATCAGAATAAGCTGATAGTTTGATTAGCTTATTTTAAATTTAGCCAATGTATCTTAATTTGAATTTTTTAAACTAAGTTAAATATTTTCAAACTAAGCTTTCTGCTCTTAAAAAAGAGGACGCCTGCTCTTTTTACATTACCCATAAGACATGGTGACGTCACGGGGACGCGGTTGTGAAGTGACACTGTGAGTTTGCGACCCTCGATGTGAAGTGATAGTGACTAGAATGTGAAGTCGTTATGACCGTTTTAGAACTCGTTTGTAACGTCACATTGTGATAACTTTGTGAAGTCACGGTGTGACAAATTTGTGAAAAGTGTGTCATTTGTGACTATTTTGGCATTAACTTTGTGATGAACCTGTGACGAAAGCGACAATGGTTTGAAGTCACATTGTAACCAATTTGTGAAATATGCGTCATTTGTGACGAAATTGTCATTAATACTGTGATGAATCTGTGACGATAGTCATAATGTTGTGAAGTCACATTGTGACAATTTTGTAAAAATTGTGTGATTTGGGACGATTTTGTCATTAACTTTGTGACGATTATGGGACTACAGTGATAATGATGTGAAGTCACACTGTAACACACTTATACATTTGTAAACACTTATACATGTTGTAAAATCATTTACATCTATAACATTATTATAGTTTGGCGATACATCGCAATTAAAGCTTTGGGCCGCTATAACAAGGGCATACCAAAAGAATTTTACTGAATGAAAATGCAATATCCCGCAGACTTTCATCTTTGTTGTACATTTTTTTCTGTTGTAATAAATGAGAATATTGAAAACAATTGCATATTCGATCTATAATAATCAAAGTAATCAATCAATATTTATCAAAGTAAGTTTATATAAAAAATATAATATCTTATAATACATTACTTACTTTTTATGTTCTTTAAACTCTAGAAAGACTGAATGAAATTAATTTATCTCATTTAATACGCATTACGAACTCTATGTCACTATTGATGGTGATTTTTTCGATTACATAACATCTATAAAAAATTGAAAGATTAAAATGAATGTCGATATTAAGTAATTATATTTTAACGTTTTATGATACTGATTACTATAAAAAATTCTAAATATGACTGCAGAAGTTACAGTTACGATCTCGCTAAGACTATCGCTAAGTTTATACATGAGGCATATATATGTATATTATATACACACATATATATATATATATACTCCAAACGCTCATCATGTGCCATACAGTCATTAGATACATATTATTTACGTCTTTTAAGCCACATATATGGATAAATATATATTTATATATCTCATACACACACACACATATATATGTATATATATATATTATGTACAGTGAAAATGACCGAAAAAAATTTTTGGGGAATTTTTTTCTTCGGATAGGTCTAAAACGTTGCCTTTTGGCGTACTGAATATAAGGTCAAATTTTTATTTCATTTGGAATTCATCTTTAGGGCTCTACCAGCTCTAAAAGATTATGCCCTTTATACGTGAAAAACCAAGATTTCACTATGTAGTATAAATTATTAAAAACAAATCTTTTTAATAAATTTCGGATTTCAGTAAAATAACCCATAAACAAATAATATAAAAATTTTGTTTTTAAAGTCAATTCCTACTTAGGTCATCAAAGAAAAATTTAATATAATCCCTTAAGCTAATATTAGTTTTTGTTGCATTAAAATATCTCAATTTGTTGATTTTCTATAAGCAAGTAGGTTTACAATGGAACTCTATGGGAATTTGGCGAAATATTAGAGATATCTCCAAGTTGGCGTCACTTTTGGTGACTCATTTTGACCGCCAAATTTGGCAATATATCGGCAAGTTGGCGACAAACTTGGCGGCATTTGGCGACAGAACAGGGTCCCCCATATGGTAACCCCTTATTGGAAATACTTTCATCGATCTTCAATAACCAATGGCTGCCATTTTGTTTTCCATGCAAAACTGAAATTAATTAATTAAAATTTAATTAATTAATTAATATTTGAAAAAACTGTATTAACATCAATTGTCATCCAGTACAAGTTTAACAAAATTTATTTCTACTTGATAGGATGAATAATGAGTATTTTATTAACGATTGAAATTTTGAACAAGATATATAAGTATATAAATATATATATAAAAATAAATATAGGGAGAGTGTGAACTAATATTAGGAATTGAAAAAATTACTTTTTAAAGTATTACTTGTGAACAATCGAAGTGTCGTCGCGTTTTAACACCTTAAATAGTAATAAAGATAACCTTAAAATATGAATTGCATTATCACAAAAGTAACAAAGAAAAAGCACAATAATTAGACATACAGTTTACTTTTATTTTTCAAATATACATAAAAGATAGTTCTCTAAATATAGGAAATACATTTTTCTGAACATATAGTAATGTAATAAAAAGAATATACACGATATACTGTTAAATGGTCTTTCATATCACTCTAATTTATATTGGCCTTTGGTATCAAAACTAGGCATTACCTTTCGTGATTTGATTTTTGCTTGCATATATCCACCACTTGCTTCTACTTCCTCTCTTGATACTCTATTAAGAATGCGGGGTGATATGATTTCACATTATTGCCAATAAGTAATGCCAGTATAGTCTACAGCACTGACGTTCAATATTGGAATATGAAACTGTCTTATTGTTGAACACTCCATTTCCCTTGCCTTCAATATTCTTCGGAATCCAAGTTATCGAAGATGGTTTCTTTCATCAGATATCATCCCTATAAAAAAAAAAAAATTCTCAGTGACAGATGTATGCGCTTTGTTGAATAACGGGATCGACAATCTTCATCGAATGTTCCCTGAAATAACGAGACAACTTAATTGTTTAAAAAAAACATTTTGAGCTCTATTTTTGCAGGAAAAAATGTTTCTTAATGTGAAACGACATAGGTGAATATACTTTCATTACAAATTCAGCCATAATCTTCAGATTTTGGGAAAGATTCTGGCTTCCAATGTAAATCTAAGTAGTCGATTGGCAATTGTCAAGCATCTAGAGTGAGACGTTTTACATAGATTACGATTTACCAGATTTCAGGCGCATTAGCTCGATGAAAATATTTGACACATGTCTTAAAAATAATTTGATCAACTCTCCACAGTTCATTTCTGGGAGACAAGAGCAGATTTTTTTAAATCCCAAAGCTGTCTATTGTTCACATTTACCCAACGATTTTCCAATAGGAACAGAAAAGGCTCAAGAGCCTGGTCGATCGTTTGTCCATCAAGTTCTGAAAATTAATGATGCAATGGCAATTCGTTTGCGTGGAGCTAGCTCATTAACCGCCGCAAGGGACGACTAATCTTTCTTTCAAAAAATCTAATAGCACAATTCTTTCTCTTAGTGCTTACAGTTGTTCCGTCACATCCTATAGCCATAAGTTTATCAAGATTTAAGTTGTTTTTAGTGCAATATTTTAAAATTCTTTCTGCAATATGCTTTCTTGATCCAGACGATGATTTGTTGTGTCCCAGATACACTGAATTTGACTCTTCAATCAGAGATACGTGTTCTTCACTTATAGTCCTTCGATGTAATCTTTCTCAAATTTTCCATCATTTCTTTTAGATTTGAGGAATCGAATAAGCTTCTGGTATTCAGAAAAATTGTTGTCTATCATTTGATCTATACGCCTCTGGGAGACTACAATAATTTATGCGTTCTTCCAAATTTCTTCCATCTTTTCTTTTAGGATTTTAATTACTTCTGACTTTGGTGGATCTTTACCATTCCTGTTGTATTTTAATTATTGTCTTGCATAAAAATAATATTTTGTAACATCTGCCATTGTTGGCAAAACAGCTTTATTTAGTTTTAAAGGGGCACCATATAAGGGATATTCCACTGTAATTCTAGTAATGGTAAACTTCAATTTCTTTCCACATGCACTTACTTAAAAATGACTCTAAAAATGAGAACAAACAATTTAAAAATCTCAATAAAACGTTTCAAATGTTTTAAAATAATGACTTTAAAGTTTAAAATTAATAAAGGAAACTACACAAAACATTTGAATATAAAAATGCCAAACGAGATTACCAAAATCCCTATAAATGTACAATTTATGATAAGAACCCATTGTGGGAAACAATTAAAATATAAACGTCCTGGAGGTCCCTGAAGGAGTTTATTAAAAGTCATGAAATTTTGCACGTATATTTGAGGTAATAAAAGACAAATTCTGGCTGCTATACAAAATCAAAATTCCAACTTCCGTTTTTTTACTCCACCCTAATGTAATTCTTATACACATGTCATATACATATAAATGACTACAACTGAACATTTTGTCAAGAAATATTGTTTGTATCATGTATTGTTTTAGACTCATTATATACTGCTTAATTTGGTAATTCATAATCAGGATCCACTGTATCACAAAAGTACGTATCAAAGTTCAAACTATTTCGATTCTAAAATATACAGTGATTTATCATGCTAGCGCTTTATTCTGAAAAACAAAAGGCAACAAACGCTGCTGCTTCAGTAATTGTATTGTAAACTTTTGACTATATTAAGAAAACTATGATATGTAAAAATATCAAAACTGGTAGTTTTATAGCAACATAATATGATAATACATATGAACATATGATATACACATGATACATATAATACATAATATGAATGCGTTGAAACAGTTTTTAAATTGAATAATTATTTTAAGTGCTATTTAATGGTGAAATTGCAAATATTTACTTGAATGTTAGAATATGTGATTTTAGGTATTAAAAAAAAAAAGATTTAAAACGTAAAAATAATAAATTATTGATATTTTTTTTTATTTGCAATAATCAGAAAAATACATACTTCTCCTCAATATTGTCCTCCAATTTACAAATACAAAATTTTAAAATGTACAAACTTACCTGTGCAAATATCTATTCATGGCTATCTCCAGACTTTTTAATTTTACAAAATTTACATTTTAAAAAATTCAGAAATTATTACAAAAGTACATTTTAATAATAACGATCTGAAACTACTCAAATAATAAACACAACTTTGGTATGAAACATTAACTCAATATCACCAGTATCGGTATCTTGAGAATTCTACGACAATTTTGGCAACAAACGCTATGTTGGAAGATAGCAGCAATAAATAAAATCGTATTTTTAAGCTCACTGTAAAAGTAATTGTGACTTTTGGGTATGCCTCTATCTGACAAGGTAGTTGATTAGGATAAGCTGATTTGCTTAGGATAATCTGATCAGCTTAGTATAAGTTGGAATAAGCTGGTCAGCTTATTCTAAATTCAACCAGAGTATTTCAATTTCATTTTTCTGAAACTCAGTAAAATGCCTTCAAAATTAGCACTCTCGTCTTAAAAAAAGAACACCTGATTACATTACAGTAACATCTACTGAGGGTATCGTACTTTGAGGTTATCGCTGCATTCCACCCTCCTGTATACTTTAATGATTTTCAAACGAATTGAATATTTCCAACTGAGCGAAAAAAACAACCCAGACTGTCTTTTCCAATCTTTCCCAACCTGGGCATTTTTTTCGCTCTGTTGGAAATATTCAATTCGTTTGATAACTTTACCAATCAGCTTGATTGTGCTAAAATAATAGTTCTACTGGTTTTAGATACAGAAAAAAAAAATCAAGATCCACACCGTAAAAAAATTTTAAAGTAGCAAATCAAACTCTGGGATAAAAATAAATATCCTTTTGAAAATTAAAGAAGTATTTATAAAAAAAAAACTTTTTTTCTACCATTGATATTTGGAAATGTTTCTAAGTTCTTTTTATAGTACATTTATCATTTTTCTTAACCCGGAATATGAGTTTCCGCAAAACTAGCAATTCTCAGGTCCCCTATAAACGTGATTTGCAGACAAATATGATAAGTTAACGACTTTTAAATTAATATTATTTTTTTACTCCTGCATGTATAAATTGAGCTGCGCAACGGCAAATGTTTAACTGGTAATTGATAGCCTCCAAAGAACCCTTAATCTGTATTAAGAAATCTGATCAATACACTGTAAAAACTAGTCGGAAGCGGTAGTCCCAAAACTTTCTTCCAACTCATACAAGTTAATACTTCAAAATTCACTATCACAAAACCAAAATTAAATGTAAAACTATGCCCATCATGAGAATTCTAAAAGTGTACGTTCATAGTCCAGTCAATCTAGGATTCTGCCTGGAAAGTTTTGTTTATCTTTCTTCCTTTATTTTTTTAGGGTGCTGAACAGCAATTTCAACTTTGTCAACTCGTATCTGGTATGCTTAAAAGTTATAAGCAAAAAACCATTACAAAATTGTGTTTTTTGTTTGATTTTTCCCTTGTATTCAGTAGAGGGTTAAAGTTTTTGAGAAAAATTATTGCAGCAAATAAAACTAGAGACAATTTCCTACATTTTACTTACCCATCATCCATAGTGAATGGTAAGTCTTGTAATCGTTTAAAATTCGAAAAACAAAATTCTACGGATTTACACGTTTCAGACACTGGAGATTCCGATAACATATTTTTCGAAAAAAACAATGCCATCCGACAGTCTGGGTGTGTGTCTGTGTGTCTGTAAAAGCTCTATCTACCGAGCAAATAGAGACACAGACTTGAAATTTGGTGTGTTCTTAGTATGTAATAATGAGAAGAAGCCTATTGAATTTAGTAACATCGATAATCCAGAACTATTTTTTCGGACTCTCGAAATATTTGTTCTGATAAAAAGATATATAAAAATTTCCGAAAATGTTTAATTTAAGGTGTAACTATAAAAGACAATAGGGAATGAAGTCGATCGGATAATTAGTTGCCACTCTTCGATATGTCATGACACTGTATTTCATTCTTCAATTCAAAATATATTTAAATTGGAAATTAGAGGCTTAATCCGAAGCAGTAAACTATTAGTTAACACATTGGCTGCCAATGTTGAGTTCTGTTCACAGACGCCAAGATCATATCTGCATTTTTATGCTTCTGTTGTATTGCTATATTTCCTGTTGTTTTATTATTTAAATATATATATATATATATATATATATATATATATATGTATGTATAACAGATTGCTTTTATCAACAAATAAGGTCACACGAGTATAATCATTGTTGGCATACGAAATAATATTTTTGTTCCCTGCGCAACTATGAGATAACTCTTAACTAGATAAACAACTACACCCGAGTTATCTTGTAGCTCGCAAGGAAACTCAGTTTGGCAACTTCGAGTATTCTCGTAGATGGCAGCGAACGTGTTAATATGATTATCATTTTTGGAGTTATAAGGGTGTTTCTTTTAAGCAATTCAGTAATGGAGCATTTAAAGTTTATCACTTCATCAAGCCACGATTTTAAACTCTCTATCTACCGAACAAATTGATAACAAATATTTAAATTAAGGACAATAAATAAATAATAGACAATAAAAAGTAGACAATAAATTTTATTTTGGAATTTCAATGTATTTTATAAATAGTTTACGCATGTTTTATTTTTATATTTTGTATTATGCATATCCATGATGGGTAAGTATTACGGAGACCCCTAACGACTAGTTTCATACGCAGTGTTTTTCCTAAGATGAATAGTTTCGGATATACGAGTAAAAGCAATTACAGCGATATATTGTAATTCCATCTTCGGAGGGCGAAAATGCGATCCAATCACTATGCATTAATTTCAGCTACCAATTTGAAGTTCTTTAGTATTTTTAGTTGCATTTTGAATATGTTAACATTTGCTTACCATGTTTTAAATCTTCCATATCAGTAGCAAAATAAATTGAAATCAGGTGATTAGGAAAGGTATAAAAACAGAAACATTCCGAATAGATGAGAGCAAGCACCGATTTTCACGTTTCTAATAATTTGGTTTAAATACAATTGTAACTGTTATAAGTTTAATATAATAATAACATATGTGGGATATTTCAAACAGGAAAAAAGAGAAATGCAGTGTTGTTCTCTAATTAATGTCGTTTTGGTCACTTTGCAGATCCTGGTTGATGCTCTTCGGTAAGAGACTCGTCGTTATCTTCTTCTTTTTCACCATCACTTGATAGCTCAGGTTGTGTCCCACTTGACTTAAAATATTCTGAAGTATCAGATCGTCAAACTCTGCTTCCAAGTCATCTTCGGCGATGAAGGAGCTGACATTGTCGCAATGGCCATTGTAGATCAGGGACAGGAGCAAACAAAACAAACCTGATTTATCCGATCATGAAAATTATTCTCTCGTCACTCACGAACTGTGCTTTTAAATTTGATATATGAGATATATCACGATTTTTATTATTATTCAAATTATTACCGTCAGAAGTTGTGAACCGTTCAAAAGTTGTCCTAAGGTTCTACACTTTATTGAGCTGAGAGACACCTTTTCTTAATGAATTGGTCTTCCAATTTATTAAAAAAAACATTTCTTTAATATGTCGAAAATTGCTCCTTAGAAGATCAATGTGATCTTTGGAGAGCAGGGGCCCATATATCTCATCACTGTATGGGTGTCATAACTCCCTCCTCCCCTAAGGCTGATGTCCTAAACAGACTCAATCACACTTGTCAAAAAAGGACAAGATTAAGGGCTACACCTGTGTTTGCGTACTATTTGCACCTCTTTTTTGTAGTCCTGTGCCTCGTGCAGATTTTTTTTTTGTATGCCATTCCCCAGCGGCGGAATATAGCACATTTAACCTTTTTGTTTATAAATACATGTACACTTAGTTCTCTTTCTATTTACATTTAGAAAAAATTCTACTTGTGTTTTTTATTTTCATTTGCTTGCATTTTAAGAAATTATGATTTCATGTAATATCAAATTTTGAGTCGTGATAAATACATTTAATGTTATATTCTTCTGTTTGGATACTCATGACAAAAAAAAAAAAGCCTGTACCAGCGCCACAAACAAATTAAAAATATTCTAGGATCCTAAAATTTAACATAGCATGTGGTACTCTTGTTTCTGTGGACTGTTGATTTACAAGAGAAAATTAATTTTTAAAATAAAAGCGAGCACTCAGTCATGAAGTACAAAAAAAAGGGTTTTTGCGCATATGCTAATTATTTAAATTTATTGAAAGCAAATATGGTTATGTACTCCCTTCTTATTGTGTTACTTGTATACAAAGTATTACATTATTTATCAAACTGTACTGTAAACATTACAGTTTTCTTCGGTGGCAGGGGTGAGATATGTAACTGTATTCAGTTATATACCCTTTATTTTAACTTTTCTCCCATCAAATTATGAAACTTTAATAATAATAGTTAATTTAATTATACTACTTAAAACCATATCAATACTTTTTGCATTCACCCCCCCCCCCCCCCCTACGCTCACAGTTAAAGAAACTAATTTATTATTTTCATTTTTATCGATTATAGAAAGGTGATTAAGGGGACGGTGGATGGTAAAAGTTTTTTTCTTCATTTTTTATCATAGAGATATGCAATTTTGTTCAAATATACATTTCATCATAAGTATATGGAACACCTTAAATGAAACTTCCAATCTTATTGTAATTTTAAGATTAAAAAAAAAATAATTTTAAAATCCTCCATGCTTCCTAATTTTTGAGACCTCGATTTTACATTTTAATCACATACAACTCCATTACAAACATCGATTTTCACAAAAATTTCCTTTTGATAAGTTAAAAATCAAATTTATTTATCTTAATGAAGTTGAATTGTAAAATGCATAAACAGTTTCTTTGTAAGCAATATCAAGATTCTTCCTTATCAATTTTCTGAGTTTTGATGTAAAATTAAGACGAATGGAGCATTTTAAAAATCTAAGAACGTTGAAAAATCAATTTTGAGAAAAACAGATTCAAAGTATATTAAAAGCCCCAAAAACTGTTTGTTTACAAAATTAAAACACTTGAACTTTTCAAAAATTATCGCATCTGCATGCGGTTTTTCACTCATGACTCAAAACAAATTGGAGATTAATAATACATACAAAAACAATTTCGATTTTGGGGTCGATTTTTGCTCAAATAAAGGTCCACGGCCCCCTTAATATTTCTGTATTCTGTCATTTTATCAAATTCGCTTTCCCATGCACTTAACTTCACCGCAATGGTTCCTTCTGGTAATAATGAAACAAAAAAGTAAATGAATCATACCGCTTAACATTTTTAACATCTATTATTGGTTCATAACTTAATGCCGCACATAAAATCTCATGTAACTGCTTTCGTCTGCTTAATGCTGCATTTTTGTTTTTGTTCGTATTTTATTTGTCCCTTTTCATCCCACACACATTAACCGTTAAAGTTTCACAAAGACCTTTTTTGTAATGTAACGAATTCATTAGTTCATCATTTCACCACTCATAAGCCTCAAGAATTTCTTATCGTGCAGCTCTAAAATCGCTGTGTACCGGAATTTAACTACTACTATGTAACCTTGTAATTTAAAGAGCCAAATGCTTTATCTACGATCTCATTATCGTCAAACATTTGTCAAGGAATTTATTTCTCCCGTCAATTGTCAGTAGTCTGTAATAGTGATTTATGTCACTTCTCTCTTGGCCTGGAAGCTGTCTACACCTGAAAAAGTGCGCTCCGGCGCGATTGTTAGGGCCCCTCTACCTTTCCCCTTTGTAAGTCATGGCTCTTTTTAAATTGCTTCAATAAATTTCAATGCCCCCTTGATCGCAGTTGGAGTTTTGTGCTTCATTTATAGCCATGTGTCTGAAATAAACACATAACACAGGTCCCTTTCAAGAGCCTGGTTGATGCCCCTCGGTAGGAGACTCATCGTTATCTACTTCTTCTTCACTATCACTTGATGGCTCAGGTTTTGTCTCACTTGACTTAAAATATCCTGGATCATTAGGTCCTCAAACTCTGCTTCCAAGTCATCTTCGGCGATGAAGGATCTGACATTGTCGTAATGGCCATCACAGTTCAGGAAGAGAAGCGGACAAAACAAACCTGCTTTCCTACAGCCACACTTTCCACTGTAGTTTGTTTTTCCTTTGCAGGACATTTTTAACAGAACAGCTTCTGGTGCAGAAGGTTTAACAGTTGTTCTGGGTGTGATGCCTCTCTAGGTTTTATTCCAGCCCCATTCCTCGGCTTTTTTACAGTTACCTAGCCAAAGCTGCATATGGTAGTAAACTCTCAGATAGTGATATAGAGCTTAATCTAATGTTGGAAAGAGTGGTGCTATATTTGCGGTGGTCTTAAAAGCAGATTTTATGTAGCACCTATACCTCAGGCTGTTTAGCGAAGGTGTTTCCCACTGAATGCTTTAGGGGTGATATACTAGAAACCACCAATGACATGGGAAATAATGTAACCGACCATAGTGTTTATGTTGAAATCGGCGTTGTCATATAGAAATTGAGATAAGACATTTGATTCAATCTCAAAAGGTGGTATCATAATCGCCGGTACTTCAAAGCGTACTTTTTCATGGTACGATGAACAGTGATAACAGCACATCAATCAGCTTGCGAAAACCAAACGTCTAATACGGATGTACTACCCATCAAATTTGCAATGGTGAAAGAAAGGATCTTGGTCTTAACGCAGTAATAATGCTGTGAGCTAGTGCATTGTTCTTATTCTTCCATTTATCAATAGTCTCCATTTCTTTATCTTAAAGGCAGTTTCTCTGTGAAATTCTTTAGGGTTTCTGGAATGAGTGTTTGATTCTCTTTCAAAAACTTGTCTCGAACAGGATATTTAGTTTCGTAAACCTGAGACCGAATACCTTCATACACTACCTTTTCCTCCCACTGAATAATATGATGCCGTTCTTTCTGGGAGATGACCATCGTTGTTGATACCAAATATCAGTCAAAATATTATGATTTATGTTCTTGAATAAAAAAGGTACCTTTTTTTTTGCAGTGGTATATACAGTCGAACCTATATTTAACGAAGTCGCTAAATCCCGGAAAAAAGTCCGTTATATGGAAAATTCGTTAAATAGAGATTCACCTTTAAAATACTTTAAACTACATAAAACATATTTTAAATTCATAAACATTAAATATCTTTACTAAAAGTAATTAATCACATTTTTTTAAATAAATTATATCGATTTGTTTTATTTATTTTACCCACCAATATCCATCATCAATTCATTTTTTCTATGTGCTTAAATCTTCGAAATCTGCAAGGAAAACAAAACATTATCGGGGAATATACTGTATTTTCTGTTTAAAGTAAATAGTTTTACATTAAATTAACAAATTTTAATGACATTATCGTATTTATTATTTTTATACCAAATAATTTTAACATTAACATATGCGTCCTTCAATTTAATTTCTGAAAAACTCTGTTAATTTTGCCTGAGATTTTTATTTAAAAAAGTGCTTTCTCTCATAATACGTCTCGCATCTTTGAAATGCACCAAAAACCCCTTCATGCGTATTTTCTTCTAACTATAATCCGCGTCGGATTGTTTCAAATGATTTTAGCATTTCATCATATGAAGTTTTGTTAATTCCTGCATCATGATCATTTCGATCATCATTATATTCGTCTTCATCGCAATTCATTGCTGTATTGTTTTTATTTTTCACACTGTCGAAAATATTCAATTAGGATAATGTTTCTGAGGTCTCAGTTTCAGAATTAAATGAAATATAATCATCAATCAGCACATCATGGTTAATTTCTTCTTTTTTTCTCACTGTATCCACATTTTTTTAAGTTACTTTAAGAGATTATCGTCTTCGTCCTCCGTACTTACCGAATTCTCACTGCTGACAAAGAAGGCGCCTGGTAAAACCAGTTCAAGGCCATTGAACATCCTGAAATGTGTTAAAAGAAAGAATAAGTTTGAAATGTCCAGAAATATTTTGAGAAATGGGGAGAAAAAAAAATTTGATCACAAGAAAAAGTTCGTTAAATAGAGAATGTACTTCGCTATTTGGAGGTTATTTTACGAAGAAATTCGCAAAATGTTCTTGGTTCCAAGGAAAAGTTCGCAAAATAGAGAAATTCGCAAAATAGAGGTTCGTTAAATAGAGGTCCGACTGTATAACAATATCTTCTTTATTCTTGTCTAAAAGATGCATTTAACTTTTTTCTCTGCAGGACAGTATTCACCGGCTTTAATCTGGCCTGTTAATTCATTTATAGGAAATTGGCATCGTTCTTCATATTCCTCCAGGCAAGAAAAAATTACTTGCAAGGCTTTGTATATGTCAGAGGCAAACGGACCTCTTTTCTGCGTCTCTGAGGGTTTTGCGCGCTGATACAGCTTTTTCAAATGCTACTGCCCATCAGCTGCAACCAAGTCAATCACATAATCTAGTGTGTGGATTATAGTGCGCCCCCACTCATCATCACGATTTTCAGAAAGTTGTTTAACTTTTTTAAGGACTGCCAATGAATGAGCTGTGTACACTATATTTCGTTTTATTATTGGTTTATGAATTTATTCCGTTTTAAAGTGTGGTGGGATTACTTTTCCACACAAAAAGTAATGGTTTCGAAACAAAAACTTTTGTACTGCTGACCGTAATTTCGGTTTGGTTTTCAATGTATCCAGGAAGCCTTTTTAAGTGGGCATCAATGAGCTTTTCGTTTGATTACAGTTTCCGATATTTTTCACGTACCCTTAGAGACTGAGTGTTCATTATAAAATTCTTTTTCCCATCTTTTCGTTCTTTAAATGCTAATCTGAAGGACTCATCACATTTTGATATCATTTCTGTTACTTTAGTTCCGTCATCTAACTCCGTGCCACAGATAAAACACTTCTTTGCCATAGTAAATATTACTTTACGTCTTACAGAACCGTTTTAAAACACATAATCTGTGATTACATGCACACTGCATATTTATTAACGCAAATGCATAACCGACCGACAAGACGTCTAAAAACATACTGAGGGCTGAGTTTTCAATTTCAACGCATGCCCAGAAAGCCAAAAAAGAGAAGAGGAGAAAGGAGGGGGGAGGGGGTTCTTGTGATATCATTTAGTGGCACCATTGGGTATTTCAAGGACAACCTCCCACTCGTTTTGCATTCACAAAAGCATTACATTACGCGTTTTCGCCCTCCTATGACGAAATTTCAATATATCGCTAAAATTCCTTTTACTCGTATGAAAAAACTATTTATCTTAGAAAAAAACTGTTTATGAAAAATGTCGGAAATTTTCTCTAGTTTAATTTGCTACAATAAGTTTTTCAAAAATGTTTAACCCTCTACCGAATAACAGAAAAAAATCCTGATTCTTTTATTGTTTTTCGCTTATAACTTTTTAAGCAGACCAGATAATAGGTAACTAGGTTGAAATTCATGTTCTGCACCCCAAAAAACATAAGGGAAGAAAGAGTAAAACATTCTCAAGCACTTTCCACTCAGAGGCTTTTTTTGGTCTAAATTTATTGGATTATCATTGAACTGTATCTAGTTAAAAATGAGATAGAAGCATCACATAATTAAAAAAAATCATTGAATTTCGGCCCTCTTGGACGTCTGCAACCAAAATTCCCAACTCAAATAACATAAAAGCTATACTTGTTGCGTTCAATACTCCCACGCCTAATAAAGATCTATTTATGTGAAAGTGTAACAGAATATGAAGCTCCATTAAATTCCGCGCATTAGCTTTTGAGATACAGCTATCCTGACAATCGTGAAAAATGCAGCATACCAGCGCGACTTTTATACGATTTACAACAACACCTAATCAGCACCAGCTTATGTCAAGGTCTAACAGAATATGAAGTTTTGTTTGATGAAATTCCGTTCGTTAGTTCTTGAGACAGAACTATTACAAGAAAATTGAAAAATGCAGCATAGAAGCGACACTTATTAACACCAAAAACTAATCAACAGCAACTTATGTCAACGTCTAACTGAATATGAATTTTCATGAAAATGTGTGCAATTGTTCTTGAGATAGAACTAAAATCGCGTGAATCCTGAAAAATGCAGCTTAGCAGCGTCAACCGCGTTGGGTGATTTACACCAAAACTTAATCAGCAACAACTTATGTCAACGTGTAACTGAAATTGAAGTTCGATGAATATCCATGAATTAGTATTTCGAGACACAGCTATTGAGAGAAAACTTGAAAAATTCAGCATAGCAGCG